>CM038795.1:126700316-126825177 GCA_021764765.1 Vicia sativa
TAACACATAAGTGGGAACTTCGATTGCTCGAATTTCGACCTCCCTTTGAGAATACATATGAGCATAAGGTCTCACCTTTGGCGACATGCTTCTTTCTCCCTCAAACCGAACAAACCTTGGTTCCATAGATCCGAACTACGGATGCTTTCTGATTCCCGCTGGGGATATGTATGTGAAAGTTCTAATGATCTTCTGGCGTATAATAATAAATAAGTTGATCTCGCCTAACCTACCTTTCTTAAATCCCAAAGGCTTTCCCGAAATAGCATAGTAAATAAAACACACAAACATACAAAATATGCATAAAAAGTTCCTATAGAATATAGATATATATGGGATGCTAATACCTTCCTTTATATAACCAACCCTCTTACCACAGTGTGCTCCCCAATGGTTGCGTCTAGTTCCTGTGGATTGCATCGCATATCATATTCGAGTATTTCAACTCCCCTTTTCCATCTTCTTTCTTGTTTGGAAACAATAAAGCTTGGTGCTTCATGACTTCTTTTAAACAAAAAAATCAAGAGTAATCGTTTGGTAGAAGATTCGAATTCGATTCGATTCCCTAGTTGTCATTTTTACATGAACAATTACACCTCTTCTCTAAAGGTCTATTTTAACCATTGCAATTTTCAAATATATTTTGAAAAATCTCTTGAAATCACATCGGTATAAATAAGCGCATACAGACGGTGAAAGTTTGACCCTATTATAAGGGCATTGTAGTTTGGATAATGATAAATTTTGTATGTGGTAACATTTACAAGGTCATACTTAGAACAATAGTCACACTTTCTGATTTGGTGATTAATTGATTATAAGTAAAGGAAACTCAATGTAGACCCGCAGAGGCGCAGAAGGACAAAACAGCTATGGCCGGCCTCTAAGGATGAGCCGTAGCAAACCGAAAGGTAGTGCAAATATATCTGGGCTTTTAAGGAAATAAAGAGAACAGGGACAAGTATACAACAACAAGTGCGCGATTCATTGACACAGTGTTTAGAAATATTTTGGTGATTCCAATTTCATGAAAATTTCCCATATAGAAAGATTACCATAAAGGTTAAAAAGACATGAATCACCATTATTTTTCAAAGACTATTATGAAGTTAAAGTTGGCATGACAAACATATGAGATCAGGATCATGTTACATTATTAACTCTTGTCTTGATTCCACAATCTTTTCTTCTCTATTATATTCCAAATGTCTTTATACATAATAAAAAATAAGTAGGTTATTGAAGATATGAGTAAAAAAAAATTAGGGATTTTCTTGTCAATCCATGAAAAATCCCAAAATATCCTTCCCAAAATTGAAAGTTTATTTCGATTAGCACCCTATTTTGTTCAAACCGGTCAATGTGGTGGCACCCTGAATCGATAAAAAAGTACCGAGGGGTTAAACTGATGTTGTATCGGAGTATAACTCGACTATAGAAGCGGAAGCGTTGAATTACAATGCCACTGGATATTTTATATGGAATCGGAGGTTTATTTTCGATTTTGTCAAAATATTGATTGCTATGAAGCAACCATGGTGATCACCACCATTTTCATTTCTCCGAACCTATCCAAAACCATCTCCATTGCCAATCCGTTTTCCTCCAAATCCATACTTTTTGATTCATCATATTAGAAAAAGCTCAACAAAGAAGAATTTCGGTAAACATCATCCCTTTTATCCTTCATTCCACGCATTAATCAATAACTTGTTCTTTGAAAATAAGATTACGTAAAAATCGGAAGTTTATTTTCGGGTAGTTGATGAACTAAACAAGTTTATTTTTCGATTTTGTCTGTTTTGAAATTAGTTGCGTTTCCACGGTATGTGTGTTTATGATTTGTAATATGTTACATAGGTATGGTGCACCCGATAACATTCCTAAGCGATGACACGAAGTTGTATGCGATCATTGTTCCTCCCGTGTAATTAAGGCGATCGATGTTCGTGAACATTTTGTAAATGTTCGAATTTGAATCGGGACGATATGTTGCAATGGATTAGTTTAGAGCAGCGAGGTTAGGATTTGGTACCCTAATAGGAAGGTCCGATGGCGCGATTGAAGAAATGTGTTTGTTATTTTGACTTGTGAAAGGAGTAGAAAATATATGGCTCGCATTCAAAATTTAAAAGCGAGAAGCAGCACAAGAAAATGTGAGTGTCCATTTGGTTTGCTTGGTTATCCAGGGCCAACAATAAGTGGAAGTTTAATGTGATTAAAGGAGAACACAATCATGATTTAACTCAAAGTTGGTTGGTTATCCAATAGCATGTCGGCTACTTCGGATGAAAAAACTTATGTTTCGACATGACTTTGAATTTGGTACCTCAAAAACATTCTTGCAACATTAAAGCGCAAAATACGAAGCACCTCTAATATCAAACAAGTGTACAACAAGCGTTATCAAACAAAGTTGGCCATTCGGAAGGATCGAACGAAATGCACACCTTACGATAGTTCTTGATGACAATAATTATGTTTGTAGGCACCGGCGGGGTGATGATGGGAAACTATTAGAGACATTCTTGGACTCATCGATTCCATTAAATTTTTCAACATGTTTCCTACCGTGCTCGTAATGGATTCGATGTGCAAAACCAACAAGTTAGCTACCGTTGTTGAAATTGTTGGTGTTACATCGGCGAGAAACGTACTCGATTGGTTTTGCATTTCTCGGATGCGAAATAGAAGACAACTTCGATTGGGCTTTGGAGGTGTGTCGGTCCATGTTGAAGGACCAAGAGGATATGCCAAGGTAATTATCACCGAGGTTGATCGACTTTAATGAATGTTATTGCAACCGTATTTTAGACTTCTTCCACATTACTTTGTGGTACCATATTACAAAAATGTGAGAGTCGGGTTAAACCTCTTGTAGGGTCAAAACGACTAGCTAGTGAAGATGGAACATTGGTAAAGTCAATTGTTATTATGGATAAAATCATGGATGCATGGAATGCTATTGTTAATACATCTACAAAGCAGATGTATACTAATGATGTTTTACAATTAGAAATTGTATGTGAAAATATCAGATCTGTTGAAATATGTGGAGCATAATACTTGATCGGTGAAGGAAAAAAATTTGTGTGCATGGAATGATAAGGTTATGCACCTCGGACATACAACATCAAACCAAGTTGAATCTGCGCCTTGTCTCAAGAATTTGTTGGCAAATAGAAAGGCGATTTCATTACGGGTTGGGAAGTTGTGAACCTTATGATCATGAACTAGCATAATGAGATACAAAGCGATATTTGGTCATGATATCACGGTGTTGGAACACATGTTCAAGAAGAATATGTTATATTCTCAATTGGTTGGTAACATATATTGGTGCTTAATTATATTTTCCATGAGGCAACAAAAGCTTCACATGGGTGATGACACCTCAAGTGAGGGTGCACTATGTGAAAACATATGGTATCCCATGTGCTTGTGTGATAGCCGAGGCGGTGGTAATGTCCCGATAAGTATGGACGAGGTCTCTAATCATTGGAAGAACTTAGTTTTAAGGATGACGGAAAATGAAAAGTGATAAATCAAATATTTCTATCCTTACGAATGGGAAGCAATACAAGCGAGATTTTTGAGGCCGATGATGCCACAAAACTCCAAATCAAAGAAGAGTTGAGAAAAATTGCGTTCCCGGAGACCATGTATTTGAAACCACCCTCCAACCGGTAAAATCAAAGGTTACGAAAAGTTGAAACCTACACCAACGAGATAATTCTACTACGATAAATCCCGTATTATGAACATGTTTGTAGACAAGGTATTTCTGACTCACCTACATCGAAATCTCATAAATATGCTTCAAAGGTTCCCATATTGAAAACCACCACTTACACATCAAAAATACCATTCATCGATCAAATGTCGGTTTCATGCACAAATATGTTGAAAGGATCGTGAATGTGCCCGGTGGTAATGTGGCTTTTGAGTTGTATCTTGTTTGCTAGGTAGCCGTGAAGATTATTATAATATGGTAGGAGATACTACGATCACAGAGTTAATGAAACCAAATTGTGTACACATGTGTTCGGGAGTAAGGAAAAGGTTGAGGAAATACATCATGCACTAGTACTTGTTAAGGTTGGATGTGCCGGAGGAAAAATGGATGCGGTTTCTTGAAATGGGTCATCTCATTGCAAGTGCATATGGTAGGGTGTCTATTAACCTAATGATAACACGAAATCGTATAGTATTATTTACAATGAAATTAACCGTTTTGTATTATTTTGACACGATTAACTCGAATATTAGGAGTTTGTCATGACTTTTTGCAGTACCATAACTTAGCTCAAACTAGAAGAAAACATGAAATATGCAAAGCTAGCAACAAAACGAGAAGAAAAGACAAATCTGCCAAGAAATGGAAATTTTGTTGTTGTGGTCGCCATACTGCACGACCGTAAGATGCTTTTGAAGCGTGGCGCCGTCACGCCAGTACCGTAACACGCTAAATTATGAAACATGCTGGTAGCACACCTTACGGCCCGTAACGTGCCTTATATCGGTTGTAAAACAAGTGCGAGCGTGGAAGGCTACGGCGGAGGTCAAACTCAGATCCTCTCAACTACCCATTCGTACGTTCAAACCACGTTCCTATATTTTGAACTTTGAAGTGAAGCCCAGAACTTAATTTTCCCACTGCCGGTTACATTCCTCTATAAATAGCTCGACCTTCAAGTAAAAACACAAAGCATTTGAGAATTTAATTGTCTTGGAGCTCTGCGGAATGAGAACCCTTTGTTAAGTTTCTATTTTTCTTGCATTTCGTATTTTTCCTTTGTTTATTTCTTTCAATAATAATTTCCAACATTAGGAAATTATTATTCTAGTTAAGTTTATTTCAAGCTTGGACATTTTATTTTACATTCCAATTTAAGTCCGATTTTCGACCCGTGGAAGAAGGATATAGGATCTTGCTTATTCAGTTTCTAACTTTATGATTGTATTACAGTTTATTTAAATTAATTAATTTGAGTTTTATTAATTTTATAATAACGCCTTATGTTTATTATTCTTTGTTTCTTTGAATTTATTCAATTGCCATGGGTAGCTAAACCTTTAGTGTCGGTATGGGATAGTTAGAGACAATAGGTATCGATCAAACTTAAGCTAAAACCTTAATTAACTTAGGCTCTGGTTAAAACTTTTATGCTTAAAATAAAACCTTTTGTTCAGTAAGAAGTAAATAGGTTAGGATCGAGACCACGAAAGTGTGAGATTTTCACGGATAGCTAAAGTTAGGCATTCGATTTAAATACGATGAGCGCTTTAAAGCGAATTATATTTTATTAAGTTTTCAAAGAATATTTTCTAAACACTTATGGGCTAGCGAGCGAGCATGGGGGCTTTAGGAGTATAATCCGAGATAAGACCACGAGTGTGAGTTGAGGTTTTAAGCGATAATCTCTAGATAAACTAAGTTAACCATCCTTATACGCTTAGGTTCGATTAGATCCCTTAGGTCACTCTATTACATACCGACCGTTTCATTTCATTATTAATCTAAAATCAATTAGTTTACCTTCCTTAACCTTCCCAAAACCAAAGCGTGACAATATCGCTTAGCTAAAATAGCATTACTTTCCGCGCTAGAGTGATTACAAAGTCACATGGATTCGACAATCTTTTATTACTACCGCGATGGTGTGCACTGCGAGTTAAGATACCGTTAGACACGTTAGGTCGATTGCACATCAAGTTTTGGCGCCGTTGCGGAGACTTTGATCTAGTCACTAGTGCACTCTTAAAGTGCACTATCTAGACTAAGGCAACTATTTATTTTTCCTTTGTGTATGCCAGTACTCGCTCTCAAGGCGGTCCTTTGCATATACCAATAAACCATCCGAGCATTATCTTGATTAAGAAGGCAATTCAAAGTAAGTGAGCTCAACAATCTTCCTCCGTCTAAACTTCCGGATCTCGACGAATTACGAAGAATGGTTGATCCACCTCCTCCACCTCGTCCTCTTAAGGATTACGCATTTCCTTCTCAGCGGAGCCTCCACATGATATTGCTGCTCTGCTTATCGCTCAAAGCGATTTCAGCTGAAAACCGCTTCTTTCCGGTTCAGCGAGAACCGTTTTACGGAACTCCTACGGACGACCCAAATCTACATCATCGGTGTTTGTGCGATGCGAGACCTTGTGGCGAATGGAGTAAACCCAGAAGCGATCTGATTGCGCCTATTTCCTTTTCTTTAAGAGGCGAGCTCGCGCTTGGCTCAATCTCTTCCTTAAAACTCAATCACCACTTGGGATGAGTTGAAGAAAGTTTTCTTAGCTAGATATTTTCCTCCAAGCAAAGCGCTATGCTCGAGCCAACATCAATGGTTTCGGACAAAGGACAATGAATCTTTATTGAGATGCATGAAGCGATACAAGGATATGCTAAGACTACTGTCCTCACCATGGTTTAGAAGAATGGTTGATTATTCACACATTCTATACGGTCTCTTGTACAACACAAGATTAACTATAGCCAGCTGCTGCTGGTGGCGCCGAGATGGATAAACCATCGCCGATGCGAACCAACTTATCTAAAGCATGGCTCGAGAACCATTACCAATGGGGAGCGAGAGAGTTAATGTAGAAATCTCAAATGAAAGGTAACATGGGCGAAGTGAATAGCACGGATCAAGTTAACGCTAAAGTGGAAGCTCTTACAAAACTAGAGAACCTTTCCATCACTCCATGACTACTGGTAGTTGTAGTAGCCCAAACTTGCGTTTATGTGGTATTCAATCACATCCTGCTCAGAATGCCCCCTTACGAGTACCAGCCAAACAAGCAAATTACGTACAAGGAAATCCCTACGATATACCTGACCCAGTTGGAAGAATCATCAAATTTCTCGTACAAAAGCAACAATCGTTGTATGCTCTGGACAAGCTCTGTTGTCAAAAGCTATCCGAATCATCCTAATAACGGACCTAATACTTCCAACATTCTTAGAAATCTAACCTCGAAATTATGATAGAACATTTCATTGTTTCTCAATCGGACCAATAAGGATGTTCTAAATCGAATTTACACACCAATGAGCAAATTAAGCAATTATCTAGCAAGGTCGTGCTTTAGCTACCCATAACAAGATGCTTAAAACTCATATTTCACGGGTAGCTCAACAACAAGCACCTCGCTGCTCTGTTGGAGTATTTCTGGTCAACCACAACCTAACCCAAAGGACCAATGTCTGTGATATTAAGGTGGAAATGAACTTAACGGACATTGATCCGAGACTAGAAAACCACAATGTACCAAAAGTAAGACAAGCCAAGTGAAAGCGAGGCGAACCAAAAGAAAGGAAAGCGAGAACCAAGAGGCCGTGGAAAGAAACCCTATGTGCCTCCACGCCTTATAAACCACAAATTCCGTATCCTCGAGATTAACCAATTCCAAAGCGATGGGCCAATTCAAAGTTCGTGGAACTTTTGAGACAATTGAATATCACAATACCGTTCACGAAGCCATCACCGGATGCCAAATGCGCTAAATTTCTTAAAATCCTATCTAACAAGAAAAGATAGAAGATAGGAGAGTTACACTCCTTTGTTGAGTGTAGTGCTATCATTCGAGAATAACATGCCTCCTAAGTTAAAAGACCCAGGTAGTTTCTCTATACCTTGTAACATTGGAAAATTCGTCATAGATAAAGCTCTATGCGACTTAGGAGCAAGTATCAGTGTCATACCCTTATCTATTTGCAAAAAGCTGGAGATGGGAGAACTTAGACCCACAAAATGTACATTCAATTAGGTGACCGGTCGATTAAGTACCACTGAGCATATTGGAAAATGTTCCGTTAGAATAGGTCAATTCTACATCCCGACCGATTTCATAATCATGGACATTACGAAGATTCAGTTACCCCTATCATATTAGGAAGACCATTCCTAGCTACAGCTGAAGCTATAATTGACGTAAAAAAGGGCAGACTAACATTCGAAGTCGGAGAAGAAAAAGTGGAATTCATCCTCACTCAATTTCTACAAGCACCCGCCATTAATGACACATGTTATTTACTCGATATTATGGCGAGTGCATAAGAGATGGAAGCCAGACAAACCACATACTCGAAATAATGAAAATTCAAACCCTACGATATTCGAAGATGACAATTGGCGAGAACCATATAAAGATGATAGTCTAAGCGAAAGTCTAGCACACACCTAATCATATGCCATGTCGAAAAGCGAAGTTAGAATTAAAGTTCTACCTAACAACTTACGATACGAATTCCTGAATCTTGAACAAACTCGACTGTTATAGTGAATTCCATTTTAGGAGCTTCGAAACTCGAAACTTTTAGGCGTTCTAAGGAAATACCCTCTGCATTAGGTTATAACATATCGGACTTAAAAGGAATTTGTCCTTCAATTTATGCACCGTATACGCTAGAAGAGGATTGCAAAACCTCTCGAGAACCTCAAGAAGAATCAATCCGATCCTCGACCTTTGTAGTCGAGATGAAATCAAAAATCTAATGGAAGGCTGAATTATATATCCAATCTCCGACAGTAAATGGGTTAGCCCAGTACATGTCGTACCTAAAAAAGGAGGTGTCACTGTCGTGAAAAACGCACAAGGCGAATCAATAACACAAAGAGTATTTAGTGGACATAGAGTGTGCATTGATTATAGAAAACTGAACAAAGCTACTCGAAAAGACCATTTTCCTTTACCCTTTATTGATCAAATGTTAGAACGATTAGCCAAACACTCCTACTTTTGCTATTTAGACGGGTATTCCGGATTTTTCCAAATTCCAATTCACCCTGATGATCAAGAGAATACTACATTCACGTGTCCCTATGGAACATTCGCATACAGACGAATGCCTTTTGGATTATGTAATGCCCCAGCAACCTTTCAATGATGTATGATGTCTATCTTTGCAGATTTCATTGATAAAATCATGGAAGTGTTTATGGACGACTTCTCTGTGTGCGGACAAAGCTTTGAAGGATGTTTATCTAATCTAGAGAGTGTTTTAGAACGATGTGTGAAAGTAAACCTTGTGCTCAACTGGGAAAAATGTCATTTCATGGTCAGAGAAGGAACCGTACTTGGACATGTTATCTCCAATAAAGGAATTGAAATTGATAAAGCTAAGATAGAAGTAATTAAAGAACTCCAACCACCTAAGACCGTTCGAGAAATACGAAGTTTTCTAGGACACACCGGTTTTTATCGACGATTTATCAAAGATTTCTCGAAAATTACCAAACCTCTTACCGGTCTATTAATGAAGGATCTGAGTTCATATTCGATGTGATTGTCTCAAGGCTTTTGAAACCCTTAAAACCGCACTTATTTCGCGCACCAATCATGCAACCACCGATTGGAGGTTACCTTTCGAAATCATGTGTGATGCAAGTGATTCTGTTGTAAGCGCGATTCTTGGAGAAAGAAAAGAAACTTCCGCAATTTTACATGAGAGCTAGACTGGCTCGGATGAACTACATACAAGCGAAAAAGAACTCTTAGTCGTGGTGTTCGCTTGACAAATTCCGTTCTTACCTCGTAGGAGCAAAAATCATCATTTATACGGACCACGCTGCTATCAGATATCTACTTACCAAGAAAGATGCAAAACCGGACTCCTCGATGGATCTTACTTTTACAAGAATTCGGCTTGGAAATTAAAGATAAGAAAGGGCGAAGCGTCGTGCAGATCATTTATCCGGACTAGAAGGTGTAAAACCGAACAAGTGCCAGTGCTGACGATTTTCCGTATGAACATCGATAGCACATATGATAACCGACCTAGCTCAATTGGATTTAAACAAACGGAAGCTAAGGAAGTCGTGGAAGCCATCAATATGGTGGGGCGCCATGGTATCTTGACATAGTTAATTATTTAGGCGCGGTCGCTTCCACGATTTAACTTACCAAGAAAAAGAAATTCTTCCATGATCTAAAATTTTACTATTGGGATGAACCACTTTTATTCAAGCGAGGACTGATGGAATTTTCCGCCGTTGTATACGACGAAGAAATCGAAGATGTTATTTTCCATTGTCATTCATCTCCCATAGCGGACATACTAGCACCTCTAAAACATGTGCCAAAATTCTCCAAGCCGGCCTTTTACGGCTAGCCTTTGGAAGGATGTCCACATCGCCGTTAAAAGCGTGATCGCCTAGCGCAGGTAATATCTCAAGAGCGATGAAATACCTCAGAAAGGAATACTGGAAGTCGAAGTCTTTAATGTTTGGGGAATCGATTTCATGGGACCTTTCCCATCTTCCTTTGGAAACAAGTTTATACTCGTAGTTGTCGATTATGTTTCGAAATGGATCGAAGCAATAGCTTCTCCTACAAATGACACACAAGTGGTGATAAAGCTCTTCAAGAATATAATCTTCCCGCGTTTTGGTGTTCCTCGACTTGTCATTAGTGACGGTGGCTCTCATTTTATTTCGAAGATATTTGACAAATTACTATCTAAATATGGAGTCAAGCACCGCGTCGCAACACCTTATCATCCGCAAACTAGCGGACAAGTCGAAGTTTCGAACCGAGAGATTAAACAAATCCTAGAGAAAATTGTCTCTATATCTCGAAAAGATTGGTCATCCAAGCTTAACGAAGCTTTATGGGCTAATAGGACAGCTTACAAGACTCATATCGGAACTACACCTTTCAAACTTGTATACGGAAAATCCTGTCATCTCCCGGTAGAATTAGAGCACAAAGCTTATTGGGCGATAAAAACACTCAATATTAACTACACTGCTGCTGGCAAGAAACGCATCCTCGATTTACATGAACTGGAAGAATTACGATTAGACGCTTACGAAAACGCTAAAATATACAAAGAACGAACTAAAAAATGGCACGATAAGCGTTTATCTCGGAAAGAATTTAGTGTGGGAGACGTCGTACTCTTATTTAATTCTAGACTTAGACTCTTTCCTGGAAAACTTAAATCTAGATGGTCCGATCCTTTCGAAATTACAAAAGTATTTCCTAGCGAAGCGGTAGAAATTAAGGATAGAAATAGTGCCCCGTTTATTGTAAACGGACAGCGGTTAAAACAGTATCATCATATCGAAAATAGGGATTATACGAATAGTCTAAAACTTGTCGAACTGCCAACTATTTCTCCGTGATTTTCACTAGGTACTTATCGGACTTATGCGTTAAACCTGACGCTTCATGGGAGGTAACCCATTTATTTGTTTTTGCTTGTTATTATGTTTGTGTTTTTCTTTTACAATTTGCTATTTAAACTTTTGTAAAACTGCTGCTGATTTCAAAACAAAACTTTACTTGCCACAGGATTTCTGAAAAAGTCTTTTTCTCTCTCACTTTCTCCTCTACTCTGTTTCCCCGTTTTACTTTAGCTATGGATCCTCCACAGAACTTTATGGAAACCACCTTTAGAGGTAGAAACCAAAGAAGAAGATTTGAGGCTTTGTCTCAATGAGACATCAGTTTGACCCTGTATCATGATGAACCCACTATGGACGCTTTAGGAATAACTGACAGTGTTTATTACATGTTTAACCAATTGGGATGGGAGAGAGCACACCTTAAGTCTAGGTTTATCACCTACCGAGAGCTTACCCTTGAGTTCCTGAGTTCTTTAGTCTATATACCTGAACACGGTGTCGGAGCCAGAAAAGGAATCATCGCCTTCAGACTTTTTGGTATTGAGTTCACCTATAACCATAGGGACTTAGCTGCTCTATTAGGATTCCCTAGCGGACCCTTAGCTTTTACTACCCACAGGCGGTTTATTGGATTTTGAGTGGAGGGTACTAGCAGGAAACTATCATCGAGGGATAACAATGAGATATAACCTCGCTATCCGCTATTTCCATAGGATTCTTGCCCACTTTATTTGGAAAGAACAAAATCAAAATCTTGTATCCAGGATGAGTTATCTTTGCTTTATTGTATGAACCAAGGGCCATGTCTGTCCCATTCACGATGAAAACCTTTACCGCATTAGTGAGGACCTAATGTTCTGTCGATTGTGGGAGGATTAGTTACAATGATTGCAAATGCTCTTGAACTTTGTTACCAACTAAATAATTATGCACCATTTGGATCAATTAGGCCTATGAACATTGATTTCTGTTTCAACAACCGTATTATAGGAAATTTAGGCCATGCACCTTATGAATACCTGATAAGAAACGAAGTTGTTACTCTTTTACCCTTCAAACCATGCCCAGTAAGTGTCCACACCGAGATAATTGGTTATATGAATTGAACCCTCGACCACCCTTGACACGAAACACCACAATCCTATTTTGTTGCGACAATTTCATGTCGAGCGAAGCGGATCTGAAACTCCTCCTGGTTACCATGATTTTACCAATATGGCTGAAGCACCTGAAGCTCCTGACATAACCCAAGGAGAATACACTACACACTTGAATACCATTCTGACCACTTTAGATTCTTATAAAACTGACATTAATGGAATAAAGAATGAATTGAAGAATATGCATTTGGATCTCATTGGTTTAGCGACATTACAGTGGAACAATTCTATAACATCACCAAGGCTTTAGAAGAATTAAAATCAAAGATTGGATGAAGCAGTTTTCAGTTTTCAGTTTTTCAGTTTTTAGTTTTTAGAATTTTCCCATTTTGTTTCGTTTCTAGGTAGTTTCATTCTTTATTAGATTATTACATTTCATTTTTCAGCTTTGCAAATGTTTACTTTCTGTCAAAAAGAACAAGTAGCCCATTTTGAATTAATGCCATTGTTTGTTTTCAGTTTCAATTTACATTCATTATTCATTTACAATGGTTTTATGGTTTTCTAATTATTGCGAATTATATATTGGAGTATGTGATGAATGGATTAATGTCATGTTTATGTTGGACTGTTGTTGGTATGCTTGATATGTTGTGTTTTCTATAAATTTTTCACTCTGTGCAATTGTGTACATACATTAAAAATTACAAATTTTGTAGCTGCCACGATCGTCCTTTGCACCCCACGACCGTCGCGCCCTTAGCGTTCGACCATCTGATTCGAGTAACACGGGTTACATCAGTAACCCCTATTAGCAGAAACGTTCTTCTTCTCTTCCTCAACCTTTCCTTCTTCTTCTTCCATAACCTCCCAACCGTCCCACTTCCTCCATTCACTCCCCATTAACTCCACTTAACTCACCACTAATTCTTTCCAATTTTCAAACTTCCCATTGTTCCCTTCACTATATATACTCCCATTCATCCGTATCATTTCTCATTCACTCATTCAAACCACACCCATTCTCACTCAAACACTCTTGCATGCAAATGGCGAATCAGAACCAACAAATTCCAGGCATCAACTTACGTGATGGTGACCAAGGTGAAACCCAAATAATCAAGTTCTTGAAGTTCCAACGTCGAGGACTCCACCCCACTAGGTACGTCGACACTGACTGCCTAAGAGACCTTGGTTTGCTTGAAGGTGTCCAACGTCTTCTCCAGAATGTCAACTTATGGACTCTCTGTAGCCAGCCCCAGCCCACGTACGAGAACTTCACCCTTGAGTTCCTCAGCTCTTTCTGCTACATAACTCCAAATGGTCCAACCAACCAACTTTCTGGTGTGGCGAGGTTCCGCATCTTGATGCAGTGCGAGTTCTCTCGAGCAGCGTTCGGACGATTGCGACTTCTGCCGATGAAGGTTCCCACCTCCGTGTACGACAACTTTGGCGAAAAATCCTTCACACGTGGCATAGCCTCATCAACAACCGTGCAAACTCCTCGATCACCTCGATGCCACACAAATCCATAATCACGCCATTCGCTACTTCCATCGAATCACATGCAACACGATCTTCGCAGAGATAGCAACCATAAGCTCAACTCAAGGAGCTATTCTTCATGCTGTGCATTCTCGGTCGAAAATCAACGCCGCACCCTTCCTCTGGCCCATATTCATTCCATACGCACGAGGCGGCAAACCTTTCTGCCGGAGGGCTTGTCACTTCTCTTGCTTTGGCATTGAACCATGGTGATACCTTGCTTATCTACCATCCCGAGCACGGTTCGCTCACCTTGGATCATTGCAAATCAGCCCACCTTATCCAAGCGGGACGACGGAAAGTTCCATCGATGTCTGAACATTGTCTATTCTAACATTGTTACGCCTTGCGAGGACGAATTGATCCTCAAAACCGAGCCAATTGGCTATTCGACCTTGAAGCCCACGAAGGCCATGCTGCTGCAAGATGAGCCACATGTCGGCCCCGCTGATGAGATGCAGGAAGAATTGGATCGAGTTGTCCCCACACCTGATATCCCTGAGTCTTCCTCAGCCCCTCCTCGTCCAACTTACGAAGAGATTCTCCAAGCCATTCATCATCAGAACCTTATGAATGTCGTATCCGAGAGGAAACATCAGGAGTGCTATGACAGTTTATTCGCACAAAATGCCCAAATCCTGAGTGGTCAACGCTCGATGAATGAAAGACTGGATGAAGCTCTGAGCGAGCTAAATGCTTTGAGGATGGATGTCACCTCTCTTGGACCCCGTAGCACCGACTCTGAAGCCACTCCCTCCAGAAGATCACGAACCAGAAGTCGCCGTGGTCATCAGTAGTTTTTCTTTTTCTTTTCCCTTGTTGTTTTCTTTGTTTTCCTAATGTATTTTTAATTTTTCCCGCCGATATATCATAACATGAGACAATGTTTGATATAGTGTGGGAGGAGTACTGCATTTTTAATTCAGAACGAGTAATTTCAATTTCTATTTTAGTAATCTTTCGTTATTTCATTTTCTCCCCGTTTTATTCAGCCATACAAAAAACATTTCGCATAATCGTTAGTTACCTACTTTAACCGAAATCATAGTTAGAAGGCTGAGAGCGATTCAACGAGAACAATACGGTTATGACACCATTGACTCCCCACTTACGCGATCCTTCTAAACATCATTATACCGATACTTTGAGTTTTAAGTCTTAAATTAACCCTAGTAGTTTATATTAGCGATCGGCACGGTCCTAGCACAAACCATGTGGAAAGATGAATATAAGTGGATGATCTCGTTAATTGTTTTAAAAGAATGTTACATGCTTTAAGGAAATAGGTAATGCACCAATTAAATTAGGCAATCCTCACCCGATCGTTTAATCCAACGGATGCAAAAGCTTTTACTAAGTAACATGAGAATCCATTGTCTAGGTGGTTTAGAAGCATCTGGTACTAAACTTGGTAGGGCAGACTACGGTTTGATCTCCCACTAACCGGCTATTCCACTACGTGCGTGTAAGGATAATGGGCTTAATGTGATTGCGCAAGAACGAAACCGGGTGAAATAGGTACAAGAAACTTTGAGTTGAATTTTAACGGAATAATCGAACGTTTCGTTTAAAACGGATAGTCATCAACTAGCTTGTTGCTTATGTCATTAGCGTATCGTTGTTGTTTTACTAAATTTTCGGCCGAACTAACTTAAGATTTCTTGTAATAATTTGAAAACAAAAAGGTATACTAGATATGGGCGTCTATAAAAACTTGTCTGATTTTTCTAAATTGATTATTTTGCTTGAGGACAAGCAAAGGTTTAAGTATGGGGGAATTTGATAACACGAAATCGTATCGTATATTTACCATGAAATTAACCTGTTTTGTATTATTTTGACCCGATTAACTCCCGAGTATTCCGAGTTTGTCATGAATTTTTGCAGGTACCACTTAACTTAGCTCAAACTAGAAGAAAACATCAAACATGCAAAGCTAGCAACAAAGAACAGAAGAAAAGACAAATCTGCCAAGAAATGCAGATTTTGCTGTTGTGACGGTCGTCAGCCATCTGCCACGACCGTAAGATGCTTTTGAAGCGCGTGACGCCCGTCACGCCTTGGCCACGACCGTAACACGCTAAATTATGAAACATGCTTGTAACGCACCTGCCACGACCGTAACGGGCCTTATATCAGTTTTAAAACAAGTGCAGAACGTGGAAAGGCTACAACAGAGGAGTCAAAGACTCCTGAATCCTCTCAACTACCCATTCAACCACGTTCAAACCCACGTTCCTATATTTTTGGAACTTTGAAGTGAATCCACGGAGCTTAATTTTCCCAACTGCCAGTTTACATTCCTCTATAAATAGCTCAGCCTTCAAAGTAAAAAACACAGAGCATTTGAGAATTTAATTGTGCAGAAGCTCTGCCGGATTGAGAACCCTTTGTTAATCGTTTCTATTTTTCTTGCATTTCGTATTTTTCCTTTGTTTATTTCACTGCCCAAATAATAATTTCCAACATTAGGAAATTATTATTCTAGTTTAGGATTTATTTCAAGCTTCAGACATTTTATTTTACATTCCAATTTCCGAAGTTCGATTTTCCGACCTGTGGAAGAAGGATATATGATAATGCTTATTTCAGGTTTTTAACTTTACGATTGTATTACAGTTTATTTAAATTAATTAATTTGAGTTTTATTAATTATTTATAATGACTGCCTTATGTTTATTTATTTCTATTTGCTGTGAATTTATTCCAATTTCCATGGCTAGCTAAACCTTTAGTGTCGGTATGGGATAGTTAGAGACAATAGGTATCTGATCAAACTTAAGCTAAAACCTTAATTAACTTAGGCTCGGTTATAACTTTTATGCTTAAAAATAAAACCTTTTATTACGAAGTAAGAGAAGTAAATAGGTTAGGATCGAGACCACGAAGTGTGAGATTTTCACCGGATAGCTAAAGTTAGGCATTCGATTTAAATACGATGAAAGCGCTTTAAAGCGAATTAGATTTTATTAAGTTTTCAAAGAATATTTTCTAAACACTTATGGGCTAGCGAGCAGCATATGGCTTTAAGAGTATAATCCGAGATAAGACCACGAAAGTGTGAGTTGAGGGTTTTTAAACTGATAATCTCTACAGATAAACTAAGTTAACCATCCTTATACGCTTAGGTTCGATTAGATCCCTTAAGTCCATTATATTACATACCGACCGTTTCATTTCATTATTAATCTAAAATAAATTAGTTTACCTTCCTTAACCTTCCCAAAACCAAACGTGACAATATCCGCCTTAGCTAAACTAGCATTACTTTCCCGCACTAGAGTGATTACAAAGTCCCTGTGGATTCGACAATCTTTTATTACTACCGCGATAGGCTGTGCACTTGCAGTTAAGATACCGTTAGACACATTAGGTCGATCACACATCACCTAACAAGATATGGTTTTTCAGAGACTTTTTTTCCTCTGCGCACGACTTCTACGCCAAATTCCATTGGTCGTATCATTTTTGCTGGGTGGATTTCAAATCCACGGCATTTTGTTTAAGTCTACTTGAAATCGGGATGCGACATTACCATAGTGGGCGCTTCACTTCACAGAAGCATCGGAGATATGGCCGAACAATTTCATGGAAAAGATGAAAGAATACAACAAGTTGAGGGAAATAGATATATAAATAAATAGGGAAAAGTCGAAAGGGGTGCCATCGGTGGATTTATCCGACGACACTTTTTTTCGGTTCTTTCAAGTATTATAGGTAGCATTGTAATGTTAACTTCATTTGATAATGTATTATGATGTAGAAATATACTCATTTTTGTAATTTGACCATTTGCAAAAATATTGAATATATGAGATTTTGAGTTACATGTTGTTGTTTCTGTTTTGTTTTTGGTTTTTCAGTCCCAGGCCATTTACCGGAAGTTTACTTCCGATTTTGGTATTAAGTAGGAAACCGAAATTTAACTTCCGATTGTGCCATTGAAACAAGGATAGGATTTCTATGGTCTATGTTTAAATCCTTCTATTATATAAATACCCCTCTCCACTTATAATTTTCAATACAACAACACAAAAAATCAGAAATGGACATGAAATTGAACATCGAATGGGTTGTTGTAGTTGTCCATTTTCCCGACAACGTACCGCCTTATAAATTCAAGATCACGGTGTACACCCCAATTGAAGAGGTACGAGAAACTTTGTAGGAACTTGATCCTTACGGAGACGGTCGAAAGGTAGAGAAGATCGAGTACCGCTCGCCATCGATCGACAATGAAGGGAATATGTAGTTCATGAACGTGAACTGAAGAACGACAACGATTTACGAGCTATGTGGTCGACTTATCGAAGTTTTCAAGAGAAAGTTCCATTTGAGCTAGATGCGACTTTATCAAGAACCGTCGATAACATTATGAGGATGATGCAACGTCCCCCAGGCTATTGATTTGTAATGTTTACTTTATGTTTAATTTATGTTTAATTTGTGTTTAACTTTCGGTTTGTATTTGCTACGTTTATGTATCTCTATGTTAGATAATAAAATGAAATATTCTTATTTTCATTATGAACAATGGAAATATAGTTACGATGTAGAACCGAAAATTAACTTCCGGTTTGTGGCAAACTTTCTCAGATGCTGGTGCGCCTCAGAAATATATTTTCGATTTCAGGGATAATTTGGAAATTTCGCAGGAGTAAGTAAGAAGGTCATGGGATGGGTTAAAAAATTCACAAAAATTATGATTGTGTTGTAAGTAAAGGACATAAAACCACTTTTGGAATTATCCCATATAATTGGGCTTCAAAATCCACCTAAACAATGATAAAGATAAAACATCAAAACTTAAAACTTCATACAAAAACTAAGATGATTATTCAACAAAATGATGATTAAATTGAAACAAATCTAAAAACCAAAAATATTTATTATTTAAGAATCAAATTTTCAACAATAAAACATTTACATCCATAACTAGCAAAAGACAATCCTAACGAAAAGAGTTTTCAGTCACTAAAACAAAAATGAAGTGGAGCAATTGTTTTTTTTAATGATGACTTTGATGAAATAATTGAGACAACAACATTCTCGTTCACTTTATCATATGACATTGTGTGCATTTTTCAACCACAAGCTTTACTCCCTTTTTGTGACATATTTACAACCTAACAATAATAGTTACAAAAGCCCACAACAACTCTTTGAGATCTCATTGAGTGTTTTACCATCAACATCTCTAGAGGATAAGTCCAACCTCTCTAGTCGTTGAACTACAATGTTCAATTTTAGTCCTCTAACTTCATTGCAAAAGGTCAAGTTCAAATGTTTAAGCTTACAACATCTAAAAATTTGACAAATACCTTTTCTAGATATGCCCCAGCAAAAACTCAAATTGAGAAGCTCCAAATTGGAGAAAATGAAAGCAGACAATATGAGGGTCTCGTCCTTTATAAATGAATTTTTAAACAAAAGTAGAAACTTTGATTGATGGTTTACATCAAAATCTTTTAAAGTCTCGAAATTTTATACACTCTCTCTTCTAAACATGTCTCTCATTGTGATCTCTATGAGTGAATGACAGTTCTTAATAAGTGCAAATAAAGTTAATTCTGTGAGCTTCGAACTCCCGTTAAGATTTATATGTGTCAAGTCAGGAAGAAACAAAGACAACTGGGAAACATGATGATTATTTAGAAAGCCTACATTTTTAAGACTCAAATGTTGTATCTCACCACACTTAGATACTAAACCATAAATTCCTCGGTAACTAAAGCCGTAATAATTTTCAAGAACAAAACTCTTCAAAGGAATACCTTCTCTTGCAATAGAGTAAAGCAAATTATCAGAGATTCGAGAACACTGAAACTTAAGAGAATTCAAACTCTTCAAACTCACGAATGAATCAATGTAATGTAAAGTAAGATAGTTTGCATCCTTTAGCTCAATCCCAAAAATAGATAGAGATTTCAATGTAGGTCAGTCACGGAGAGCCAAAGCAATACCTACAACGAGATCATGAAAGGAGTTGAACTAGAGGCGAAGGGAATTAAGGTTAGAGAATTTATGGAAGAAACGACGGAGATGACAAAGCTGTGGATGATAAATTGTCATAGATAATATGAAACGGTTGGTGATGGTGAGGAAGCGTTTTGAGACTAGAGCTAGAGATTTAAAATTGCATTTGTTTTTGCTGTCTGCGGGGTTGATGATTAATGTGAAGACATACTCCCAACATTCATCAGGTAAGTCAAACTCATCAGGTTGAGCAATTACAATTGAACTTGTAGAAGAAAGTGATGGTTGTTGTTGTTGAAGAGATTTGACACAAGTTCTCTTCTTCTTTATTATAGCAAGTGGGATCATCATCTCCTTTATTTTCATGTTGGCTTTCTTATTCAGCATCTCACGTTGGTGGAATAAGGATTTCGTCTCTATTTAAAAATAGTTGCGGATTATATGTTAAATTTTTCACAATTGTCATCATCAAAATAAAATCTACTACCTGCAAAACAAGGTTCCACATTCTCTCCCTTTTGATGATGACAACACATCTCATAGATGGTGGTAAAAGAAACAAAGCAATTTATTTTTGGAGTGATAATACTCTTCCTAAATTAGATAGAGTGTATATCCCCCTTAGAGTATACATCTCCCCTTTGTTGAAATAAAAAAGGCGAGTAAAACATGCAAATAGGCAAATCAATGTAGTGATACGTGGCATAAAGAATTTTATCAAACATCACCACAAGGATAGATCATGCGACATGCTTTTAAAAACAATAATATCATACATGTTGAATTATTCAAGAGCAAGTAGTGATGAGATATAAGGCCCGTTTGTTTTGTTTTTTTTAAATGATTTTTATAGTGTTACAAAATTTTATGTAAAAAATTTTACAAAATTTTTATAAAAGCTTCAATTGAAAATTTTGTTTGAATAATTATTCTTAAAATGTTATTTTAGCTATTTCATCTTGTTATTGGAATTTTTTTATATCAAAATTTCAAAAAAAAATCACTTAATTTTGAAGCTATTTCAAATAGATTTTCATAAAAATCATTTTTGAAATACAACTTTTTGGAAAAATTGCAATTTTGACTATGTAATGTCTTCAATAACGTACATTTGTGTTATATGATGTCAAAATTAGTGTTTCAATTTTAAAAGAACAAATATAGAAAAACTTCTAATATTTTGAAAACAGTTTTGGAAAATCTTTTTCAAAATACAAAGAAAAATTTATTTTTTAAAGATGAAACAAACAAGCCCATATTTATACATGGAAAGGATTCTATCATGTCATATAAAGAAGCATGTATTTTGACATAGAAGGAATTACTCTTGATGATAAATAAATGATGTTTAATGTAAGGGTTCTGATAAGAAAAATAGCAAGTGTACTATTTTGCCTTGTAGTAATAATAGGGAGTTTCCCCAAACATCGATCTCTAGGATGTGTAGAAGTACCGAGTTTAATGTGTGGTTAAATTAAAAAAAAAAAGTTATATGTTTGGTTTGGTTTAGAATTAAATTCACAATTATTAAATGAACAAAATGTAAATTCTGACTTTTTACTAGTTTGAGTAACATGCTAGGGGTAAATGTGTGATTTGCCATGTGCTAACTTTGACTCTTGATCTTTTCAACAAGTTCTTAACCCTTAATTACCGGATCCCTAGTGTGTTTTCCCTTAAGTCCTTACTGGGAAAACCTTTGGTCATTCATCCTAAAACCTAGGTCCTTAGAGAATTATGATGACACCAAGTTGTTAATTTAACAAAATTTCACCGGTTACTATATCGTATCCCTAATCCTAGGTGATATCTAATATAGTTTAATCATATCAAAAAAATATTAACAATGGCGGTCCAACACTAATTGTTAATCGAAGATCAATCCTAATTTGTCCGATCAAGAAAATATTAGAAATATTGAACGATTAAATTGAAAGGAAACACTATATTAATAATCAAGAATTCAAGTCATTACATTGCAAAATACGGACACCCCCTAGCATGGGGGATTTAGCTACTTATTATATTGTTCAAAATAATTTCAAATAAGATAAAATTAAACATTACAATAGATGGTGAACTTTGGATTTTCAATCGCCGTTAATGAAAATCTCTCGTCCTCCAAGAACTGCATAGGCTTCAATCTCCAATCCTCTAAATTCTTCGTTAGTCCCAAAAAGTACTCTAATTCATCGTGAAAACTCATCTAAATTGCAAACATCCACTTAGGTCGGTCGGAAATACCCAAACCATACTTTCACACCAAAACTTGAGCAAGATAAGAGAAAATACAAAAATCAGTGTCACAAGTCGACACTGGCCGTGCAACACTGGCGCCAATGTTGCACTTCTGATATTTTGGAAATTCATGTTGTCATAGCAAAAAGGTTGTGTTGCCTGACACGGATGGCTGTGTTGCCTGACACGACCAGTGTTTCCTGACACGGGTGGTCGTGTTGCACCTCCTGAAGCGTGTAGAAAGTGTTTTGAAATCTTGCAATTTTTCCTAGTTTTTGCTCTGATTCTTCTTGAATGCTTACCTGAACCTAAAAACATTAAAGATACACAACCAAAGCATAAAATGAATTAAAATAAAATAAAACACTTGACAATTAAAAGAAAAGATAATGGCAGTTAATGATATATAATTGAGTAAATACCACTGATCAGGTTCCTAAAATATGTTTGCGAATGACATAAGGTCATTATCATATGAAAACAGTTTATCGAATGCAATTATGAATACACATGTTATATATTCCTTTCCGAAAAACAAGGGTTTTGATCATGGCATAATGTAGTAATATCATACTTAGTGGGAAGTAACACCTTTATCTTAAAGCGTGGTTTCCTAACCTTTAGACATGGTATAATTACATATTTGTAAGATATAAAAACACTTCTACATGGCGAGATAATATGATATAGTCAAGAAGTATCATGAAGCATGTTCTTGATATAGAAACTATAACTCTAGATGAGACATATATACACATATAAGATTTCCTAAAATATATATAAGTTGGGAAATTTTGGCACTCTCAAATAGATGTGAAGATTGATGTGACAACACCAAACACAATGTCAAGATAGATGTTAAGACATCATGTCCTTGACACATAAATTTATAAAAGTTATGAACTATGAAAGTAAATTTTAGAACATAAATAACCCGTCAATTGTTAACCCGGTTTAATGCAATACCACCTACTTTGGGGCATCCAAGCAAGAAAAGAAATCCACTATGAAGTAGACGTCTCGGCCGCTCTTTTTTCCTCGGACAATCAACCCCTAGGGTGGCTCTAGAGACTATTGTTACCTGAACTAGGGGACTTGATTCTTTTCCATATCTCTTAGTGCTTTCGGGTGGAATTTTTACCATTTGATATGCATAGAAAAAAAGAGGTCAAAAAAAGTATAAGATCTCAAGATAGTTTAATCACTTCCCAACATTCCATAATCTAGATATGCCACAAAAAAGAACAATCATTCTCTCCTTAATGGATAAGAATTCCCATTCATAGTCTACAACTATCATCGGGTACTACGTCTAGTATAGTAGAAAGAGGATAACATCGTCACTATTTAGTATTCTAAGGAAATCTCCCGACCCCTCACCCAAAAAAACTTATCTTTCCGATATTTATAATTATTAGAATGATGGGTAAAAAGGCCTCAAGCCTTCTGATTGCCCATGATCATCTAAGTACCTTTCGTTGGTTTGATAAAATAAAAAAAAAGAAAAAAGAAGAAGACCCTAATGGTTTGACGTAAAGCTTCTCACAAACCACCTCAAAGGTCCTAACGTAGCCCTAACTGTTCAAATAAAGTTGAGAATGGGTGACATTTAGCACCCTGAGGATCTCTATGGAAAAATAGAAAGAGTAAAAAGAACTTTGATATCCTTGATAAAGTGAGGGTAAAAGTAGAAATAAGGTGAAAGAGGATGAGTGGATACTGGCGAGGTTACCCTCTTCGAGGATAAGCAACCCTCTAGGGTGACCCATTACTCATCCTCCAAGGAGGAAACACCTACTAGCGCCAAAAAGATGCAAATCTTTTCTTCGGAAGTAAAAATAGATACGATGTAAATGCACCTTTGGGAACAACAAAGAAGGAAGACATTTTGTTTTTGAGAGAATAATAGAACAAAATAATTCACCACCACCGCCGCAACAATATGAAATGAAATAGCTATCTAGAAATCTTATACCTAGCATCAAAGAGTCTTTATCAAAAAAAGCCTCAAAGATCTGATATTCAGAATTAGAGAGTGGAAAAATCTCATAATTATGATAGGATTACGAGCTGCTCCCAAAAACTTAAAAGACATAACTCAGGAAAGTATGTAGAAAGTAAATCATAATGTGAAGAGAAAAATCCTTCTTACAAAATAACTCTAAACCCCTCAGGATTTTGTGGAATTCTACACGCTACCTACGTGTGCCATTATCGTTTGCAATTTTGAAAAATCAAGCCCTCATTGATCGTATTGAATAATGAGGACACGTCCACATC
This sequence comes from Vicia sativa, assembly GCA_021764765.1. Taxonomy (NCBI): domain Eukaryota; kingdom Viridiplantae; phylum Streptophyta; class Magnoliopsida; order Fabales; family Fabaceae; genus Vicia; species Vicia sativa. Next base: position 126,724,591 of record CM038795.1, read on the forward strand.
CTAATTGGATGATGTCCCAAATGGATTACCACAAGTAGGCAAGGGACACCTGGACGTTGACTCATCAGGCGATGCTCATGTCCAAAGCTCCCGCCTACCACTACATATGCCTATCACTGAGGGACTCACATGCTATTTAATTCGCCCTTAATTGAGGGACTCGACAACTATTCAACTTGTCCCTCACTAAGGGACTCACCTATAAGGAGAGTATAACCATGCAAAACCATTCTTAGTTGTAGGGGTCATTGGCTGGGTGAGAGGCACATAAGAAAGGTGTTTTAAACACTTAGCCATTTAAAGGAAACATTATAGTGCTTGGGGAACTATATAGTGTATACCAGGTAACGACTCAAAATAGGGTGCCTTCGCCCAAAAGTTGGGCCGCTCGAGAGTGGGTCCGAGGGAAATCTCCCAAAGAGTTTCCTCCAACGTGAGAGTAAAACTGAAAAGGGTTCCCAATAACCCCAAGAATATAGGCGGTTAATAACCTCCCCAAATAAAAGGAGAACGGCTAAGACCACTTTCAAGGAGGTGCAAACCCTAAGTCTCGAGAACTCCTATAAAAAATTATGTCTTAGGGGAATAAGTGATAGATTCTTAAGTCTTACAACGCCAAACATTATTCCATTACTACTCCAAAATAACTCTATTCCTAGTAACCAAAAACATCATCAATCTAACAGCTCGTCTGCAACTTAGAAATGCTGGCCGCCACCAAGGCCTCTCATCTCACGTGAATTGGTCCCTTAAATATCCTAAAAACCAACGGTACATGGCCATTTACCACCGTGAGCTAACGATCATCTCCAAATATGTAATATACCTACTACAGCCTCTATGTATCCATGCCTTTATAAAGGGAACACACATAAACTTGTACTTTTGGGATAATAAACCAGCAAAACAATCATATGCCAAACAAGAGAAACTACCTCATAAGACTAAATAAGGTAATCAAATGACTCGACAAACAACAAGCAGAAAGGACATGCGATAATGTTGAAGCTCGAAGGACACCCCACTTAGTAAGTTTTCTCGTGGGGATACAATCTTGAAGATCTTGTCAAGAAAAGACTATGATTTTAGAGGGTCCCAATTGCACGAGATAGAAGGAAGTATAGACTCCACGAGAAATTTGACTATCCAAGGGAAGCTCACAGCCAACAAGAAAGAATAAGTTGATGCCATAAAATAAGCACCACCACTATAACGACGCCATCTCCACACATCACTCTCAACGGGGATAAAACCACTTATCACATGTAGATCACAAATCAATGCCACATCATAGTCAAGAGAAAATATCTCTTCCACCTAAAGTTCAAGCCCAAGTCTCACCCTTCCACCAAATATGTGAGATCAATAACACTAAGACTTGTCACATTATATTTTCATGGCAAGGTATACAATTAATTATAGGATTAATAGTTATTTACCCCCTGTAATTAGACAAATTTTGATTTACCCCCTCTAAAAATATTTGTTTTATTATCCTCTATAATTTTGGATATCCCTAAGCGTGTAAAATTAGGGATAAATATTTTTTACAGAGGGTAATTTTCCACCTAACGTAAAGACTTAAACTTTTAACATTCAAAATGGGTGATCAAACAAAAGGGATAAATAACTATTAACCTTTTAATTATATAAGGTGTGCGTGAATTAAATTAATTAATTGTTTATAAAGCGGTTATTCACTAAATTAACTTATTAATTTTCCAATTCCAAGGCCTAGATCAATTGTGGAATGTGGAGTATGTAAAGGATATAAAATCAGGTACAATGGAGAGCAACGATAATTGATCAAAATTGGGAATTATCCCATATAACTGGACAGACTTAAACTCTTAAAAGGACTATCAACAGGTTAAAACTGCCACAACAAATGAAGTTCAAGAAAGCCAAGTCTTAATCTTGACTAAACAATTCTTTCAAAATCTCAAAGCCATGCTGCAAGTAAATGATAATCCTTTCAAAATCTCAAAGCCATGCTGCAAGTGAATGATCATAATTAAGGATGGAAGACAGAATTTAAGGCAAGCAAATGTACCAAGACACACCAACAACAACAACTTGTAATATACACATGCATATAATGTCAATTAATGGAAGAACAGATTGTGTAACATATCCTTTGTCAACTTGGAAAAAAAATGCAAAGAAGAAATTCTTATATAACAAATGGAAATATACTACAGCTCGTTGATGTAAAGATGAATATCTTTTGCTAAATCCACTCGACCTTCTTCTAAACAAAACACTCAGACTCTGCAGTTGAGAATACGAAACTCATAACAACAAATGTTAGTTTCATTAATTAGAATTAGTAAGTCTCATTCATTCACACTTCATTGTCAACTTCATTTTTTTTTCTGTATCACACCATGTCAGGTTTAATCATCTTGAATCTAAAATGCGTAGTATGATGAAATCTATGTTTTGTGTAAAATTTTTCATTTATATACTTCTAATAATTATTTATGTGCATTGTGTTACTTGCTGCTAGATCATGATATCTAAAACGTTTATGATAACTTAAACTTGTTGAGATATAGCTACATAACTCAAAGGTCAATTAATTAGTTCAGTTCAACTATTGATGCTTGGGATGCATGTCCACACACTCTTTTATTTCTTACATATATCATAATAAAAATCTTTTGCATATAGGAAAATTAATATAACTCAAGTTAGAGGAAAGCAAAACATCAAAAATTTTATAACTTTATATAAAAAACTAACTATATTTAGATGTTTATTCGGAAAAATGACGATTAAATAGAAACAAATATAAAAACATAAAATATCTACTAAGATTTAAGAATCAAAACTTCAATAAATAATTTAACAAAAAAAACTTCAATAAATAAGACATCCATAACTAACGAATGAGAATCCTAACAAAAGAATTTTTCTTTTATGTCAAAAATCAAATATTTATTATATCTTTTAAATAATGGTCGTGATGAAAGTATTGAGACCAAAACATCAACATTCACTTTAGCACAATATGATAAATCAATCTCCTTCAATTGTGTGCAGTTTTCAATCACACACATCACTCCCTTTTCTGTGATATAATCACAACACATCAAAATTAGTTGCGAAAGTCCACAACAAATTTTTGAGATCTCATAAAGTGTTTTATCATCAATTTTTGTAAAAGATAAGTCCAACACCTCTAGATGAGGAACTATAAAGCTCCTTTTAAGTCCTGTCACTTCATTTAAATTGGTCAAGTCCAGATGTCTAAGCTTACAACATCTACTTAGAACTTGACAAATACCTTTTTTAGATATGCCAAAGCAATAACTCAAATCGAGAAGCTCCAAGTTGGGAAAAACAGAAGCAAATAATATGACGGTCTCATCATTTATAAATGTAGTTTGAGCCAAATGTAGAAACTTTAATTGAGGGTTGACATCAAAATCTTTCAAAAATTTCGAATTTTCTATACTCTCACCTTCAATATATATGTTTTCCATTGTGAAATCATCAACATCTATGCATTCCATTGTGATGTCAATAAGTGAATGACAATTTTTAATGAGGGCAAACAAAGCTGATTCTGTGAGTTTGGAACATTCACTAAGATTTATAGATATTAAATAAGGAAGAAGCAAAGACAACTGAGAAACATGATGATTATTTAGAAAATCATCGCCTTGAATACCCAAATGTTTTATCCCACTACACTTGGATAATAAACCATAAATTCCTTGATAACTGTAGCCGGTACAATTGTCAAGAAGAAAACTCTTCAAAGGAATACCTTCTCTTGCAATAGAGTAAAGCAAATCATCAGAGATTCGAGAACACTGAAACTTAAGAGAATTCAAACCCTTCAAACTCATGAAGGAATCAATATAATATGAAGTAACGTAGTTTGCATCCTTTAGTTCAATCCCGAATATAGATAGAGATTTCAATGTTGGTATGTCACATAGAGCCAAAGCAATGCCAGCATCGAGATCATAGGAGGCAAACTGGAGGTCAAGGGAATTAAGGTTGAAGAATCTACGGGAGAAACGAGGAAGATAACAAAGTTGTGGATAACATATTTTGAGAGAGAATATGAGACGGTTGGTGATGGAGAGAAAGTGTTTTGAGACTCGAGATAGAGATTTAAAGTTGAGTTTGTCTTTGTCTATGGTTCCGTCGACGGGGTTGATGATGAATGTGAAGACATGCTCCCAGCAGTCATCGGGTAGGTAAAATCAGGTTCTGTAGAAGAAAGTGATTCTTGTTGTTGTTGAAGAGATTTGACACAAGTTCTCTTCCTCTTTCTTATAGCAAGTGGTTTTGAGGATCTAATAAAAGTATTCTGCTTCATCATAGTGAGGAGGAAGAGTGATTTGTGAGACATCATCTTCTTTCTTTTCATGTTGGTTTTGATATTCAGCATGTCACGTTCATGGAATAAGGATTCCGTCTCTATTTAAAGAGTAAAGATTAGGTTTAATGTGAAACAATTTTTTTATATTCATACCATAAAAGAGCACCGCCACTCACTGTTTTAATAATAACCTATTTTTTAAATAATCATTTAATCCTTCATAATTAATAAATAAATAAAACCAACTCTCCACCTTTTCAAATCCAAAATTAAAAAAATTAGCAAGCCACATAATTTTAATAAATAATATAAATAAATAAATTTATTGATAGTTAAAAAAATTACCCGCACAGAAAAAAAATAGCAAAGCAAATATTTCTAATAAATAAAAATAATTTAATAAATTCAATTCTTTCTATAAAAAAACCCAATATATAACAAACCAATGCTAAAAAAGAGTAAATCAATTCTTTTTAATTAATAATAATAATTAAATACGTATATTGTTTTCTAACAAATAACTAACGAATATCTTTTTAGTTATTATCAATTTTATTTATTTATTTTATTGTTTAAATTATTGTCTATTTAAAATAGTATTGTTTGATATTAAATTAGTTTCAAATCAAATCTCAAATTTAATAATCAATTAGTATAGTCAATTGATAATATTTTTCAGATAATAAAGATTGATAATATGTAACAAGTGATAATATTAAATATTAAATTTGATATTAAATTAATTTCTAATCAAACATTTTTATTTAATTGTTTAAAAATAATCAAATATTAAATTATTATCAATTAAATAATAATTTTAATTATACCTAAGAAATATATTACTACCTCTGTTCCTATATATAAGAGACAATTCATTTTTTAAATTCATTGAATAATCAATGTATTTGGTCAATTTATAGACTAGGTACATTGATTATTCAATGAATCTAAAATTGAATTGTCTCTATATATAAAACGGAGTAATTTACTATCAAATGTTAGATTTCAAATCAAATCTTTTTGATTAATAATATGGGCGATTGTTCGGGACAAATTGCCTACAAAGATAAATGTTTGATCAAACGTGAAATTATTTTTCTGATGATCAATTATGTGTGGTTTGGTGAAGTCAGCTCAGCACTTATTCATTTATTATTAATTCTTTTGCTCACTTTAGGAGTAGGTTGGATCTTGAATTAGTATTGATAGGGTGGATTCTTTTCTTCTAAAAGATCACTATATTTAACTTATTCATTCTTCAGGTGGAAAATTCAAGTAGTAACTTTTTGTAGTTATTATTGGTCGCTACTATATCAGTTTTGAGGACAAAAAAGAATAATAGATTGTTTAATTCCAAAATTACATCCAAATACATTGTTCATATGATAGATAGTGTAAAACTAAGTACGGTAGTAGGTTCATTTTTGGATCTCAATTATGGTGGCATAATCTCTTTATTTGGATTTATGATAATAGTGTTTTTTATTTGGTGCTTTGTTGGAAGCTCTTTGTTTGAGCCTTTGTTTTAAGTTCTATGTAAGTGTTTTATTGAAAACTCTTGAGACCTATGTCGTACATAGGATCGTTAAGTTATTAATCTATTTTGATTTCTTAAAAAAAAAACTAATTTCATAAATTTAAAAGAAATATTTAAAAAATATTATTTTTATTGAATTGTGATTCTAAATATTTTTAAAGAAACTATGATTCCTAATAAGAAATTAGTATCTTCTTATTTTAAAATATATATTTTATTTAAATTAAATTATGTTCTATTAATTTTAAATAAATGATAAAATTGTTACATTTGTAAATAGATTACGAAATAATAGTCACAATGTTCATAAAAATAATGGGTACAAAGTAATTTAATTGTAATTAAAAATATTAATAATAAATATTGAGTACAAAATAATTTAACTTTGATTAGAAAAAAAAAAAATATATATATATATATATATATATATATATATATATATATATATATATATATTCATTATTTTAAGAAACTAAAATGATATTTTATTTGGTTGTTAACAGATGATCGTCTTATGACTAATGGCCGGAAGAGCATAATGGGGTTAGGGTCAGTAGGGTGCAATATCAGTGGGCATGTCTTTGAAGATGCGCTTCATGTTATGCGGGATTGCACAGGAGCAATGCAGGTTTAGAATCAGTTAGTTCCCAGTAATTTAGTCTACAGTTTCTTTCAGCTAGGCTTGCAGCAATGGATAGAGTTTAATCTTCAAGAGACGGACGGAGTGAGTAAGGACTGGCATAGATATTGGGCTACTAGCTGTAGTTTTCTATGGATGTGGTGTAATAAGGAGGAGCACTGTGATGGTTATCTTAGGCCACCTGATCCTAGAGCATATGTTAGGCAACAAGTTGTGGAGTATACGAAGGCGGTTTTTATGAATAGGGTGATCATGGAGCAACAACGAGAGGTCCTCCAGATATCGTGGTGCCCACCTCAACGGGGATGGGTGAAACTAAATGTAGATGGAGCTTGCAAAATTAACTCGACGGTAGGTTGTGGGGGTGTGATCAAGGATGATAAAGGTACATTAATTATGGGGTTTGCGAAGTATCTGGGTACGTGTACTGTGTTTATGGCTTAGTTATGGGGATTGTATGAAGGTCTCAAGTTACTGCTATATCGGGATCGTGTGAAAGTGGAGATTAATGTAGACTTACTTCAAGTTAGGACACGGTCTGAAATAATTGAGAGTTTATCGACTATTTCTCATATCTGTCGGATCATTAATAGATTGGAAGTGGTAGTCATATGTCATACATACAAGGATGCGAATAAATGTGTTGATGTGCTTGCAATGTTGGTTGTGGGATTCGGAGTAATATGTGGCTATTTCATGATGTTCCACATTGCCTTGGGAGGTTGCTTGTAGAAGATGCTAGAGGTGCAACTACTGCTAGGATAATGTGTGTGTAGTTTAGTCGTTTCCGGGCTTCGGCCCTCATTATTACCAAAAAATGATATATTAAGTCCCAAAAATCTCTTCCAGCAAAAGAAGTATTAGAAGAATTACAAATGTAACATTATATCAACCACCTGAACCAAAAGTCGCAACTAGGAAAACAAAAATTATGTAACCTCTAATTATCTATTATACAAAACATAGGATGTAACCTTAAATTATGATAATCAACTGTTAACGATTGTACATAAGATTTCAACCACCATGACGATTGGAGTTTAACCTTTTCACAAATAGAAATCAACGAATAAGTAATGTTTTTGAACATCCATTGATTCCACAATTTCTAAATGATCCACACTAATGCCACCTAAATGATGTGAAAGGCGTTACATCCTATTTTTGACCACCCACCCAATGCCAAAAACTGATCATGTTGTTCTTCTAGATTACCCTAAAAAACTGACGCAAACCCTAACCTATTGCACCCCAAAAAATTTCCTCCTAACTTCAATTTATCTGGCTTAGGCTTCACATTCATCTGCATGTGCTTCCATGATGTCATTAACATTAATAATCATTCACTCATCGCATTCTCATCGTTAGTCGTATTTAACACTACAAGAAAAAGCAATATTTGTCAGGGGATTATCCCCTCACAAATGTCAAAAACCCCTCACAAATATGTAAATTGCGAGGGGACGGCTCCCCTAGCAAAACAGGGGGTCGCAAAACAACTTGCGAGGAGCTAAACACTTTGCTATTTACCCAGGGGTTAATCCCCTCGCTAATTTCCAACTATAAATAAAGCACGCAGGCATAGAGTCCAGCAGCTAGGTGTCTGAGTTGTCTGACGTCGATTTTTGCCATGGGACAATCCCCTCGGAAATTGCAATGATGATGACATCTACATAGGAGTTTATCCCCTGGCAAATTGCAGAAAAAATTTCAAAAAAAAAATTAAATTTGACCAAAAATAAAATAAATAATAATAATAGAATAATTATATATAATTAATATAAATTTATATAATAATTAAAATTTATATAATAATATAAATTTAAAATATAATAAAAATTCATCAAAATTATAATAAAAGATTTAAGTTCAACAAACTTAAAATAATATATCATACAAATTAAAAATAAAAAAAACTCCAAATATTCAACATAATTATATAATTACTCTTCATTTTGTTCTCCTTGCTCATCTTCTTCAACAACCCCTTCATTACTATTACTTCCTCCAAATCCACCACCAGAATTTTGTGAAGCAAAAAATTGATCAAATCTTAGAATCCGCTCATTTGCAATCCGCATTGCTTCTTGATACTCTTGTGCTTGCCTCCTCATTTCTTCCGCAACTCAATTTCCCTTCTTTGCATTTCTTGTTCCATCTCTAATTGTTTTTCTTCATCTCTTCAATTTCGCATTTCTTGCTGCAACTTGTTATCTTTGCCTCGATAGCCAAATTTCTTGTTTCAAGCATTTCGGATTAAGATAGGTTGGTGATGTTCCTTCACCATCGCAAGTCTCATTCTGAAACACCTATCACGCCTCTTTATAATTTTGCGTAACCTCCAGCACCATACACTCTCCCATTTTCTTCTTTTCACTGCAGATCATACCATGTACTAAAAGCCAAACTATGATCAATGGATATCCCGATTGTGGTTCACTAATTGGGATGATTTGATAACTTTATGGCAAGTTGTCTATCAAACTCCTCCTATAAAATAAATAAATTTTATAATGATTAGAATAAGTTAGATACATATAAAAGAAATAAATAAAATATTTTTAATATAAGAAAAACTTACTTGAGTGTTTCTTGAGCAGTCGTCAATAAACTCTCCATTTCTCTTGAGATGAGTCTCCAAATGAAGCTCATTAAGAAGTGGATATCTACCCAACTCCTCACGCTAATAAAAAAAGTGAAAAATAATTAATTATTTATAGAACCAAAATGATAAATTAATTAAAAATAAATAAATTTACGTACCATCCTTCGTGCAACTTAACACTTATACTACCGCTGCGTAATTACCACCAACTCGGATGCTCTATTTTTCTTTGCCTTTTCGGATATTTCCTTAAATTTTCGAATTCCAATAGGCAATAAGTGCTCAAATATATCTTGACTTATCCAACGTGGACGCGTTCTTTTTTCTCCCATTTCGATCGACATTTCTCATGGTGTCAGAAAACCGGGCACCACATTTTGAGTTAAAATTTTCTTTAATTGCGACCTCATCTCTAACATCCCAAATACATTGCTCCTACATTGTTGTATGAATTCAAAAACATGCAATAAAATATAATGATGATTAATATCTCAAAAAAATATAAAAAAAATGTCACAATAAGTCAATTATACCTGAAATGCCTTAAACCATTCTAGTCTTTCATCATCATCTGACTTTATAATTCGCCAAAATTTTGTATGCTTCTCTTTAATAATGGATGTGATGATCGATACACTTGATGTGAGGAAAGATCCTAAACAACAAAAACTTGTGTTAGAATTAACTAAATAAAATTCAAATTAAATAAAATATAAAACATATATAAACACTTACGATCCATAATCGGGCGGATGACAAGTGCCTTGGTGGTATTTAATTTTTCTGATCATTTTTTTCAAGATCGCTCCTCCTTATTTGCTCATCAGTACTGGTATCTCCATGAGCACTGGTATCGCCATGAGCACTAGTATCGCCAGGAGCACTAGTATCGCCATGAGCATCCTCTGAAGGCATGGGTACGGGCATGCTAGATCCACCTGGCTCCATATGAATGGGTAATGATTGGGGCATGCTGGGTCCACTCGACTGCATGAATGTCATAGGATAATATCCACTGGGTCCAGTAGGAACATATGGTGTGTATCCAGGAGGATTAATAAAACCTGTCGGGGATATGGTGGGAATGTCGGGTATCTAGGAGGTGTGGATAGTAATCCAGTGAAAGATCTAGACATGGGTGAAGTGGGATGCATAAGAGGTGGAATGGGATGCATATGAGGAGGGGTAGAATGTGGAGAAGGATTAGGCACTTGACTCGATGGCATAGGAAAAAAAACCAGCATCAGGAACCTCCTCTCTAATGAACTTGCTGCGGCGAGGCTTACCTACACTCTTACCTTTATCTGTACTCTTGGGTGACATTTTTTCTATTTTGAAAGAAAAACAATTACCAATTAATAAAAGATAATATTACCCAATCTTATATATATATATATATATATATATATATATATATATATATATATATATATATATATATATATATATATATATGATGACTAGTTTTTTCATCGGTTGTTTTAAAAACAATGAAGTCGCCACCTAATTTTATTTGTTCTAAAAAGAACGGGAAAATATAGATAAAACCCCACGAATGCGGATAAGGCGGTCTACGTGACCAAAAAACATGGAATCGAGAGTCGATTATGTAAGAGGAAGGTATTAACACCTCTTACATCCATCGTACTCGATGGGACCCGTTTAATTCTAATTGTGTGTGTATATTCGCTAATTTCTAAGTTATAATCGGAAAATAAAAGAAACGGAAGTTGTTTATTATTATTTTGAGTTTGTCGCGGTTTCAGAACCTTGTGCCTACGTATTCCCTCGTGCAATGGGAAAGTCAAAACTCCGTAGTTTCTCTTAAAAAGGTTTTGGTGGGTTGTGTTGATTTTATAAGAAAAATCGTGCATTAGACATTTCAAATACTTGAACTTGGACTTGTTTAATTTGTTTGAAAAGCTTAAGTCCTCGTTCGTGTTTGAAATGGCTATTGCACACTCTTTGTAACAAAAGAGTTTGATGATCGCATATGAGCGATAAAAGAGTTTGAGTGAGTTGAGTTATTTTTATGTGGGAGACAAGTATTGGACCATAAGCGTTCAAAGGCTAACGCCCCAAGTGCTCGGATGAGTGGACAGAAACATCCTAATCATCTTTTTCTACCCAAAAAGTTTGTTAAGAAGAGGTGGGGTGAAACAAGGTTCACGTTAATTAGATTCAGGACTGACTACCATACGTTTAGGAAGAGAAAGAAGTGGAGTATTTATTTATGAAAATGTTTTGAAAAGGAAACTCGACGTTGGGTCGAGGTTTAGAACTTTAATTATGAAAGTGTTTTTTAGGGGGTTTGGTGACGAACCGAGAGAAATTGAATCGGGTTATGATTAATCAAGTATGTGGACTTAATTAATCTCGTGAGGATAGGTGCTCCTATCCCCAACTATGAGACCCTGGTGCATGGAAAATTGGTATGTGGTCCAATAATTATTTGGGTTATGATTAATCAAAGCAACAAGGGTTTTAACTAATCTTGTGAGGATGGCCATGCTCATCCCCAACTATGAGACCCTTTTGGAATTTGGCTTATGAGCCAAGAGGATATAAGAATCCGATTACAGAGGTAATGAAGATAAGAAAACAAGCGAGCCTATACAAGGTGGTCATATGTATGCTCCTAGATGAGTGGGACTAGTGTGGGACTAGTATTCTAAACGACCGACTGGAACAATCGATCGGATAGTTGTCGCTGTAGAATAGCCCAGGACCAAACTATGAATGTGTGCGAGTGTGCATTGTGTATGTTTACCTGTTCCTTGATGGAGAGCCCAAGAGGAGGCTATGTGTTCTAATTGATGACAAACGCGTAATTGAACGATAATTAAAACACACAAAGAAATTAATTCTAAATTATTACAAACCATACGGGGATGGGGATACAAGTTTACGAATGGGGATACATCAAATCGAGAAGCGCGATAAAAGCCTAGATAAACAGATAAACAGCTCGAATTAATTAAATAATTAATTAAATTGAATCCTCCTATTTAATAGAATTAATCAGCAAAATGATTAATCAAATTAAATATTAATTTTCAACTCAATTAAATATTTAGAACAAAATAAGTAAATATTATTTCACAATTTATTTGGTTAAATAAAGTACCAACAAAATAATATATACAAAAATATAAAGAAACAAAGAAAATGGGCCTGATTGTAGAAATCTAAGGGGGATGAGAAAGCAATTTGTTGGGCCCAATACAGAAGCCCAATGTGTCCAGTATGCCTGGCTCTGGAGGGTGCAGCGTGAGTATTCACTTCTGGTGCGCTAGATGATGATCTTATGGTTGATGAGGAACTAAGAGCATCATTCCGGAGCGTTGGATCTTTATTTATGGAGATTGGAGGGCGGTGCTGGAATGGACCATGATAACTATGATGGAATGCCTGCAAGCCAACACACAGTTCACCAAACAGGCAGTGGCAAGTGTCACTGCCGTATAATCACACCAAATTATCATTAATTAAGTTAAAACAAAACTTATTATTAAAAAAACAATTATCATTAAGAGACTTTTGTCTCTCTCTGATTATCACGATCTCTCTGTCTCTTTGCTCATTCTCTTCTCGCTGTCATCGGAAAATTCACCTTCCCCGCCGTTTGTTCATTCTTCGATCGCCGTCGATCTGTGTGACCCTCGTTCTCTCTGCATGGACCTCCGCCGAAAACCCTTGCTGGAAATCACCCTTGGTGGCGGTGGATGGCGGAGAGCGACGGTGGACGGAGGAGATTCACCATAATTCTTTTTTACTTATGTTTTCTGACTCTTCTTTTTCTTATGAATATTAATCTGGTGTTGGCTTTTTCTCAGAGAAATAAGGGTTTGATAAGGATCTTGAAGGTGGTGTTGGAAACCCTAGGTCTCAGATTCGCGGTTCCTTTTGTGTTTATGGGTGAGATCTTTCTGATTCGACCCTTATTCTTTTCATCTTTCTTATTTTCTGAAGGGTTTGAGGTTTGGGAAATGATGAATAACTAAGGTTTGATTGTTTCTGTTTGTTCTTGCTGTTTCTGGTATTTGGTTTCTGTGTTTTGGTTGCTGCGAAAATGATGATGATGATGATGGTTCGGTGTTCTGGTTCCTGTTTTGGCTTTTTTTGAATCTGTTTGTTGTTGGTGTTTGATACGATTTTTCTATGTCGTGACTGCTGTTTTTGGTTTCTGCGTTTTGGGTTTTTTGTTATTTGGTTTCCTGGTTCTGGAACAATGGTGACTGCTAGGATTTGCTCATGAACAGTCTCCCTTTTCTGATTAGTGTTATCAATGCCTTTATATGCTGAGAATTAGGGCTTCTACTGACTATGGACTTAGATATTTTTTCTGAGAAATAAGGCCTTAGAAATTTGCTTGCTGGATTCTAAACAAACAATGTTGTCTTGGGCCGGAACTGTCATATTCTGTCCTTGTACTTGAACCATGATGCTATTTCTGAATTTGTATTTTTCGCACCCTCCTTTTTGTGAACTAAAGTTTTACTTTATGATTTGCAATTGGGAAAACCAGCCCATGATTAATCTTCAGATTATGAGGCTTTGGCATTGAACATGATTTCAGAAAACCCTTTAAACCTGATTCCAAACACGAACCCTAATGATGAGGTTGAAAACTCTTTGAAATTCTTGTTTTGAGTTCATGTTTGCTAACTATGTTCACTTTTCTTTGTTTCATGTCAGCATGAATGATGGTGAGATATGGACGAAGATAGCAAGGCTAACAAACTGAAGAATTTGCAAGAATATGGACCATGGAGCAAGAAAATTTGAATAACAAACTCTTCTTAGAAATCCTAGGAAACTTCCTTGAAATGGTTTTGTAAATTTGAAATTTTGTAGTTGTAACCAATGGCCTTGTATCGTTGTAAAAGGATTTGGCCATGTCTATGCTAACTTGTATCTCTTGTACCAATACATTTGCTTGTTGAATAAAATTGTATTTCGAATTTGAAACTTGGCTCCAAAATTTTAGTCCTTGTATAGAATCAAGTTAATCTCCTCTTCCATAGTGCTTGTAAAAAATTGAATCTTGAAAGAAACATTTGAAAGAAATTATCAACATTTTGCATGAAACTTTCCATGTTGAATGATTTTAAGATAAACTTGAATCGCTCTTTGATTAGTACTTGAATGAATACCAATTGAACCATAATTCTGAATCAAATTCAAATTAACTTCCATGAACAAAAATAACGCTCATAACTGCAATGAACTCTTAAATTAATTAAAGTGAATCTTAAATTCAAAATAAACAAGATTCATCTTAATGATAGAAACAAGAGATGTCTTAATCACAATCTCAATCTTCATGCCCAAAATTTATCTCAAACAAAACAAGGTTTCTTGAACTAATGCTTAATTTCCACATCTTTCCTTCTGATAATACTAACACAATAAGAGTCTTATATTAGCAAAACCTCTTAGATGGTGATGAAACTTCTAACAAGGAATAATGATGTATTGATTAGATAGAAACTTGTAATGCACGAATAAAACCCTATCTCCGGTCAACTTCAGGTGATGCAATGATCTTATGAGAAATACAAGGGAATAAAGTCTTGATCTTGTGCACTGAAGAAATTCAAAGGAGTGTATTCCTTGAAGAAAGGATGCCTCACGATCACTCCTCACAACCACAAACTCAAAATTCATTTCCTGAAGATGAAACGAGCGAGTAAATTTTGAAACCAATCATCACTAAAAGTAGATAAGATATCTTGACCTATGAAACCAATGCCACAAAAGAAAGTAGATAAGATAGACGCCAAGGAGAGAGAAAAACTTGTTAAACACCAACAGAAGATCTTAGCAACAACAGTACCAAATGAGAAATATCAGAAGATCTTAATAACACTGGGGATAACCAAGTACCAAAATGAGCAATGAACAAATAAATGGTTTTAAATAAAATTCACTGAGAAGAGAAACCGAACTTCTCGAGCGAAAAGAAAAACAATAGATTAAGCCATCTCAGGATGTCTTAACGAAAATGCTATGAGAAGGAAACCGAACTTCTCAAGCGAAAAGCAAGAAAATAAATTAAGAGATTCGATATGATTGAGAATTTGTCAGAAAATTCCAGAGAGTTAAAGAATACCCGCAAACTTTAACCAAGACAATGATCGAGAATTTGTCAGAAAATTCCAAAGAGTTAAAGAATACCCGCAAACTTTAACGAAGATAATGGTCGAGAATTTGTCAGAAAATTCCTAAAGAGTTAAGGAATACCCGCAGACCTTAACGAACACATAATTGAGAATTTTTCAGAAAATTTTCAAAGAGTTAAAGAATACCCGCAAACTTTAACGAAGATAATGGTCGAGAATTTGTCAGAAAATTCCCAAAGAGTTAAGAAATACCCGCAGACCTTAACGAAGACATAATTGAGAATTTGTTAGAAAATTCTCAAAGAGTTAAAGAATACCCGCAAACTTTAACGAAGATAATGGTCGAGAATTTGTCAAAAAATTCCCAAAGAGTTAAGGAATACCCGCAGACCTTAACGAAGACCTAATTGAGAATTTGTCAGAAAATTCTCAAAGAGTTAAAGAATACCCGCAAACTTTAACGAAGATAATGATTGAGAATTTATCAAAAAATCTCGAAGAAAGATAATTGAGAAATTGTCTGAAGATCCCAAAGAAGATAATTGAGAAATTGTCTGAATATCCCAAAGAAGATAATTGAGAAATTGTCTGAAGATCCCAAAGAAGATAATTGAGAAATTGTCTGAAGATCCCAAAGAGTTAAAGAACACCCGCAGACTTTAACGAAGATATAAGGCTAGAACAATATCAGAATTATTATGCACGAAGGTGCGAGGAGCCATGGCATGCTGAATGTCTTGACCATGTAACTTCCGAGTTACCAGCAAAACAAATTCAGTAGCGCACCCGAGAATACACTTCTATGGGGATAAACAAATCAATAACCAGCACACTGGTGTGATATAGATGTTTATGAAGTCGGTAAATCCTTGTTTCTGACGTTTCTGCTGATGAGAGATTTAATGAAGATGTACAGACATGTTAAACAACTTCTGAGTTGACAAAATCTTCACTTTGTATGCAGATAGCTTTACCGAAGGTAGAAGATTTAAGTTCAGCACCTGTGACTGAATAACTTCTATGGTAATGAGCTTCAATTTGATGGCATTGTACAGACAATGCATCGTAGCAAGTGGATATGTGGATCAACGTCTGAGTTGGAGAAATATCCTAAGATTGAATAAACATCCTACCTAGTGGATATTTATCTGTTGAGTAGTCGAGGACTTACTGGGGAAATAAACACACCAGAAGTTCAATGTAGTTTTCTGAGAGCAGCTCAGAGAAACAAAATTGCAGAAGTCACTGCCACTAGAATTTGCTGAGAAGATTCTTGTCTGAAAGAATTCTTGAAAATACCAAGAATAAAGTTCTGGTAATCCTTTCTGAAGGAGACTCACTTGGGAGTAAATTAAGCTTCGTTGGGGAAACTCCATAAGAAAACCGTGTGGAAAACTTCACTGGGGATTCCTGGTTGATAATTTTGGTGACATTGGAGTTCATTGAAAAACAACTGTTTTGCTGGGGAAGAAATCTCGATTGGAGAAACCATCAGTTTTAAAGATTCATACAAGTATACCACTTGTTATGTACAAAAGAAAATAATTCTATCGTCTGAGAACTATCCTTCAATTTTGATCCTTACGAGGATATTTACAGTTTCAGCTTAGAAAAACCCTGCAAAAAGAAACTAACTGAAGCCAATGCATAAACATGATATGATTTTTTTTTAATGTTTTAATGCAAAGAGTATATGATTGCCTGATATTGTTGGAAGAGGAAAATTCAAATGCATCATGCAGATAATTCACTAGTTTCTGAATGTTGATCTACCACTTGAATGGCTCCATGGTAATCCTTATAGAAGCAAAGATATCAATTTCTAAAATGCATTAACAGAATGCCCCAAGTTGGATGCAAAGAGAATTTGGTGAACTTCTGTGGGGATAAGGAATTCATGCTTAGTGCACAGGCCTGATATGAATGTTTCAATAGTTGAAAAGCTGACATCTTGATGATGATCGTAACAAGCATATACGATATGTGGAACCATTTTAGCGTTGAAAAATCATCATTTTGTCTCAGAGTCATAAGCTAGCAATGAGTTGCAATAAGCAAGAGATAAATCTATTGGGGAGATAGGAATCAAGTTCAACACCATTTGAGGGGGATAAACACTTTCACCGTGGATAAATCTTCCAACGCATAGCAATAACATGTACTGACATGTTTAAACAATTTGATGTTGCAACAGATCTTCCGAAATCCTTTAACCATCTCACCTGGTAGTCGCATACTTTTGTTGAATAAACCAGGAATGCACTGGGGAAATAAACACACCAGAGATTCACAGGGGATTAATTGAGAACAGCTCAGAAAATCGGATCTATAATGGACTGCCGCCATTAAGACTTACTGAGAGATTGTTATATGCAAGAATCTGAACAGATCTTGGTTGAGAATAACAACACTGAGGATACTGAAATGTTAATCCTTGTTGGAGAAGGCTCCCTTGGGGAGCGGATGAAGCTTCGATGGAGAAAACTTCTAAAGATAACTCTATGGGGAACAACACTGGGGAGATCCCAATGGAAAATTCTGTTGACACAAGAGTTCACTAGGGATGATCAATCACTTCTCTGGGGAAGAGACTTAGCTTGAGAGTTGACACCACTGCTAATTTATCTTTTGACTAAGCGTTCAACTTGCATTGGGGAGAAGAACTAAGTTGTCATTTGAGAAAAGTCTTCTGCTTGCATTGGGGTACTTCAAAAGAAACTCTATAAAGAAAAATCACTGGGGAAAACCCGAGTAAGAAATTTCGTTGATACAAGAGTCCACTTGGGGAAGCTCAATCACTTTGGAGGAGATTCAATTTGAGAATCATCATCGTTGTAGATCGATTTATGAACAAACCTTAAAACTGGCGGCAAGAAGGACTAAGTCTGTTATTCGAGAAATAATCTTCAAAGTATGATCCTGCTGAGGAGAACAACTAGCTGATCTTGAAACATCCCAAGTCTTGGTTGGGGTTTATGAATGAATGGGCTATGTAGGATATGATATGAATGAATGAATGAATACATGAATATACTGGTTAATGCATTGGCTTTCAAACTGGGGAAAACCCGAGTAAGAAATTTCGTTGATACAAGAGTCCACTTGGGGAAGCTCAATCACTTTGGAGGAGATTCAATTTGAGAATCATCATCGTTGTAGATCGATTTATGAACAAACCTTAAAACTGGCGGCAAGAAGGACTAAGTCTGTTATTCGAGAAATAATCTTCAAAGTATGATTCTGCTGAGGAGAACAACTAGCTGATCTTGAAACATCCCAAGTCTTGGTTGGGGTTTATGAATGAATGGGCTATGTAGGATATGATATGAATGAATGAATGAATACATGAATATACTGGTTAATGCATTGGCTTTCAAACTGAATCCTCGACATCTCTAGTTCGGAGGATAAAAGAAAAATGGCACAATAAGATGATTAACCAAGTTCTAAATACTGAATTGCCGCTAGAAGGGTTGTCATGCTAATTCTTGTAGAAGGAAGAATAGAAAACTTCTGAATTGATCATATAATGATGATTAGAGGAGTGCCCCATGCGTGGGAATGCAGCTGCATTTGCAACCAAGAGATATCTCGACTTCAGAATCTCAACATGCCCCGGTCTGTTAGACCTTCGAGAAAGTTTCCCCAAAAAGGAATGCCCCAATATCCTGTATTGTACAACAATACTTCACCGAGCGTCGGTATTTCGAAGGAACTGGTTATTCTGATATGAGAATATCATGCCTTGACATGATCTTTAGAGATGCTTCAACACCTTGAAATAACTCCTTAGATTTACTGAACCTCAGAGTAGCGGACGTTGCAAACATGGACAACCTGCCCCTGCATTAGCCTTGGAGAGACTCCTTCTCGAAGTAATTGCTTTAGACTGATCGAATCTAGAAACGAATACTCGCTCCAAATAAGAAAGACTTCACCGTATCAAAATAACTACTTCGGATCAACAGTATATGAGCAATTAACTTGATAGGACGAGAGCTTTTTGAAGGCTTCAACGTGTCGAAGTATTTGCCTCAGATTGATTGGAACTAAACGATTAGTTCTGCAGAGATTGGAGTGAAATGCCCAAATTTATAACCTTAGAGAGACTTCCACGTCTAAAAGTAATTGCTTCAAGTTGACTAAATCATGGAACGACGGTTGTCCCAAGCTAACTTGTAATACGGTGGGAGAACTGACTTTGGATTGTTTTGCTTTTGATTGCAAAATGTTGCGGATAGCAAGAGTCGCCACCGAATTTTCTTTTATCCAATTAAGGGAAGGTGAAAAGAACAGAAAAAGACCTTCATTAGATTCTGAGTAAGGGAGAAGGTTATGAAAAGGGAAGGTATTAGCACCCTTTCCATCCGTAGTTATCTATGGGCTCTTAGTTGCTTTCGATCATCTTTTAAAAAATTTCTTTCTATGTGTGCGTTTGAAAAATCTTTTTGAAAAGGCATTTCGCTTTGACTTCGTAATGATTCGCGCTGGAATGTATACGAAGTGTTTGGAAATGTTTCGTTTTGAAAAAATGTCTTAATTTTGTAAAAGTGTGAGGTCTGAAAAGATGTTTTGATGGAGCAAACAACTAAAAGTCTTATCACCTACTCAGAACGGTCGTGTCCGTGTTATTTTACTTTCCTTTAGAATAGTGTTATCCATACCATTAGGTGGTAGGTAACTCTATTCGTTGGATGTACAAGGGACATTCGAAGGGACA
Organism: Vicia sativa; assembly: GCA_021764765.1. Lineage (NCBI taxonomy): Eukaryota > Viridiplantae > Streptophyta > Magnoliopsida > Fabales > Fabaceae > Vicia > Vicia sativa. The sequence continues at coordinate 126,744,557 of CM038795.1, forward strand.
TCGGATGGTCATAGAAGGCAACTTGTAGGAGTATCCTAGCACATTCGATCATCACTTTTCGCAGCACCAACAATTGAGGGACGAGATCATGCATTTGTAGGCCACGTCGAAAGACTATGATCTTTGATTCGAAGGGACTATGATGATATGTTTGTAGGCAACGGTGCTAGGATACCTCTACGTTTGAGGGACTTGACCATTTATTCGAAAGGCAACGAGAGAGAATACTCTAGGGGGTGCATGTGTGAAGAGAGTGTGTCGAGTTCAGATATTTTATCTTGAAATTAGAAGCGATCTACATTCGTTTTTATCTTGCCATACACGCCTAGTTACTAGCAGTTTATATGGGTGCGGAAAGTAAATCCTACGCTATTACATGGCTTTGGGGCAGTTACATAATATAGGAGTGCGGAAAGTAAATCCTAATTAAGCTATTACCTCCTATGAGCAGTTACATAATATTGGAAAAAAGAAATGCGAGAAAATTAATCCTAACTATTATAACCTGGAATCAGATACATAATAATCGGAAAAGAAAAGAAATTCGCATATGAGAAAATATGTTAGTAAACACAAGATTTTTGTGTTAGGAAAAAGTTTTTAGGTTAGTAATCCTAACTAGATGATAAAACAACTTTTTTGGGAATTTTCTGGATTAATTTTAATAAGAAAAAGCAATTAAAAGTCAATTTTATGGTTAATTAATAATTAATTAAAATATGCATGCAAAAATATTAATTTTTATGTCAAAAATTAAATAAGTATTTTTCTAACCTAAATGCAAAAAGGAAATATTTTTTGTGATTTTTTAATGCATTAGAAAATTATTTGAAAAGAAATTAAATATAAAAAAGAAATAATGTTAGAGATGAGGGTCAGAATGCTTCTGGATGGAACTCTCCTGGCTTCGGGAGCCTCTTGATCGTGCCCGTGAGCACTCGGGAAACCTTCGCTGGAGGTGCCTAGAATCCTGGAATTTCTAGGGCTTTTGGCCAGGCGTGTATGCACTGGGTCGGGGAGATCGCCCGTTAAAGGCGAGTGTCACGGAGGCCGGTCGGAGCTTCTGAGCATGTCTTCTGGAAAACCTAAAATTTCAGAAAAAAAGTTAAGCAAAAAGGACAAGGTTCGAACCCATGTCCTTTTGAACAAACGCGCGTTGCCTTGTCATCTGAGCTAAGTGGACAATCTGTTAGCAATATGACACAAAAAGAATACAAAGGGAATTGATTTTTGGGAAACATCAAAACCAGAAAACGCGCACAGGAGTCATCTTCCTCATTCAAATTTCTAAACTTTTAGCTACGGTTTCTGCACGTAGCTATAGCACTTGTGAAATTCAAAATCCAAAAATATGCAACATAAATTTATTATGGGGACATGGATCAACTCGGTTTGATCCCCTGAACATGGTGGAATCATTGGTTTCGTCCAATTTTTCCTATTTCAGAAAACCCCAATTGGAGCTTATGAACCCTAACAATGGCAAGTTGTGATTCTTGTGTCTAAACTTCAATTAACCTATGCAGAAAGCTTCGAAGCTTCATTCTAAACACAAACAAACAATCAAAACATGTTAAATATGCATGAAAATCAGAAATCAATTTTGAGTTAGAATGTGCAAACCGAAATCGTGATTTCTTGATTCTGGATGTATGGTTGGCTTGTGAGTATCTAGAACGATTCAGAGGACCTCCAGGAATATGTTGGAATCCTTATAATGCTTTGAATTGGACTGGAACTAGGGCTTCCAATAGCTTGCAATGCATGGTTTTTTTGAAGTTTGGAAAAGGGTTCTTGAGGCCAGAAATTCATCCCTTGTGCTTGTGGATGCATCATGTATTTATAATAGAGTGAATTAGGTCAAGAATTGTGAGAAAAAATCAAACCAATCAATGAAAAATTATTTGATTTGGAATCAAACCAAATATTTCCTTTTTTTGGCCAATTTCAATCAAATCTCATTACCAATCATGATTATTTTGAAACAATCAGATTAAATGGCTTGCTTGGACCTCAAGGATGAGAGAAAATCCATCTTGCAATTAATTTTTGATTTTCTATCTTTTATTTTAATTAAATTGGTTTTAAATGATTAAAAATCCAAAGTAAATGAAAAATAAAATATAATTTCGTAGCCTTGGGCTTGGAGGTTCCAATTCAGCTATGGAACATGTTTGAATCAAGAAAAGTTAGGCCCATTTGTAAAACTTTTGGTTTTGTCAAGTATTTCTCTTTGTGCACCTCCTCAAAATGATCAACTTGGACAAGGTGTATCTTGCTCAATATTTAACATTTTTGGGTGTTCTTGGACTGTTTAGAAATTTCAAGATGTCCTCTAAACATCCTTTTTGGTTTCATCTTCATTGGAGTTTCCATGCTCATGAAAACTTCTTTGCAAAAAGATGACTTTTTGTTGACTTTTAAAATGACTTGTAATGTTTTGATCCATAACTTCCAAATGAAGCATTTTCTACCCAAGCTTGTGAGACATAAAGTTGTAGAGAATTGAATTATCTTCAAAGTGAGTTGTGGTGGAAAAATTTCTGATAAAGTATGTGAAAGTTATGCCTGGTCAAAGTTCTGTTGACTTTTGTTTGAGAAAGCTCAATTTAGAAACTTTGACTTTTGATCAATTCTTGACTTTTCTTGATGAATCATGATCAATCCTTGATCAAATGATGAATATCACTTCAAAATATTGATTTTGACCAAAAATTATGAAGTTTGACTGTATGTTGACCACAGTTGACTTTTTGTCTAACACAACTGATTTTCAACCATCTGAGCAATTGTCTGAGAAAACTTGACTTGTAAGGCTTGAAACTTGACATGGAGATTCTTTGAAGAATATGATGAGGCATGATGACCACTGGAAATGTTGGAGGACCACCTTGACTTGAGAATGGCCAAACCCTAGTTTGGGTTGATTGCTTAGGAGAGGGTTTGTCTGGTCAACCCTTGTGAGATCCTTGAGTATGAACATGTGAAATGTTTTGAGAAGTAAGAGGGAAAATTTTGGGGTATAACATAACTGCTCTTTGAGAATGACCAAATCATCTACTGATTGCTTTCTAAGGACCTGCCCTAAATTGGCTAAAATTTGAGAAACTGAATTTCGATTTGATTGCCCCCAAGTTAACAGAATCTTGAGAAAACATTGTGATGCACTCAATGGAGTCCTTAAACGTCATGCCTTTTGATAAAAAGAAATGATCAAGTCTTTCTTTTGGACAAGGTTAGACTCTTCACTGATGTTCATTATGAGAACTTCTTTAATGTCAAATAATTGTTTTGCATGTAGAAGAATGTTTATTATGACAATTATAATGCAACATTTATGCGTCTTGAAGTTTTGTATGAAAAACATTATGACCTTTTTTGTGAGTGAAACACCTTTAGAGTGCAACACTGAAAACTTTTTTTTAAAAGATAAGACGAACATATGATACCAACACAGATACTTAGCACACACTTTTTAGGAGTCAGGTAAATGCGATCTCTTTGTCGTATGCTTTTGAATTAACCTATGCTTCAATTAGGACTTTTAAGGGTTGTAATGTGGCTTGATTAACGTTTTTTTTAGAAAAAAGGATTTTTTTAGGCTCAAAATATTTGGTCATTCTTTAGATGCCGTCGATCTATGTGACCCTCGTTCTCTCTGCATGAACCTCGGCCGGAAACCCTTGTCAGAAATCACCCTTGGTGGCGGTGGATGGCGGAGAGCGACGGTGGACAGAGGAGATTCACCACAATTCTTTTTTACTTATGTTTTCTGACTCTTCTTTTTCTTATGAATACTAATCTGCTGTTGGTTTTTTTCAGAGAAATAAGGGTTTGATAAGGATTTTGAAGGTGGTGTTGGAAACCCTAGGTCTCGGATTCGCGATTCCTTTGCTGTTTATGGGTGAGATCTTTCTAATTCGACCCTTTTTCTCTTCATCTTTCTTATTTTCTAAAGGGTTTGAGGTTTGGGAAATGATGAATAACTAGGGTTTGATTGTTTCTGTCTGTTCTTGCCATTTCTGGTATTTGGTTTCTGTGTTTTGGTTGCTGCAAAAATGATGATGATGATGATGGTTCGGTGTTCTGGTTCCTGTTTTGGCTTTTTTTGAATCTGTTTGTTCTTATTGTTAGTGTTTGATACGATTTTTTTGTGTCTTGGCTGCTGTTTTTGGTTTCTGCGTTTTGGGTTTTTTGTTATTTGGTTTCCTGGTTCTGGAACAATGGTGGCTGCTAGGGTTTGCTCATGAACAGTCTCCCTTTTCTTATTAGTATTATCAATGTCTTTATATGCTGAGAATAAGGGCTTCTGCTGACTATGGACTTAGATATTTTTCTGAGAAATAAGGCCTTAGGAATTTGCTTGCTGGATTCTGAACAAACAATGCTGTCTTGGGCTGGAACTGTCATATTTTGTCCTTGTACTTGAACCATGATGTTATTTCTGAATTTGTATTTTTTGCACCCTCCTTTTTGTGAACTAAAGTTTTACTTTTTGATTTGCAATTGGGAAAACCAGCCCATGATTAATCTTCAGATTATGAGGCTTTGGCATTGAACATGATTTAAGAAAACCCTTTAAACCTAATTCCAAACACGAACCCTAATGATGAGGTTTAAAACTCTTTGAAATTCTTGTTTTGAGTTCATGTTTGTTAACTATGTTCACTTTTCTTTGTTTCATGTCAGCATCAATGATGGTGAGATATGGATGAAGATAGCAAGGCTAAGAAACTAAAGAATTTGGAAGAATATGGACCATGGAGCAAGAAAATTTGAATAATAAACTCTTCTTAAAAATCCTAGGAAATTTCCTTGAAATGGTTTTGTAAATTTGAAATTTTGTAGTTTTAACCAATGGCCTTGTATCGTTGTAAAAGGATTTGGCCATGTCTATGTTAACTTGTATCTCTTGTACCAATACATTTGCTTGTTGAATAAAATTGTATTTCGAATTTGAAACTTGGCTCCAAAATTTTAGTCCTTGTATAGAATCAAGTTAATCTCCTCTTCCATAGTGCTTGTAAAAAATTGAATCTTGAAAGAAACATTTGAAAGAAATTATCAACATTTTGCATGAAACTTTCCATGTTGAATGATTTTAAGATAAACTTGAATCGCTCTTTGATTAGTACTTGAATGAATACCAATTGAACCATAATTCTGAATCAAATTCAAATTAACTTCCATGAACAAAAATAACGCTCATAACTGCAATGAACTCTTAAATTAATTAAAGTGAATCTTAAATTCAAAATAAACAAGATTCATCTTAATGATAGAAACAAGAGATGTCTTAATCACAATCTCAATCTTCATGCCCAAAATTTATCTCAAACAAAACAAGGTTTCTTGAACTGATGATTAATTTCCACATCTTTCCTTCTGATAATACTAACACAATAAGAGTCTTATATTAGCAAAACCTCTTAGATGGTGATGAAACTTCTAACAAGGAATAATGATGTGAAAGATAATATTACACAATCTTATTACACAATACATAATCAAGTTATTCAACACCATAATCATCGTTGTCTTCATCGGAAGTGAAATTATTTTCTTCAGGCTCTCCTAGATCTTCATGCTCTTCTTCCACTAGATTTGTTGACGTCAAGATAGTTGCGTCAACTTGTTGATCCTCAACAGCAGTATCACACAAACTTGTAATCTCCTCAATTTCAATTACCTCATTAACAGGTGAAATCTCATCATCTTGGTATGCAACATCTTCCATTACTTCGTCAGTCTCAATGTTACCCATTGGGTTTGTCTTGATTACAACACACCATCCTCGTTTGCGTGGGGTAATTGAAGGATAAGGTACATAATAAACTTGTCTGATATTGTGTGCCATTATGAAAGGGTCGTACTCTTTGTACTTTCTATCCATTCGAACCTCAACAATGTTATATTTTTTATCAATTTTTGTTCCTCTGCCAGATGGATCATACCAGTCACAATAAAACAAAACTACTTTATTTTCCGAGTCCATATAATTATATACCAACTCGTAAATATGAGTGATCACGCCATAGAAGTCGTCCTCGCCACTCTTTGTAACTCCTTTAATGACTACACCATTGTTTACGGTTTTCTTCCCTTCGCTCCATATCTTAGTGTGAAATTTGTAACCGTTTACAAAGTATGTGTGCCATTCATTCACACGTTGCCTAGGGCCTACATACAAACTTCTCAAATGTATTTGTTCAGGACTTGGTGCAACAATACATGACAATTGTTGCTTGAACCATGCTGAAAAATAGGCATGTGTGTAACTAGTCGGTGGTTGTTCACCTGTGCTTTGATAGTAGTAGGTACTAAATGCCCTATTTCGAAGGGAAAAAATAGGTTAGAGAAGGTTTTAAGTTTTAACCAAAAAACATATATACTTAATTAAATATACTTACTCAAGATATGGTTTGACTTCAACGCAGTTAATCAACACATGAACGTGAGCAGATTGCATTTCTTTTTGAGAAAGCCAATGCTCACTCTTCTTTCCTGATGGTAGCCCTGGACGTCCAAAAACAGATAAGGTGAATTGACTTCTTTCACTGAAGTGAACATCGTTCCTTATGATTCTTGGAGTCAACATCATGTGATTGAAATAATGAGAGCAAAAATGTGATGTTTCACAATGTAAATAATGCGCACAAATTGATCCCTCAACTCTTGCCTTATTTTTCACAGATCGCTTTGAATCACCCGTGAATCGTTCAAATGGGTACATCCATCTATATTGAACAGGGTCCACCTAGAAAAGCTTCATAAGCAAGATGCAGAGGGAGATGCTCCATAGAATCAAAGAAACCTGGCGGAAATATTTGCTCCAACTTACAGAGAATGACAGGAATATTTCGGTCCAATTTAATGATATCATCCACTCTTAAGGTTGATGCACAAATGTCTCTAAAAAATTGATTGATTTCAATTAGTGGATTAAGTACATTCTTGGGCAGTGAACTGAATGCAATTGGAAGTAATCGTTCCATGAAAACATGACAATCGTGACTTTTCATTCCATGCATCTTTCCTGTTATGGCGTCAGCGCATCTTGCCAAGTTATAAGAATAACCATCAGGCATCCTCAAATCATTTAACCACCGACATACTGTTTTTGCTTCTTGGGGAGTTAGAGTGTAACAAGCCTTGGGTTTTAATAATTTTCCATTTGGTCGAGGTTTCAACTCCAATTCTTTTCGATTACACAAAAGTTCCAAGTCTTTTCTGGCCTTCTCATTATCTTTCGTCTTCTCATTATCCATCACTTTGTTAAAAACATTATCAAAAAAGTTCTTCTCAATATGCATCACGTCAAGATTATGTCGCAACAAACTATCCTTCCAATATGGGAGGTCCCAAAAAATACTTCTTTTTGTCCAATTATGTAAAACCTCATATCCTTGAATTTTGTGCGCTTCACCATTATCTGTGAATTTTGGTAGGTCATGAACAACATTCCATACTTCAGTAGATAACCTTCGAGGGGGAGGTAGATCTGTTACTTTTTATCTTTTCTAAAAGCATTCTTATTTCTTCTAAATTCATGGTTTATAGACCTACGATGATAGTCAAACCACGAACTTTTCCCACCTTTTTCCAAAGTAAATGCTTTTGATTGATTCATGCAGTGCGGACATCCCATTTTGCCATGTGTACCCGATCCAGACAACATGCCATAGGCAGGAAAGTCGTTAATAGTCCACATCAAAGAAGCCCGCATATTGAAGTTTTGTTTACGAGACACATCATAAGTCCACTCTCCCACCCATAACCTCTTGAGATCGTCAATTAAAGGTTGAAAATAAACATTTATTCCTGCCTTTGGACTCGACGGTCTTGGAATTATGCATGTCAAAAACATGTAAGGTTTCGTCATGCACATCTCAGGAGGGAGATGGTACGGGGTAACAATAACTGGCCAACAAGAATATGCATTTGATGACAAATTATAAGGAGTGAAACCATCAGAGCATAATTCAAGTCTTACATTCCTAGGTTCTGCTGCAAAATCAGGATGAACTCTATCAAAGTGTTTCCATGCCTCACCATCAGATGGATGTCGCGTCATGCCAGAACTAATTTTGATTGTATAGTGCCATGTCATTTGGCTTGCATTGTGCATTGATGCAAACATTCTTTGCAACCTAGGTATTATTGGCAAATAGAACATGGACTTCACTGCAACTTGTTTTTTCTTACGATCAACTCCTTTACTGGGAACTAAATACCTCGGACTATTGCAAAACTTGCATTACTCTAATTCCCCATCATTAGTTCCGAACTCATTGTCATAAAATAACATGCAACCTCCAATGCAACAATCAATCCTTTTTACTTCTAGTCCCAACTTCGACACCATCCTCTTCGCATCGTAATAACTTATAGGCATGTTTTCATTAATAGGAGTCGCGTCTAGCATCATTCTCGCAAAGAAATCCAAACATTGATCTAGAACATTCTAATTTGACTTCGCTGCCAACAGCCTCACACACATTGATAGCCTGGAGTCAGAAGATCCCTCAAACAACGGTATATTTATTTCTTTCAGCAACTGGTAAAACATTTGCGCTTTCTCATTCGGGAGCTCTTCTCCGTCAAAGTCTTCTGGTTCATCATAACCCACATTCACCCTTAATGCGTCACTGACCATATCCTCGACTAAATTAAATTGTTCCTGATATTGCACGTGTGATGGACTACTCGGAGCATCTCTATTTGTATCTAATCGAACACATGTTTGACTGCAAGAAGCCTCGTTATTTATCTCCTGCATTTTCTCCCCATTAGATGTCCAAACCCAATAATTTGGCCTAAAACCCACTCTCTCCAAGTGACGTTTCACTTCACTAGGGTCACTAATTATATTTTTGCAACCACACTTTAAACACGGCCATCTGATCCCTCCTTCGCTACAACAACAGTCTTGAGCAAACGCATACGCGAGAAACGCATCAACTCCTTCCTTAAAATTCGGTTTAAGCCCACGCCTTCCAAAAAATGTTCTATCGTACATCCAACTACGATAGAATTGATAATATTTCATATTGCACATGTTCATATTTAATTTTATTAAAATAAAATGAAGAGTGTTCTATCGACAAATTTATAAAAATTTGTCAATACTATCATATTTACTCTAAAAATAAATCATATTTACTGTACAATTATCTTAAATATCCATACTCTAATTAAACATATATCTTTATAATGTCATACCTTATAAACATATATTTATATAATGTCATACCTTATATTTTTACAATGTATCTACGTTATATTTCTACATATAATTTTACAAGATATTGTACAATTTTTTTTTTAAAATAAACATATTTTTACTTGATTGTTTCCTAAAATACTATGATATTTTTATATACATCTATTTTTTAGTCATAAACATATATTTTTAATCCTAAACATAAATTGTCTTCTTTCAATTTAAAAATATATAAAGTATTTATTAAAGTAATAAGTATACTTTTTATATAAAAATTTATAACTTTTAAAAGTATTTCAAAAAATTATGTTTAGTCCTATAAGTTTTAAACATTATACATATTTCAAAAAATTATGTCTCTTTTTCAAAAAAATTATGTATACACTATTATACATCATATAATGTATATTTATCTCCTTATTAAAATAAAAAATTAGTCCCACAATTTTTAAACATTATACATATTTCAAAAAAATTTATTTACCCAATTATTCATAAACATTAACAAATTTCAAATATATATACTATTTATCATAAAGATTTATATTTTTTATATATTATACATATTGTTTTTAAAAATTAATTATAAATACTATTATTAAAATTTATACGTACTATTTTTATTCATTGAGTATTTTTTATATGTTATTTTTATAAAATATATAAACCGTTTTTTTAAATATATTTTAATGTTTTTCTATATATATATATATATATATATATATATATATATATATATATAACAATTTCGATTTTTTTTGTATATTTTAATATTTTTCTAAAATATATATATGTTTTTTACTATTTTTTTTCTGTTTTACTGTTTTTATAAAATATATACTATAAATTAATTTACTGTTTATTTAAAATAATTAATATAATTACATTCTATTTTTTAAAAATTACATACTGTTTTTAAAAATATTTATAACATAATATTTACAGTAACTATATATATATATATATATATATATATATATATATATATATATATATATATATATATATATATATATATATATATATATATATATATAATTTCAATATTTTTTTTATATTTCAAAACCTAATACCTTAAAAATATGCAAAAAAACGAGGAAAAAAAATTAAATTGTGTACCTTTGAAGAAAAATTATAATGGTTGATTGGAGCTTTTCTCTAAGGTTTGTGACTAATACCTTAAAAATAAAAGAATATTATAACATAGTTAGATATATAATAAACAAAAAATAAATTAACAATAAACACAAAATAAATTAGACATATACCTTGAAAAACTATAATTGATTGAAGAGGATGAATAAAACTCAAGCTTCATGAAAATGGAGGAATGGGGAAGAATTGAAGAAGAGAGAAAGCTAGTTTGGATGTGTGTGGCTGTGGCTCAGAGAAAGAGAGAAAGATGATGAATTGAAATAGGTTTTAATAATTATAATAACACCTTTTAATGGAAAACTGAAAGCGCGTCCCATTTAATTCACTGGCAAATGGCGAGGGGCAACCCCTTGGAATAAAAACGGGAATATTTAGCGATGGGTGCCCCTCGAAATGGAGAGATATGATTGTAGCTCAGACGCTAGCGGCAGTGAGAAGACATAAAGTTGTCTATGTTGCGTGGGGTATCCCCTCGCAATTTACACACTACTATTTGATAGGGGTGTCCCCTCGCTAAAGACCTTATTTTTTGGCGGTTTTTTTTTATTTCCTAGGGGTAGCCCCTCACAATGTAAAATTTTAAATTTCAAAAATTACGTGTTGTCTATTTGCGAGGGGATACACCACGTAATTGAAAAAAAAATTTAAAAGAAATTTTCACTTTGCGAGGGGATTTACCCCTAGCAATGTTGTTTTTTTTTTTGTTTGGGGTTTAACCCCTGGCTAATTCCCCTGGCAATTAAGACTTTTCTTGTAGTGTAAATTGACCAAAGTCTATTTAAATTGATATTTGCATCGTTTTATAGTTGTAAAATACCCGATATTCTACTTCATTCATTTTTATCTCCTTACATTCTTCTTGCATCGTGTTAAGTTGATTATATGTCGATGATATTAATATTTCAGTTTTATAAACAGACTGTTAAAAGCGATTCAACATTGTGCGGAAAATTAGCGGGAAATTTTTTTCAAGTTTTCGCCTTTAACCCACTAATTTATGAATCTACGTGTCGCGTAAATCACAAAAGTATACTCTCTCTAATTTTTCTATACATTTTGAAGTCTCATTTTTAACTATGAGCGTTTTAAAGTCAGGTATTCTTTGTTATCATTTTATTTTGATTGTAAACATTTTGATAATTTTTTTTAATCACTGAGACCCGTAGTTTATTCTAATATGCTCATTTCTTTTTTTCTGATATTTTATTGTCTAAATTTTATCATTTTTGACAATTTTAAATGTCTTTTTTTTATCTGCAAAAATCAAAACAAAAATATTTTCGAATAAATTAATTTTTATCCTATTGGACTTAAGAGTCCATTTTATCATTGGGATCATTTTAGGTATATATATATATATATATATATATATATATATATATATATATATATATATATATAGGAGAGATCAAATTACACTCGAAGACTTACACCATGAGTTACACTCGCTCAAAAACGTTATTTCGGATTAATATTTTTTAAAATCAACCGTTGGATTGAAACATACCATCATATAGATCATAACTATAAAGTTTGAGACTAATCTATAATGATTTACTATACGATCAAGATATTCAAAAATTAATGTCAAAATGAACTTTCATTTAACGTTAATTTTGATGTAGTTCATTAACATAGGAAATCATTATAGAAAACCAGATCAAGAAATGCTTCTTCATCTTCTCTAAACCACCCCTGCCGTATCACTCTTCAAAATCACAAACACCAATCCACAATCACTTCTCTCCTCCACCGCATTGAATACCTTGAATACTCTTCACCATCAGACCACCGCTGCCATATACCCCTCGCGTCTCACCCTCACATAGAACCAAATTCCATCATCATACTACCCTTCATCTTTTTCCTTCAACCCCTCCGTCTCCTTCATAGCCCTTCATACCCCACTACACCTCCAACACCATCTCACCATTTTACCCATTTCCTTCCTCTTCACAACTGCCGCTAGCCTCCCTCGCGTCTTCCCTTCCGGAGATCCTCACCGTTTCCGCTCTGCTAATCGTCGTCCCTTCCGTTTCCTCTACATATATTCCTTCCGCCTATCTACTCCCTCACGCTTTCCGCCGGACAACATAACACTCCCTCTGTTCTGATTGAACTCCGTAACAACACTGAGCTCTGCCTGTTACCGGCTAGGACCAATTTCCAGAACTAACGCCCTCTTAACTTGCCTCCGTATTGTTTCCGCAAGCTCAGCCATTAGTCATAGCGGTACTTCCTCTGCTCAATCTGACTTCTGCTTTTTCTACTAATCGGTAAACTCTTTTCCATCTTCTAGATTTTTTGTTGGAACATAGATTTGTTCTTTATCATTATAGCTTTGTTTATGAATTAATAACAATATTATGAGTCTAATTGTGATTTGATTCTGACATAGGACTAGATGATACTATTTTGTTTAGAGGTTCATTTTGAATGGTTGTTTTGTTTGATGTTACTTTGGATTAGTAAAGTTACGTGATAATCATTATGTCATGGAAAACAAAGTTTGTAATAGCCTCTGAGAAAACGGTTTTTATGCCGAGAAATCTTTATGTTCAAAACTGTGAAGATTTTGCTTCCCAGTTTTTAATTTAATCAATTGTGGCTTAATTCTAATTTATTTTCCAATGTCTCAAACATGTTTTGGATAGTGCGCATGGTACTTGGTCTTGATTTCTAATGATTGGAATGATGTTTGAGTTTTTTGTATACAAGTTCATGAATGTTTGGGTGCTTCACATCTCTATCACTTCTTTGATGATTCAAGTTTCATTAAGTTTTCAATTTACCTTGTGATTACTAACCATATTTTAATTTATTGTAATTTCATTTCAATTTTATCTCACTTATGCTTCTGACAAGTTTGTTATATGTGAAGACGTCCAAAAATTATTCAAAGCATTCACTTTCAATTAGCACATCTACACTTGCTCATTAGCATTTTAATATTGAATTACTATTTCGATTTAATGTTTAGTAATGTATTTATAAATATACAAAATACTTAGTATTTTTATTCTTATGTTTAGTAATGTAAATATATAATTACATAGTACTTTTATTTTTTATACTTTATTCAATTCGTTTGTAAATAAATTCAAATTATATTGTAATGATCTTCATTGTGTTGCGATTTCAAACTTTGAATTCGATTTGACTTTTGAAGGCGTATGAACACAAATATGTTGTTTGTCTTCTTAGAGTTGATTCCTACATGAATCTAAACTAAATTTAATTTAATAAAGTATAATGTTCAATAATTGATACTTGAGCTTTGTAAGCTTCTTCGCGATGTTGGTTTTGTTTGTATCTCGTGTGATGTAGGGATTTCTATCCAACTTCCATCTGATACGTTGAGCTTAGCCGATTCTTTACACCCTTACCAAACATCTCGAGCCTACACGATGTGATTCCCCTTTTGACACCCCCAAATCTAGCTTCAAAACACGCCATCTCTAAATCCTTACCTCTTTTCAATTTTTTTTACATACGAAAATAAACTTTGTTTTGTATTAAATAATTATTAGTCTAAGATAATTTTATTCGATATTATTGATTAAACTATTAATTAATTTTATCAAAATAAAATTGTTATTCTAATAATTATTTAAAGGATTTGGACATGTATTGTGTGCTTAATTATTTTACTCGCCTCATGTATGCTTGTATGAATTATTCACAATTGTACACTCCACACACTTGATACAATAGATTCCATTTTCTCATCTTGGCTCATATGCCAAATTTCTCAAGGGGCTCATATGCCATATTCCATTTATCTATATTTTCCCGTTCTTTTAGAACAAATAAAATTAGGTGGCGATTTCATTGTTTTAAAATAACCGATTTTGAAAAAAAAAAACAATTATCTCAACTGGTGACTCCACTGGGGACAATTTGACTAAGCGAGTCAACCCTAGTCTAGTTCTTCGTATGTGTGTTTATTTTTGCTTTCTTCTTATTGCATCTATTCTTATAATTCAGTCATTTATTTCCTTATGCTTTGTATATTTTCTTGTGTGGAAATGATTGATGGGATTATAGAAAAATCTCACTACCAAGGCTATAATGCATATAAATTAGAGTGGTTGCATAGTATTGATTTGCTAGACAGAAATGTCTTGTAAGTTGGTACGAAGACCATGTAACACCCCATATTTTCAATTATTATTAAATTGGAATTGTAATTATTTAATTAATTAAAATTTGATTTTTTTTTGGGAATTATTGGAATATTAGAATTTTTAGAAAATAAATAAGAGGAGAGAATTTGAATTTATGGTGTAAAGAGTAGAAGGAGGGGTGTATGGAGTAAAAGCCTCTAATAATTTATTTTATTATTATTATTGTTATAGAATAATAATAAAAGGAATAAAAAGAGGAAAAAGAGAATTGGGAGTAAAAAACTCTACTTAATCCTAATTAATTTATTTCTATTATTTGGCAAATAAAAAGGAATAAATAAAGGAGGATAAAAAGGAAAAGAAAAAGAAGGTTATTTGGAAAAGTCATTATACGTGAAATTGGAGAAGAGAGGAAAAAGCCAAACGCCGTAAATTCGAAGGATCATCGCGAGGTAAGGGGTGATTTCATTCAGTTAATATGCCTTATGGGTTTTGGGATATAATTGAATGATTGGGTATGTTAGAAAACTTGAATTAGATAATTCTAGGTTTGTAGGATTATCTCTAATTGTGTCGGATTATAGGAATTGAGACCACTAATGGGGTAAATAATTAATAGGAATGATGGAAACATGATTTATGATGTTGTGTTGATGTGTATTGGTTGCATTTTGGTGTTTCTAATGCTATAATTCGTATGGGAATGAGTAAGAATGAATTGGGACACAAGTTGCTGTCAAAAACTTATATTTTTTATAATTTAGGTCGTGGGAACCGGTTACTCCTGGGGAGGAACCGAGTTCCCAATTCAAATTTGCAAAAATTGGGACTTTTTCAACGTGGGAACCGGTTCCTAATAGGGAGGAATCGGGTTCCCCATACAAAATTCCAGGAGCGTGATATTTTTAAAATGTGGGAACCGGGTTCTCCCAGGGAGGAACCGGTTACCACTGTGTTGAATTTCAAAATGTTTAAAACTTCAAAAATTCATATTTTTCAAACCGTAGCTCCGATTTGAGTGCCGTTTTCGGCAGTATTTCTTAAATTAAAAATACTATCTTATAAAATAAGAAAAATATTATTTTATGAAAAATATTTTAAAAGTAGTCGAATTCCCGATTTTTGTAAATTTTGGTATTTTGAGAATGGTGTAGAATTGGTTGTGAATCGTTCTGACTTAGTGAATGAGGACTGATACTTATGTGTTGTGCATGCTATCCATTATGATTGAGATGTGATCATGTGATATATTGGTTAGATTGTTTTGACAAGTTGAATGAAGATTGACGCTTATGTGTTGTTTTCCTTGTTGTTTATTCATGATTGTATTGATATCATGTGTTGTTGTCGATGTTGTATATTCATGATGGTTGTTGATCTCAGTTGTTATTGTTGTACATACTGGTGATAGTCTTACTAATTGAAGGGTAAGCGTTGGGCATAGTTATGCTTTGTGATAATTTATTTCATGATTATGTTTTATCATGTGATACTCGTTGATGTTGGCATTATGTGGAATTATGTTGTGATCATATTCCATTGAATTGATGTTGCATGCTTTTATGGTGCATGCATAAGCATTGTTTATGGTTCATTCCCATTGTGCGGAAGTGGGCTTGCAGAGCCAATAAACTTACCAGGATTCAGAGGTAGTGAGGCTAGATTCTTGACCCAGTGGTTATGGGCAAATCATGGATTGAGATTCTTGACCCAGTGGTTATGGGCGAATCATGGATTGCCGCTGTCTTTCCACATGTAAATGGAACAGTGGGTGAACTCGGTTCACGTTTGGTACCACATGCATAGAGTCTGCATTGCATATGGGATTGCAACATGCTAGGATGGTTTCCAGTGTTGCAATTTCCATTGATTGTTATATTTGCATAAGTCATTGTGTGAAATGCAATTGTGAACTGAACGATGATTATGTTAATGATAGTGGACTAATATCTTGAATTGTTCTGTTGTATTTAAAGAACGTATAATGCATTTTATATTGGATAGAGATCTCACCCTTATTTTAATGATTTCAAATTAAAGTTAGCAGCTCAGGAGTCGGTGAGGAAGGCTTATAGAGCTGTGTCGTGTTTTATCCGCGTGTGTCAGTGTCATGCTCTGATAGTTGTAACACTGGGGAAAACGCTTGTTTGATGAGTTTTATTTAATACTCCATTGTTTTAAATTATGTTGGGAATACTTATGAATTGAAGTTATTCCGGTTTGAGGTGTTTTCCGCTGTGTAGAACATGAAGTTGATTTTTGAATAATCTATTTTATTTATTCCTTCAGTTGAGCATGATTACCGTTTGAGATTGAGAAATTTGTATTTTATTTTAATTGTGACATCCCTGTTTTCATGTTACTCTGATAAAATCTAGTTTGATATCAATTTAATTAATGCATTCGCGGGTTATTTAGAAGGGGTGTTACAGACCACACCTAGGGGACGTTCTTTTGAAGATATTATCGCCGATTGCAAGTTATTTTTGCGTTGACGATAGTGTCGTTAGAAGGGATTTTTCCTCTAGTTTAACCTTTAAGGAAACCTAACCTTTTGGCTTTAAGAATGCTTGAATGAGACGTTCTTGGATATATCGTCTAATCATAAATTTATTTGTGATGAAAATGATATCGCCAAGTTGGGATCAATGATTTTGAGTACCCCGTTTAGATCCTTGTGTCGAGGGTTACGTTGCGTTGGATCGTTAGACCTGTCCTTGTCTATTCGGGTCAATATGTAACTCTCCCTCAAACCAAGTTATCTAAAAAAATATTGTAGCCTTGCAAGTTTTAATTGCGATGGATGACAATATTTAGAATTTGTTTTTTGTTGTATCAAAAACCTTAGAGCCATCCTGGGGGGGAATTGTTGGGTAGACGTCGAAACCATATCCGGCCGCCCTAAAACTACAACATACTAATGTTGCATAACATTGCATTGCATCATCATGCATTTCATTCATTTCAACTAGAGGAATCATTTCAACCTGGCTTCTTATCCAGAATCTCAAGTCTGCAAGACTGATTTCCTGACATCATCGTCATCATAGATTCAACTTCAGGCAAGTGTGGTTGCGATGAATACTCATATAGATACCCAGATGGATTAATTCATAGAGGTTATCCAAAAAATCTCCCTTGGACAAGAAAAGTTAAAGCAAGTTGTTCAGAGGTCTGAAGTTGTTACTATTGATCATGTAAATCCACCAGGTGTTAATCTTAACCACATGGAGGTCCTTTTAGATCAAAATGTCAGAAACACCGTTCAAATGCATGTCAATGGAACTTCAATGTCAGAAACACCGTTCAAATGCATGTCAATGGAACTTCACTGTGAGGATATCTTTGAGTCTTCGTTTGACACCTTTAGGTTCCCGATTGAAGAGACTAAGTTTGAGAAAAAGTTTCACCTCCTTGAGAAAAGGATGAAAGCTATTACGCTTTCTGAGAAACTTCCCATAAGGTCACCCATCCCAGAATTGCTCCAAGCCAAGCACGCTTAACTGTGGAGTTCTTATGGTTAGGCTACCGAAAAGAAGATGCATCTTGTTGGTATAGGTAGTACCAATTAATCCTTATAAGCCTCCTTCAACCATGTAGTCCCATACCTACATAGTCTTAGGATCCTTCTCATTCCGATATGGCGACCACCCTCGCCTCTTTTTGGCCTCAAGTGTTCCATGCGGTGTAACCACCCCCGCCTTCTTTTTGGACTCGGGTGTTACATGTCCACCAGCTTCCGCATGGTTCATCCTCGAACCACATCGTACTGGGAGAGGTTTGGCTCTGATACCATTTAGACTCGGGTGTTACATGCCCACCAGCTTCCGCATGATTCGTCCTCGAACCACATCGTACTGGGAGAGGTCTGGCTCTGATACCATTTGTAACATCCTGGACTAGCTTTAGGATTACCGGCTAGCCCCACAGACCAACACGAGTCTTTTCAGCATGCTTTGGCCTCACTCGCACGCTTTCTGAGAAACTTCTCAGAAGGTCATCCATCCCAGAATTGCTCCAAGTCAAGCACGCTTAACTATGGAGTTCTCATGAATGAGCTGCCTAAAAGAAGATGCATCTTGTTGGTATAGGTAGTACCAATTAATCCTTATAAGCCTCCTTCAACCATACAGTCTCATACCTGCATAGTCTTAGGATCCCTCTCATTCCGATGTGGCGACCACCCTTTCCTCCTTTGGCCTCAGGTGTTCCATGCGGTGTAACCACCCCCCGCCTTCTTTTGGACTCGGGTGTTACAACTTCCATGACATTGTGCATCTGATGTACTGTCTCTGAACTAATCGAAGAAAACCAAAACCACGAACAGAGTAACGGCCGGAAAATACCACATGATAGAACCACACTTACCAACAGAAAATGCCAAGTCACCAACAGTGCATGTGAAAAATATGTTCCCTCCCCACTCACAGGTGAAACTAAGGCTTGGTTAGGAAAAGGTAAATCCAGGATCAGGTTCGCCCAGGAATACTACCATCATAACACCTACGTGAAGATGATATCACTCTGTTATGAACCTCCCCTGAAGCATGGATGACATGACCACCTACTAGATCTACATCCGTAGTCTTCATGTTCCACTCTAGTACTATGTGTTCCTATATTTTGTTCATAGCCTAGATATGGGGACTTTTACCTAATGTAACTCTCACCCAATCCAGAAACAGATCTAGTACAGCAAATACAGTATATGGAAGCGATAAAATGTCACATAGGATGCAATGTAAAGCATACAAAGGATGATGCGATAAAGCTAGTAAATAAATAACACCTAATAGACAATAAAATAAAAGTTAGGACCAACTCCTGGATGGACCAGCCAGAGGTCTGAACATCCCCAGTGCAGTCTACAGCTGAAACTACTAGTGAAATCATCAGATTTAATATCAATGAAGTCGCCATCGAACGTTTTTTATCCCGCGAGAGGAAAGGAAAACATCGAGTAAACTTATATATACATATATAGGGAGAAATCATAATCTTACGACCAAGAGATCGGGTAAGGAAGTCAGTTACGCGATGGGAAGGTATTAGCAACCCACACGCCCATAGTACTCTACGGTATCCACTTTTACTTTCTATCTATTGGGTGTGGGTGTCTATTTACAACCTATGTCTAAGGTAAAATGAATGAATGCAAAATATTATGTACAAAAAAAAGTTCTTTTAGTCGTGCTTGCCGCGATTGGGAACCTTTAGTGCCTACGTACCTCATTCGTGCAATTAGGGATCAAAGCACTACGTAGTTCTCCTCAAAAAAATTGGTGGATTGCAATGTTTTTATGAGAAATTCCATTTCGCATCCTCGCGATTAGAATCACAATTCGTGCTTAGCGTTGCAGCTTATCGAAAGTCTTATGCTCGGCCGCTCGCACACTTAGCAATTCGCTTGGATTTGAAAAGAAACACCCTTATCGAAAAGGTTTTCATAGAAAAAGGTCAGAAGACAAAATGGTTTGAAGTTGGTGGATTGTTTTTACCTTGGCGAAAGGATTTAAGTTCAGTAACATGTGTTGAGATTTAATAAAGAAAATGGTTTTAGTTTTATTGTGCAAAAGGGGAAGAAAAACATCTAAGGGGAACTATCCAGCTATATCCCTAATGTTATAATACAAAAGTGGCCCTAAGTCAAGGATGAAAAAGGAATCTCTACCTATGTTGACATACAAGGATGACCATCCTAATGTCTAAGCTCAAAAGCTACCCTAGTCGAGCGGTCCTAGGGGAAACTATCCTAATTTCCACCTTGGTTAACCAACCAAGGGATATATAGGGAGGGAGCAAGAAATTGCTTTGGCAAAAGCACACAATCAATGCAATGCACAAACAAATGATACATACAAGCGCGAGGTACAGGTGAAAGAAAGACCATAGCCTCAAGGGCGGCGCGTCACCCGAGTCAACCAGGAGCTTTCTCTCAAAGAAAAACCATAGCCACGGTGTCACACCTCAAAATTTGCCTTCCTAACTTCAAGTTATCTGACTTAGGCATCACATTCATCTGCATATGCTCCCATTAGGTCATTGGAATTGAACTGTCACTCCATTCATCACATTTGCATCGCTAGTTCCATTTAGGTTGACCAAAAGTCAATTTAAACCAAAATTTGCATCGTCTTATAGTTGTAAAATACCCGATATTTTACTTCATTCATTTTTATCTCTCTACCTGTTTCTTGCATCATGTTAAGTTGATTATATGTCGATAATATTGATATTTTGGTTTTATAGACAGACCGTTAAAAGCGATTCGACATTGTGCGGAAAATTAGCGAGAAAAATATTTCAAGTTTTCGCCTTTAACTCACTGCTTTATGAATCTACGTGTCGCGTAGATCACGAGAATGTCCTTTCTCTAATTTTTCAATACATGTTTTAGTCTCGTTTTTAATCGTAAGTGTTTTACAACTGGGTATTCTTTATTATCATTTTGTTTCGATTTTAATTATTTTGATAATTTTTCTTTAATCTTTGAGACCCGTAATTTACTTTAATGTACTCACTTTATTTTTTTGGATAATTTAGTATTCGAATTTATATCTCCAAAAATCAAAACAAAAATGTTTTCGGATTACCCTATAGGGCTTAATAGCCCATTTTATCATTAGAGTCATTTTAGACATTATAAAAATTGGTTAAACCTAATTTTTGTGTATATATGTTATAATGTTATTGTTCAAGTAAAAAGGAAGAAAAAGAGGCAGATCTAATAGAAATTTCCTCTTCATTTTTTTCGTGAAACCCAAAGTAATCTATACTCCATGTTGTTTATGACAAGTTTGATTAAAGTTTATGTTGATGTTTGTGATTCTAGTTGTGCTAATTTGTAATGAAGTCGGGACAATTTTATTGTTTAGTTTATGTTGAAATAAATGAGTAAGTGTTCATGAATTTTTTATGCATCCCGGATGTTGAAGTTTTGTTTGGTTCGTAAATTTTCTCCTCGGATATAAATTTTCTCATGGTTTTCGCTTTGCAATATAATGCATCATCAAAAGTCGGATATACCGATCATGTCATCATACATCACATAAGCATATAAATATGCACAGGACAACGGATACATCATCGTCTGTGCCATATAAGAGCATATACATCAACAAAATAATCATGTCATATTATAAACATAATCCACATAGTTATCAGGATATACAAGTATGTTATCCTAATCAAAACAACAAAAGCGCCCATCCCGAGTGTTACGCTATCAGAGCAAGGCGACTCAAAAAGTAATGACTCGAACTAATCCATCTCATCAACGCGGATCACCTGCATGTTACCAATATAAAGATAACGGCGAAACAAGTAAAGGGTGAGATAATTCAAATCATATAAATAAAGAGATGATAATTAATATATATAGTTTCAGAACTTTAAAGAGATATCGATAATAAGGAATATTCAACATATATTCCAATCTTACACACTTTTATCATCACCACATAAATCATCGCAATTCATCATCATCGTCATAATCATCATAAAACAACACATAACCAATGAACTCAAATAAACATAACCGACACAATGTGACTCGACTATGTATGCATGTGATACCAACACATTTTGTTCGTAATTAGGAACATTGGCTAAAGCCCTCGTATTTTGGCTAAAGCCCTCGTCATTTTGACAAAAGCCCTCGTCATTTATGCAATGTATGCGACTCGACAAAAGACAACACATACACACAACAATACGTCAACATCATCAAAATGGCATAAGCCCTCGTCATTTTAATTTACCAACCACCGGAGGTAAAACATCGTCATTAACATCATCATACTTTGCATCATGCATACCATCATCAACAAATATCATGCTTCAAACTGGTGTAAGTGAGGAACATAAAAAAATAAGCAAATTTCTCAAAAATAGCCTGCATGAGCCGACTCATGGGTCCTTAGGTCGGCTTATGAGTGGAAAATTATGATCTGGTAGCGCCCAGGAATGCGCACGCCTTCTCCATGCGACGGCTCATGGTTCTGGGAAGGCATGCGTCGACTCATGGATTCGATGCGTCGGCTCATGTATTCTGGGAAGACATGTGTCTACCATGAGTGATGCGTTGCCATGCAGGAATTTCTTCTCACGCTCGGAAGGCGCGCCGCCTTCCCTGCATGAGTCGGCTCATGGACTATTTTTCTTATTTTTTTGCTAGTTTTCAAGAGCTAGGAACAACACCCATGAAAGGGGTACACACAGGGGTTTCACAATACCAACTAACATACTATCATTATCATAACCCAAACACCAAATAAAACCAAGAAATTTCAAGAAAAACACTCAAACTTTCACAACCCTAACTCACATACAATCCATCATCAATCTATTTATAGGATAGAAATTACCAAACCCCTTACCTCTAGTTCTTGATGCTAACAAGTTTTTGAAATTTCCTCTTCAAACCACAAACCCTAGCTTTTCTTATTATAACAATATTTAATTTAATTCTAAAATTTATAAATCTTGGTTTATTGATCAAGAAAATATCAACATTTATTTGTTTGGTAGAACAGTACATTAAATAGGCATCGAAGGAATGACAATGTACCATTAGATGTGACTACTATAAATATTAGTCCTGTACCGTTAAATTGTAGAAACATCAGTCGTATAGTGGAAAGAGGTTTTACCACGCCGTTTACTAGACATAGGTTCGAACACTGGTTATGTATTTTGCTAATAAATAACTCTCCTGTATGTGTATGCTCTAAGATAAATAAATAATGGCCTTACTATGGCACACATTTACCATATATTTAGTGAGTAGATTTATAAATCTAACGTTGTCATAATTACGACTCAGACAAAAATCCTAGCCTTATATTTATGTGACATTCTTACAAAAGCTTCTAAAATCTAAACCAAATTTTAATTTTTCATATTTTATTTTACAGAACTTATACAAAAAATTTCATATTTTATTTTATAGAATTTATACAGTTTTTAAATATAAATCTCAAATAAATTTTACTTAAAAAACTGTCATGTCATTAATTTTTTATAATTTATATCCCAATAAACATTCTTTAAAGTATTTTATTACTTTTATAACTTTTATTACTATTATATATTATTAAATCTTAAACTACTTTTTTAATTTTATCAAATTAACATAATTAAATTAATTTAAATTAAATATTTGATTAAATAATTTTAATTAGAAATCGAATTATAAATTAAGATGTATATATTCTCATTTTATTTTTAACTTAATTTTTCTTATATACATAATAATTATAATAATGTAAATTTAAAAAAGTAATTAAATTTTATAATTCTATTTAATAAAAATAAAAAAAGGGCTCATACAAAAAATATCTTTTTTCAATAATGGAAAATAATTTTAATTTAATTATTTTATATTAATATTTTTATATAATATTATCAAGACAAATATTTAATAAAATATAAATTTTGTTAAGAAGACCTTTCATTTGCTTTTGAAATTCTTTTTCTTTACGTTATATCCTCTTTTAATTCAACATTATAAATACTATTTATATAATTTAAAATAATACATATTAACATAGCATTTATAATTTAAAAAAATTTAAAAATATATCCTATAAGAGAACCCTGCTACAATGTTAAAAAGAATTATTTTTTATTATATTATATTTAATTATTTTTTAAATAATTATCTACAAAAATCCTAAATAAATTTTAGGAATTGAATTCCATAAATACTCTATAAATTACTTAAATAATATTTTTTATATATTAAATTTATAAGAGGTTAAATAAATAAAAAAATATACCCTATAAACAAATCCCTCTACAATATTAAAAAAATATTGAAAGAAATAATTAATTGCATTGAAACAAAGAATTAATTTAAATATATAACCACTCACTTACTTACCATTCAATGTGTAACTACCAAACCCTTTAATTTCTTTTACGTTATAACTTTGATTAAGAAACTAAAGAAACAAAGTTTTAAAATATTAATCAATAGTCAATATTCTCCACCTTTATAATATCATTACTCCTAAATATATTATTTTCTCACCACATATATATATATATATATATATATATATATATATATATATATATATATATATATATATATATATATATATATATATATATATATATATATATATATATATATATATATATATATATATATATTCAGGTGATATTTTTTTTCTTATATGGCCTTATTCTTGAAATCTAACACCTTTTTTTTTAATGTATTCTTAATTCAAATTTTGTTCTTTTTTATGTTTGTCTTATTCATGAAAACTGTTCTGGACTGGCCCACACTCCAGGCCCAACAGATTTTAGGCCTAATTGTCCTTGGGGAATAACCTAGAGTGTCCACGCGAGGGCCACGTGGCCAACGGTCCTTGACTGCCACGTGCCCCCCGAAAATCTCGGGTCCATTTACTGAGTCCCCTCAACCGTCACACGCCTCCCAGGAGCTTCGCAACAAACCCGTATATCTCGGGCGACAATCTAGGGAGGAGGCCACGTGCTGGCCTCCATGCACTCGCAAGCCCTAGCAATCCGCTAGTGGGCTTGGATTTCTGCCCACTAATCGGATCTTGGCCCAATAGGTTATAAATACCCTCTCACTGAGAGGTCGTATCTCATTCTTTACCTCTTCTCACTTGCTTGCTCTCTCTCTGCCTCTACTTACTTTGGCATCGGAGTGTCTTGCAGGTACCCCCCCTTTCTTTCACTTTGGATCACCGTTGCAGATTGGGCCAAGACACCTTCTGGTCAGGTACGATCAGTGGCGCCGTCTGTGGGAACCTTGCTTCCCCGTCTCCTTCATTCAGTTGACCAAAGCAAACCAAAAAACTCAGTTTGTCATGGCCGACGCTGCAACCAACGGGCAGAATCCCCCTCGCGACGATCTGGCTGAGCAAAACGACACCGTTTTTCCGAGCGGAGATCCTCGAGATGGTTAAACTGCCTCCTCCACTGGATCCCATCGAGGAGAGGAGCGCAGGGCTGAGTCAGATCGCCGTCGGACAACCGAACCAGCAGTCTTCCAAGAGGTGCACCCACCCCCCGACGCCGATCCCACGGTCACGGCCCTCTTCGCGGCCATCAACAACACCAACCTCCTCTTCACCTGTGGGAACGCTCCACGCTCAAGCTTCCGCCGATCACCGCGGAGACGTCGACGACCAGACTCGTGGTCACCATCACCACGACGACATCGCTCTCAGACTCCCCCGCGGAGGAACAAGAGAGATGACTCTCGTAGCCCGACACGCCGCTCCCGAGGAAGGGGACCCGCGATCGAGCGACGAGACCTAGAATAACCCAAGGAGCAACCTCGATCGCCTCCTCGACATGAACGAAGAGCCGATGGCACAAGAAGGACCAAGGGCGGCCGCGCTCGCGCCAGAACTCAGCGCCGCTCTCGCTCGCGCTCTCCCCATCGGAGTGACGAGGATGACCCCCGCGGTCCCCTGTCCGCAAGCATCATGAATGCCCCAATACCTCGGGGAATGGAGAAACCACCTCAGCTAGCCAGTTACGATGGGGTCGACGACCCCATCGACCACATCGACGGTTTCGAAGCTATGCTCCAATACCTCAATGTTGGAGGACCAATCAAGTGCAGGCTGTTCCCCACAACCCTCAGGAAGACGGCAATGGATTGGTATAAGAGCTTGCCCCCGGGGTCCATACACTCGTGGAGGGAGCTCAAAGCCCAGTTCACGAGCACATTCACAGCCTCCCGCAGGCACCCGAAGACAGAGGCCTCCCTCGAGGCCATCATTCAGAAAAGTGATGAAACTCTCCGCGAATACATCGACCGTTTCAACAGAGAAGCCATCCAAGTCCCCTGCGAGGACCAGATGAAGCGGTACCTACTGGAGAGGGGGCTCCTCCCCGGCACCGTTTATATTAACGCACAACACCTGGGGGGACGGTCTCTTCGTAAAGCACTGCGTGGCTACTATTGGCCCACCATGCAAAAGGACGCCAAAGAACACGTAAAAAAGTGCGACAAGTGCCAACGCCACGCCGACATGCACATCGCACCACCCCACGAGCTCACTACGCTCACCTCCCCGTGGCCCTTCAGCTGGTGGGGCATGGATATACTCGGTCCTTTCACTCAAGGATCTTACCAAAACAAGTACCTTATCGTCGCCGTGGACTACTTCACGAAATGGATAGAGGCCGAGGCACTTGCCAAAATCACTTCCTTTAACATCCTTCGTTTTTACAAACGAAACGTCCTTGCCCGCTTCGGTATTCCACAGGCCCTCGTCACGGACAACGGGACACTCACCGATCGACTTCCGCACTTTCTGCACGGCCGGGCACCAAGCACCACTTCACATCCGCCGAGCATCCCTGCACCAACGGCAGAGGTCACGACAGAGTCCGCCGCGAGGACTCAAAGTGAGACTCGGGGAAGCCAAGAGCAGGTGGGTAGAGGAACTTCACAGCGTGCTGTGGGCATACCGAACGACACCCCATTCCACTACAGCAGAATCCCCGTTCCGGTTAACATACGGAACAGAGGCGGTCATACCCGTCGAAATCAGAGAGCCGTCGAGACGCACCGAATTTCCCCTAGAAGAGGAAGCAAATGACGAGGCACTGCGCGAGGAGCTAGATCTAGTCGACGAGATACGCGAAGGCGCGGCTTTACGGGAAGCGCGTTTAAAACAACAGATCACGCTGCGCCACGACCAGAAGGTCATCAAGCGCGAGTTCGAAGTCGGTAGCCTGGTCCTCCGCAGGAATCAAAAAGAATCTCGAGAGGGAAAGCTGGCCGCCAATTGGGAAAGACCCCGTTCGATGCGGAACCCTCGATCGAGGTCCGCGGGTCTTTCTTGCACCTTTGGCAGGATGTCCGGCTCGCGACGGACGGTCCACGCCCCGAGTATGTGGTCTCTTAGCAAGACCATGTCCTCGCCTGGGGCCTCAAGCCCCCAAGCCTAGCGCACAAGCTAGGGAAAAGAACATCGAGCAGTTGAACAAACAAGGTCGAGCATAGCATACATAACAATTAACAACATGCATAAACATTTGCAAACAAAGCATTTATAAATGGCCGACAAACGCCAACAAAATATTCACGGGCACAAGACCCAAATTACAATTATCCAAAAACGGGCACCAGCCCAGTGTACAAGTATTACGAACAAGAGGCACGCAGGCCAGGGATAACAGGCTCGCAGGCCCAAGCAAATCTAAACAAGTCATTCATCCGGAGCAACGACCTCCCCGTCGACCACGCGGTGAAAGGGGCCGATTCCGGAAGTCACCAACTCCACCCTGTGGTTCACCACCGAACTCGCTGGATGAAACCAAGGTCCGCCCACGGTATCCTCCTCGAGGACCTCACCGAGCAATCAACCGCCTGAGAGAAGCTGCCTCTCGACAGACTCATCGGCAGGAGCCGTTGCCCTCAAGAACTTGACCTCGGCGCAGTGATCCTTCTCCTCGACTGGGGCCCGATTCCGTTATCTCCCTCAGCTCCACCGCCATTGCCTCATACCTGGCCTCCTGACCCCGGAGCTTCTGCAAGTCGTTCCATTGTGCCATGTTGTCCAGAGCAAGAATCCGCTCGCCGCTTTGAGCATGAGGCCCAACGCGCTGAGGGTCAACGAAGTCTCAAGCAGCCGGACAACCGCGGACACATCAGCAGTTAGGCCCTCTCCCCGCACCTTCGGGTCGAGCCCCAGGATCATCTTCCTCTCCGCCTCTTGGACCACCGGAGGTTTCCCCTCAAACAGTTGCCTCTGAGCGAAGCAAGGGGGCAGCACGAAGGCATCCCCGACTGAGACCGAAGTCCCCGGCTCTCCATGCTCGGTTGCCTCCTCTTAAGCGGTTGGTCGGGGACGGGAAGGTGTTGATGGCCGAGAATCGCGTGCCGTTGAAGGTCAGCGACTCGATCTTTGGTAGACGGTCGAGGACCCTTGGGTCGGAGCTTGAGCATGCGCTCCTCCATGGCCGCCATTTTATCTGCAAAATAAACGAGAGTGTTAGAACACACCGATACACGGGCAACACCCCTCATGAATCTCCAAATAAATACCTAAGAGCCTCAACGCATCCCTATCAGACTCGCAGTCGAGGAGAGCCTTGGTATGAACATATCGTCGGGCTATCTCGATCTCCCCGTTTGAGTCGAGGAGCACGTTCCCCTCCCGGTCGACACATATGGCCGGCCTGAAGCTCTTCACAAAATTTTCCAACCTCGCGTAGGAGAGTTGGTCGTCCCTGTCCATCTTCTCGGGCTTCACGGAGTAGAAATCCGGCCCCCGCTCGTAATGCTTCTTGTCCCATTCAAGGGGAAACTTCGCCCATATCCTCTCCACCTCCTTTCCATCCTCGTTGGTCGCCACAGTCCGCTCGAACAAGGTGTTCTCGGCCTCTCTCGTGACGGGCTGTATCACGTAGAACCGTTTCTTAAAGTCCCGAACAGAGTCCAGGTACGGTCTGAAAAGTTTGCCGGACTGCTTGAACGAGACCCAGGCGCATTTATCCCCGACCATCTGTCGCTGCAGATGGAAGATGCGGAAGAAGAGGGGGAGAGTGGCCCCTATATCCAAGTAGCGGCACACGATCTCGAATGCCCGCATGAAGGCCAGGGCATTCGGATGGAGTTGCGAAGGGGCAAGATTCAGCCACGTAAAGACCCCGGTCTGTAAGCCAGTGAATGGCATGCGGAAGCCCGCCTCCCGAAAAGCAAACTCATACATAGGAAATCTCGTCGAGGAATACGACGAACAGATCCTCCTCCTGTGCCGTGAATTTGCACGGACCAGGAACCCTCAATTCCCTCGTCCAAATCCTCGATTTCGTTGAAAGCGCTGGACGAGTCAGTGGAGAAGTCCGAGCGAAAGTCCCTTGGTTCAGGCGCGACCCAAGAGAGGTCTGGCGCCAGCCTTACTCGACGAGGTCCGCCCGTCCCCTCGTCGCCACCACAACGATCCCGCACCGAAAAGAAGGACATCAAATCCACCCCTCCACCACGACTCAAGTGACACGGCGAGGGGCCCGGACGCGCGACCAGAAACGAGCAGGTATCTCTCTTTCGAGCACCTCACGTGGATCACTCCCCGCGGCGTTCAACTATCTCCCCTTAAAACCGATAAAATACCCCGGAATGTGTAACTATCTCCCCGCGAGATTCACGTTTTTGGTCGTGGCACTCAAATCTCTGCCCGTGTCACTCCAATTTCTGCCCGCTTAAACCTAATGTCTGCCCATAATAATCAACGCTCTCCCCGCTATGTGCAAGAATCTCCTCGCTAAATACAAGAAACTCCCCGCCGTACTCAATCTCCTCCCCGCGATATTCATACGGGATAAACCCTAAACTCATCCTAAATTCATCCTAAAACATAAATTAAAAGGAGATTACCAGAGAGTTAGAGACGTTTACCTGATTTAGGAGTTGAAGACATGTTGAAAAGTTGAATAAAAAGCTGTGGGAGGTTCTGCGTTCAAAGGCTTGTGGCTGGAAAGTCAGGAAAGAATACACAAATGAAACCCTAAAAATCCTTTTTATAGCCAAAATCCAAGGGCATACGAAAGGTCACGCCTTTAGGCGCCAAAAGCCCCATCTCAAAATGACAAGTGGCGTTAAACTGACACGACGTTTAAACTCGCTCCCCGACGCTCCCCCGCGGATCTCCCCGAGCGTAACAACCCGAAATATGCTCGCCAAGCGGTTGCAGCATCGTCGGGCTTATGCCCGTTTCATACCAAGACAAAGGTCGTCTCTGATATCGTCGAGGATCTGCTCGGTTCAAAGTCATTACTCTACTAGAGCAAAGACTTGGGGGCTCGCTGTGGATCGCCCACACCTGTGCCCAATGATTTTAGGCCCAATTGCCCTTGGGGAATAACCTAGAGTGTCCACGCGAGGGCCACGTGGCCAACGGTCCTTGACTGCCACGTGCCCCCCGAAAATCTCGGGTCCATTTACTGAGTCCCCTCAACCGTCACACGCCTCCCAGGAGCTTCGCAACAAACCCGTATATCTCGGGCGACAATCTAGGGAGGAGGCCACGTGCTGGCCTCCATGCACTCAGAAGTTTCTAGAATCCGCTAGTGGGCTTGGATTTCTGCCCACTAATCGGATCTTGGCCCAGCGCTGGGGGCTATAAATACCCTCTCACTTGAGAGGGTCAGGTATCTCATTCTTTACTCTCTTCTCACTTGCTTGCTCTCTCTCTGCCTCTACTTACTTTGGCATCGGAGTGTCTTGCAGGTACCCCCTCCCCTTTCTTTCACTTTGGATCACCGTTGCAGATTGGGCCAAGACACCTTCTGGTCAGGTACGATCAAAAACTAATTTATATTCTCTATTTTTTAGACTAAAAATAATCACAATGAATTCGTATCATATCTTTTTCAATGATCTGTCAATATTATGTAAATAGCACAATCAGAGTTAATCATCTAACTATTTAATCTGTATATTTAATAAAAAAAATTATATAAAAAATATATTATATTTTTTTGTTATATGTGATTTTTTTTTCAATACAATGATGAGACTATTTTAAAAATATATTATAATATGTCTTTTATATATTAATTAAATATATTTTAAAAATGTGCAGATGAAACGGTAGTTCATATCATAGAAAGAATATGGAAGACTTTAGAGTGAAGACAAGTGGGGATAAGTGGAATTTTAGAAGTTGTTATTTGATAATTTTAAATACAAATATTTTTGTGGATTGTCCTAGATATCATGATCGAAAGAATATGGAAGAATTTAGAGTAAAGAAAAGTGGAGATAAGTGGAATTTTAGAAGTTGTTATTTGATAATTTTAAATACAAATATTTTTGTGGATTGTCCTAGATATCATGATCGCTTATGAATATCATGATTGTCCTAAATACATGATTGTTTATGATAATATTTTTTTAATTATAAAGTGTTATGAAAATTGTTGTTGATTAAGTGTATACAAATAAAAATGTATGATATATTATTCATTTTATGGATATATTTAAAGAATTAATTATTAAAATTGATATTTTAAATTAATGTTCCACTAAAATATTGGTTTAGTTAATAAATTAAATATGTATTTTTTAAAATATTAATCTATCATTCAAACTTTGAAATAATTTTTTTCATATTACTTAACATTTTTCTTAACTATGACCATTCCTTTTCTTTAAAAATCAACTATAATCATTAACTTATAAATTGTATTAATAAATAAAATAATCAATTAAAAATTGTATTTAGTGCTATTCTATCAAAGCTTATTGTTTGAATATTTGTCATAAAAATGTTATGATCTTCTCCACTTTTTCAAGAAACTTTTAGATGTTATTCTTTTATTTGTTAATGTCAATCCAAAAGTAACTTACAAGTACTTTTAATTTTTGCATTAAACTAATCTTTAAGTAGTTAAGGGTTGTATATTTAACCATGTTACATTTTAACTTATATTTGTGAATGAGTGTTATAAAAAAAATATATTTATATTATTTTTTAAATATAATAATATCCTATAGATTTCTACCGCTAGAAAAAGGTATTATCTTCTCTTAAATATATTCTAATATTTGAAATAAATCAATTATTTTTTATTGAATTTAACTTGGTGATATCAATATATGTAATAGTAGTATTATTATTTATTTCATAATAATTTTTCTTATTTCTAATAATGACCATTCAATTTTTAAGAAAATAAACAAAAATATCAACTCATTAATCGTATCATTTATACTTATAATTAACAAATTAATCAGTTACAATTGTTTGTCTTATACAAAAAATTATTGTTGTATGTTTGTCTTATTAATTATATTATAAAAATAATCTAATAAATGAAAAATATAAAAAAGACAATGCATATATTATTTTATTTTATTTTATTTAATTGACATTATAAATGATATTCAAGTAGTATAAATTTAAGTTATTTTCTTAATTAATAATATGTAAAATAACTTAAAAGTTTTAACATAAATAATTTTATAAACTATAAAATATAATTAAATTGTATTGAACTTTATTGAATTGACAAAAAAAAATTATTGTTGTAAATTTTTCAGTTTGAGTTCACCAAATATTATTATTTAATTTTACTTTTATTTTTAATATAAATTATTATTAAATGGAATTACCTAGCTATAATGAATATATACTTATTGAATTATACTCATCAAAATTAATAGTTTAAAATATATATTTTATTTTATAAATATTCTAATAAAACCCTGTTCCACGGGAAATTTACTTAGTTGTGTTAAATTTTGTCGCATAGATTTCTTGTTGCCAAGGGATGCTGCCAAACCACTAATGTGCTCATGTGTCATTTGTCATCATTCTCGGCGTGTAATGGTGGTGGCCGGAAAAAAATTGACCGTGGCCGGAAATGGTCAAGATTGCAGATAGTCAATGGTTTCACAATGTTTTCACAATTCGGCTATAAGACACTATTCTACTTAAGATGTGAATCGTTGAGGGTGAGTGAGATCGTAAAATCGTAAGATTTTAAGATCTGAGATTTTGACTACCATGAGTGGCGCCCATTATGACCTTAAATGAAACTGTCCAACATGTTTTCTGGTCCATATGAAAAATTGTATTAATTGCACTTCTTAACTCTATTAATCTATGAGCATCATTTTCAGATATAAGACCAGTTGTGTTAGGCGGTACATTAAGAATTAACATGCAATTTCTACCAACTGATAAATATCAAGTAGCTCACTTAGTTTTTTTGGTGATTCTGATTTATGCCAAAACCATCCTCGACGAATTGAAACATCACATTCTGTTGGTAGCCCATCTGTCCCTCTTGGATCACCACTATTCAAATACCTGCATTTTTAAGTCGAAGGTTGAAACATCGCACGCTTTTACTCAAAAAAGAGAGAGAAAAAAGCACTTACCGCTTTATGTCTGGACTTCCAATTGTAAGAGAACTTCGATTAGTGGTAGACCAACATGTGTCTCCTGCAATCCCTTTTTCATTTCCTACCCATCTAACATCAGATCTAGCAACTAAAAAAATATTGATAAACATTTGCAACTCCTTCCCCATAGTAATACGACACTTTTTGTGCCTTTGGATCTTTGAATCCATCAAACCAAATTTCCCTTACATTTGGATATCTAAAAAATATACAACATAATGTCAATTTCCAAATGGATCCGCATGATATGCAGTAAAAACTAAGTGCAGAACTAAAATCGGCTCATTTCAAACCTTTCGGTCAAGATCAAAAGATCTTGGTTAGAAAATGAGCCGACGGCACTCCTGCATGCAGATCAAAACATGCAGTTAATATGTCAAATCAAACAATACAATTATAATTTACAATATACAAAAGAGAGATTTGAAACTCACTTTTTAAAAAGTTCTTGCAATTGAGCTAGATAATATTCATTGTAAAGCAAATCATGACCATATCTAGAAACATGTTTATCCCAAGGTGAAAGATAGATCCCAACATCGATTCCTTTATGAGTAACTGCATTCACAAACTCTTGAACAACGTCACCTTTTCCATTTCGCCAAGTGCTACTAATGACAGAATGTTTGGTGTACTTAGATGACCATAGACAAAATCCATCATGATGTTTTGCAGTTAATATCACCAATGAAATTCCTGCTTCTTCTCTGCCACACTGACCCATTGGGTTGTGTTGAGCTCAATTGGATTGAATATTGATGGGTTTTCGTTGCCTGTAGGAGTGCCGTCGGCTCATTTTCTAACCAAGATCGTTTGATCTTGACCAAAAGGTTTGAAATGAGCCGATTATAGGTTTCTTAAATGGGACTTGATATATTTTTGTAATTATTTTGCCGTACATCTCTTGGAGTATAGATTACTTTGGGTTCATTAACCTACTTTCAGAACTCGTCCAAACAAGAGTTTGTATTCAGCTAGTTGGTATGATATATTTGTCAATGAAAAGCCCTAGCCAATTTAACCTCTTGTGGTATGTTTGTTACATACAACTTTTTGTGATATGATTACAAAACTGCATAACTGAAGTATTGCTTCTATTGTGATATGATTACATATTCCATTGTATTTAATGAAATGTACCTCAATGCAGGGGAAATGAAGAAAACTAGACATGAATAAATAATCTAAAGGTAAGCCCGTATCAACCTTGAGCAACGGTCCAAAAGGGAAGGACAGCCGCTCACAGCCATAGAAAGATTCTAAATCGTAAATCATGCCTATCTTTTTTACCTATATTGACATCAAGAAAACATGAAATTGAAAATTATATATGAATAATCAAGTGTGAGATGGAATCAAAATAGTAAATACTTGTAGATCATCTGAAAGGTTCCACTGGTTCTGATGCTTCAAGAGAGTTTCCAGCCTGAAAACATTCTGCAGCTTCTAATATTCTACTTTCAGCCTTATGAAGAATGTCAAGATTATACCAAGCTGAAGCATTAGTTCTGTGAAGCCTTAGTGCACCCATCAGAAAGCTTCTAACAGCAGGATTTGATTGAGTACCAAACCATCTAAGAACCACAGCAGTTGAGATCAAGCTAGGGACATGTCCAGGATCAAGGTTCAAAGCGTCACCAAAAGCATTTAGTTTCTTTGTAAAGACCCTTAGCTTCAAGCATGGTACCTACGAAATTGAGCAAGCAGAATAAAATCAATTATATGCAAATCTGAAGCAAGTAAATTTGTGAAACTGTGAAAGTTTACTGCTCTTCTCCAACTTCTACCTCCTCCACTTTTATCAGATTTACACACAAGAAACTAAATAATGACACTTTATTCTTTACTATAATATTAAATAATGATTGTGGTCTCTTCAAGTGAATAACAAAAGCAATTCAACTTATTACATAGCGATAAATACAGAATACATATGTAATGTTTCAGTAAATAACACAAGCAATTGAATGAATCTCATAACACTTTTCACTAGTACAGAAGATGAACACAAGAGAATTATAACAATGAAACAGTAAAATTTGTGGAAGGAAAAGTACTGAAAATGCACTAAATCTAAAAGAAGAAATCATTCTTAAGAATGCCAAAAGGAGGGAATAGAGGATTCATCAAATTCTGCTTACCGTGATTGGTACTTTCTCCTGCTATTTGTACTCCCCGAGAGAATATTTACGGTTATGAATTTTCCCTCTACGACCTCTCCCAAGTTCCTTGATTCTCGAATCATTCAACACCTGTACATAATTAATTCCAATTTTTCCTTTTCCCTCCACAATCCTATTGGTCCAGCTCACCTTATTATTGTTAATCATAACAACATATTTACAATTTCAAAAATATCTGGCCGTTCTTTTCTCAACTGACTATAGCAAGTTGACAAAATTTTTAGAAAAACAGATAACTCAAAAGATAAACCAAATCATTTATTTACCTGTTACATGGCATCTAGATGCAGACTATGGCCTTAGATTTCGAAAGTCACAACTCTGCATCATGCCACCATGACAGAGTTAGGTATACATAAGCAAGATCATGCCATATTTCAACTTCCAAGTTCTATTACATAGCATCTAGAAGCAGAGTATAGTTTGATAGCCTTAGATTTTGAAAGACACACCTCTGCATCATGCCACCATGACAGACTTATGTATACATAAGCAAGATCAATTCCATATTTCAACTTCCAAGTTCCTAGCATGATTTCTGTTGTCCTGTTTCAAAGGGTATTCAAAATAAAGGGGTAAGGACTAAGGAGGTAGCAAATGCTACTCTAAGTTTCTGACACTAGCAAAACAATTAAAAACATTGGACAAATGAGGGGTGTAGATTAAATAGTATTGTATTATGTAAATCTTGAAATTTTCACATAAAAGCAGCTGGCTTAAGTAAAAAGCCTTCAAGACGGATTATATGCATTCCTGAAAAACAGTGACCTACTAATTGATTGCATCTAGAATCTAAAGTATGCATATTCATCATATCTCTATGGATCACATTCAGTCCCCAAACATTTTAACATCAATAACTGTTGATATTTGTAAATAGTGTTAAGAATATTTGTATATAGAATAGTCCCACATCGACTATATCATGTAATTAGTTATAATATCTCTATATATAATAAAGTCTTCGTAGTGCTTTTCAAAACACACGGTTTATTCAAATGTCTCTTAGTCTCTCATATTTCAACATGGTATCAGAGCCTAACAAGAGGCAACCCTAATCCGTGCTTTCCCGGTAGACCCACTGTCTATCGGCGCCAAATTTTTTCTTCGGTAACTGTGCTTCATCTCCGGTTCCCGACTTCAACCGCGGCCAACCCATGGCTGCCAATCCCCCTCCAAGGGCTGAGGCCCCTATTTTCACAAGTTATATCACTACTCCTCTTGCCGTTGACAAATTGGATGGTACTAACTATGATTCTTGGGCTTTCGATGTCAAGTTATGGCTCCGGGGACAAGCCTATGAAGATCATCTTACTACAAAGGTTGAGTCGGTGGCTGCCACTGATAGTGCTCGTTGGAAGAAAATTGATGCCCAACTCTGCAGTCTCATTAAGTCGACCATTAGTCCATCTTTAAAATGATCTTCGCTCTCATGAGACTTGCGAATGCTTGGGCGCAGGCTAAGATCCTTTATACCAATGACACACAACGCTTATATGGAGTGTGTCAAAATTTGCAGAATATTATTTCCCCTCGTCGCTTGGATGGTTCTATGGCCGAATACTTGGGCCGTGTTCAAGGTCTCCTTCATGATTTCAATGAATTGTTACCCCAAGCTGCCACCACTGCTAAGGAGCTCGAGCAACGCCGATCCTTCTTCATGCTTCTAGCTCGTATGGCTTACCCGTAGTATTCGCTATTCGCGATCGATATTGGGATCTCCTACAATCCCCACGGATACGCATGGTCTACCTTGTTGTCCCAAAGAAAATCACCTTCCGGCGGAGTGCCACCCACACCGCTGATTCATCCGCTTTGGTTTCTCGTGGAGGTAATCGTGCTCCGAGTGGTGATCGTGGCCACTTTCAGCGGACAGGAAAGCCTCGTCCTAAATGTGATCATTGTCATAAGCTTGGCCATACTATTGATCGGTGTTATGCTTTACATGGACGTCCCCCTCCTCGGACCGCCCACGTTGCCCGGATCGCCCACCTCCACAGGCTGCTACTCCAACTGATTCTGCCACCTCATCTGCTACCTTTAACGACTTTATCAAATGGTATGAGGAGCGTCAGGCCGCTAGTTCCACTACTTCTGTTGCGCACACGGGTAATTCTTTTGTTGGTCTTTCTCACTCCACATCCCATGGCCCATGGATCCTTGATTCAGGCGCCACTGATCACATTACTGGTAATAAATCTCTTTTTTCTTCATTTTCTACCTCTGGTTTATTACCCTTTGTCACATTAGCAAATGGCTCCCAAACTCAATCTCAGGGTACTGGTACTATCCACCTTTTTCCATCACTCTCCATTACTAATGTCCTTTATGTACCGGTCTCCTTAACTTATTGTCTCTAAGTCGCTTGACTCGATCTCTTGATTGTACTATCTCATTTACCAAAGATTCCTTTTCTTGCGTGACCGGAGTTCGAGATGGATGATTGGCACCGATGTGAGTCTAATGGTCTTTATCTTCTTCAACCATCTCGCACATGCCGGTTTCGTGGTGGACTCTCCTCTCGGTTCATGCTCGCTAGGACATCCAAGTCTTGCAAAGTTACAAAAGTTGGTGCCTAACCTCTCCGATTATCTACGCTATCTTGTGAGTCTTGTCGCTAGGAAAACATGTTCGTAGTTCTTTTCCGAGTCGTGTCAATCGTCGCCTAAGTCTCCGTTGCTCTAGTTCATTTGGACGTTTGGGGTCCTAGTCGCATTGTTTCCTCTTTAGGGTCTAAGTATTTTGTTACTTTCATTGATGATTATTCTCGATGTACTTGGTTATTTTTAATGGAAAATCGATCTGAGTTATTTGCTATTTTTCAAAAATTTTATCATGAAATCAAAATCGCGTATTTCTATTAGTACTTTGCACAGTGACAATGCTCGAGAATATTTATCCACTCAATTTCAAACTTTCATGGCTACTAACGGCATGCTTCACCAAACATCTTGTGCTCACACACCTCAACAAAACGGGGTCGCCGAACGTAAAAATAGACACTTAGTTGAAACCACTAGGACACTCTTACTTCACAATAATGTTCCTCAACGTTTTTGGGGTGATGCTGTCCTTACGGCTTGTTATCTCATAAATAGGATGCCATCATCTGTCCTCAACAATCAGATCCCTCACTCTATCCTATTTCCTCACCAGTCTCTTCACCCCTTACAACCTAGAGTCTTTGGGTCTACATGCTTTGTCCATAATGTTAGTCCTGGGCTAGACAAACTCTCAGCTCGTTCTCATAAGTGTGTGTTCTTAGGCTACACAAGATCCCAAAGGGATATAAATGTTACCCTCGCCTCTTAGTCGATATTTCGTCTCACGATGTCACATTCTTTGAGTCACTCCCTTACTTTCCGACGCCTACAGCGGTCTGAGTCCCCATCACCCATGTTTTCCTCATCTCCCACTATTGCCCCACCAACGGTAGTTCCGTTTCCTTTGTCAGCCAACCCACCTCCGCCTCCTGGTTTACCGCCGACCACGACCACCTCCATTACCATCACCGATGCAAATCACCATAGACTCTCCTCCGGATCCAACTCCTTCGTCCCCTCCGGCCCTGCCCCCCGAGACTAATCTCCCAATTGCACTTCGCAAAGGTATACGTTCCACTCGTAATCCATCTCCTCATTATGTTAACTTGTCTTATCACCGCTTGTCGCCTTTGCATTATGCTTGTATTTTCTTTGTCTTCGTGTCTATTCCTAAGACGTAGGTGATGCTTTATCTCACCGCTGGAAACAAGCTATGCTTGATGAGATGTGTGCTCGAGGGGCACGTGGGACCTTGTTCCTCTTCCTCTTGGAAAATCTGTAGGTTGCGGTGGGTTTTCACGCTAAAGTTGGGCTCGATGGACAAGTTGATCGCCTCAAGGCACGTTTAGTGGCCAAAGGTTATACATGTGTTTGGCTTGGATTATGGTGACACCTTCTCCCGTGGCTAAAATGGCCTCGGTTCGACTATTTTCTCCATGGTAGCTATTCGCCATCGCCCCTTTACCACTGACATCAAGAACGCATTCCTCCATGGTGATCCGAGTGAGGAAGTTTATATGGAGCAACCTCCGGGTTTGTTGCTCGGGGAGTCTTCGACTAGTTTGCTGCCTCTAAGTCTTTGTATGGTCTTAAACAATCTCCTAGGGCTTGGTTTGGAAGATTTAGCTTTGTTATTCAACGTTTGGTATGACGCGATGAGGTTGATCACCTGT
Organism: Vicia sativa; assembly: GCA_021764765.1. NCBI lineage: Eukaryota > Viridiplantae > Streptophyta > Magnoliopsida > Fabales > Fabaceae > Vicia > Vicia sativa. Next base: position 126,784,371 of record CM038795.1, read on the forward strand.
TTTATCACTCACCGTTGGGTGTATTTATTTGATTGTGTATGTGGATGACATCGTCATTATGTAATGATCATAATGGAATCACAGTAAAACAACATCTTTGTCATTTCCGCATAAAAGACCTTGGCGTGCTACTTGGCATAGAGGTTGCCCAATCCAAACAGGGATTGTGATTTCACAAAGGAAGTATGCTATGGATATTTTGGAGGAGACAGACTCTTAAATGCCAAGTCATTGACACCGATGGACCCCAATGCTAAACTTATGCCACCTCAGGGGGAGCCCCTCTCCGATCCTGGAAAATATAGAAGATTAGTTGGAAAACTGAATTACCTCACTGTTACTCGCCCAGATATTTCATTTCCCGTTAGTGTGGTAAGTCAATTTCTTAACTCTCCTTGTGAAGGGCATTGGGAAGCTGTGATTCGCATCTTAAAATATATTAAAGGAGCTCCGTGAAAAGGCCTACTATGAAGACAAGGGACACTCGAGTTGTAGGATACTCGACGCAGATCAAGGTGTTCTCCTTCCGATAGAGATCCACCTCGTGTTATCGTGTTGGGTGGTAACTTAATTTCGGAAGAGTAAGAAACAAAATGTAGTGGCAAGGTCAAGTGCGGAAGGTAATATCGAGCCATGGCAACCGCAACCGTGAGCTTATATGGCTCAAACAGTTTCACGACTGAGATTTGGGGACGCTTTTACGATGACACTTATTTGTGACAATCAGCAATTACACATTGCCTCAAATCCAGATTCCATGAGAGAACCAAACACATTGAGATTGATTGTCATTTCATCGAGAGAAGATTTTATCCGGAGATATCAAGACTAGTTTTGTCAATTCAAACGATCGGTGATGTTTTTACTAAGCCTTTGAGAAGTCCTCGAATTAATTATATTTGTAACAAGCTTGGTGCATATGACATATATGCTCCAGCTTGAGGGGGAGTGTTGATATTTGTAAATAGTGTTAAGAATATTTGTATATAGAATAGTCCCACATCGACTATATCATGTAATTAGTTATAATATCTCTATATATAATAAAGTCTCCGTAGTGCTTTTCAAAACACACGGTTTATTCAAATGTCTCTTAGTCTCTCATATTTCAACAATAACAAACAAAAAAACCTACTGAGTAATTGCATCTAGAATCTAAATTATGCACCTAAAAGTTTCAGCCATCCAACGTTCTTAGAACTAATAAAATAACAAGTACCAGCTCTTATAAAATCTTGAATTAGCGTAGGGTACTATGTGGTTCAAAATGGAGATAAAGAGCCGGTAAATTCAGACTTAAAACCAGCCTGCTATGAATGTTGCCATAACATATCGCTGACTTTTGTGGGGTTTAAACCATAAAAGCATAAACCCACAATTATTTCAGCCAAATGATCAGTTGTTAAAAGTGTTTCTATCTAGTATGCAAGAAAAATAAATTCAACTTTGATTTTCAAAGTAAGAAAATGGAAAAGTGGGAGAGAAAAAGAATGCAGCATCAGAACCTCACCCCTTTAAATGAAAACAATTTTAACAACATGATCTGGCATTAGAAAGCAGAACACAAATTTTTGCATCAAAGAATCACAATTAAACAACCACAATAATCCAGAAAATCAACTTAACAGAAAAATTAAATTATAAACCACCACTCCCCTCATATCCCCGTTAAGGAAGCATACATATTCCCCTCACACACAAACTAAACTACCACAAATCTTAACAACAACAACAAATTATTATCACAACGCATCTGCCACCGGAATCAAAAACTGACTTAATTTTAAAGCTATTTCGAATATCCATTTTTGTAAGTTAAAAAAAAAATCGATTTTAAAAACAAACATGCCCTACTACAATCATAACAAAATTCATTAAAAAAAAAAAAGCGATGAAATTGAAAGATTGAGAAGTTCTAACTCCGCGTTCGAGATGAGAGCATCCGAAGACGCTTCCAGACAACTTATGTATCGCAACGATTTTTGTGATAAGGAAACCACCCTTCTCACAAATTTCAACTCATTGTTATTTTAACTTTCGATTTCGGTGATTTTTTTTTTATTTTAATTCAGCACAGTACGACAACTTTTTTGACGAAAATATACAAATATTATAACTGCCAAATAAAAACACAGTGCATTAAAAACAATCAACGGTTGTTAAGCATTCGTTCGTATCGCGCTACAAAGAAAACACTGTACTGACTACAAAAACTAGAAATTGAGTTTTGGACAGCGTTCTCAAAAGTTTTAAACGTCCATCAGAATTTCTTGGCTTTAAGCTTTCGAACTTCTTTCTTGAGAGTGCTCCGCTCATCCTTCAAATCTTGAACTTCATTCATCTCCTCATCCAGTCGACCCCTATATTTAAAATAAAATAATAATAATAATAATAAAACAGAAACAAATTATAATAAATAACAATAATAAACAAATAAAATAAACAACAATTACTGAATTAATTTTGTATACTTAAGATAAGCCATTCTTTTAGAAGACGCCCCCTTAGCCCTCAAATCTCTGAGCTCCTTGATCTCAGCTTCCTTTGTGTTAATTTTCCGTTCTATTTTGTCAATCCTTTCGCGTTTTGCCGACAGAGAACTCTTCTCAGCACCGCTGAAAATAAAAGTAATTAAAAATTAAAAATTAAAAATTAAAAATTAAAATGTAATTAATATATAAACAAAAATGAAAAATATCACACCTCCAATCTCCAAGACACAATTTCTTTCCTTTACGACTCATGGCATCAGTCTCAGCATTGCTAAAATTTCAAACAGAAAATTAATTATAACACATAGAGATTTTAAATTAAAATTAAATATTAAATAATAATTATCAACAGAAAAACTTACATGTCATCTTCTTCAAATTCTCTTTCCAGAGTTTCCGTTCCTTCACCATCCAATTGCTCCCCGAAGCTTCTCTTCACAGCTTTGTCACGTCTCGTTTTTTTGTTGTTCTTTCCCATTACACAGAGCACGTACCGAATCTAATATTTTCCAAAAACGATAGACATGAAACTGAACCTTTTCCATAAGCCATTCACTTGAAATGGATCGTAACAAGAAAGAAAGAAAGAAAGTATTCTAACGAGAGAGCATTGACGTGAGAAGAAATAGATCGTAACAAGAAAGAAAGAAAGTATTCTAAGGAGAGAGCATTCACCTGAGAAGAAATGGATCGTAACAAAACTGATGAGAAACGAAAACTACAATAAAGAAAGAGCTTCCATTAACACGCTAAAAAAAATCAGAATGCGAGTACTCTTATAGGAAAAAAGCATTACCTAGAAAAAACTTGAAAGGATGAAAAAAGAAGATACAATGTGAGGTGAAGTTCTCCAACTCCAGAGAGAGAATTATGGAATCAGAAAAACCGTTAGAGCTTGAATAGAGAGAGGATCATAAAAGATATTATATAGTGGGAGTGTAGAGGGTGTGTTTGGTGCGAGGAGGGAAAACCGTCTAACAGAATTTCTTTTAGACTTTGTGCGATTTTCAAATGGCTGGGAGTAGTTTCCATATTTACCCTTGGAATTCAATTAAATAAGTGAATATCATAGTTTTATATCAGTTTTGCAAAATAAATTAAATTATCAACTTTCGCAGGAATTAAAATGAATTAAGCTATATAGAGTATATAGAGTTTAATGGTAGTGTGCTATTAGGTGTAAAAATATATTACACACAATTTCAATCCAAATATTTTAAAGGATCAAATTATGATAGTATTTTAAAATTTAAAATTTATTGTGTAACTTGGGGCTTTACATGATTTTCATTTATGGTGTAAAAATATTTTAAATTGTCAATGCACTATCTTTTTTGCTATATCATAAAGGCGTTTTTTGAGTGAAGTCACAAAAATGACTTCTTGAGTAAAGTCATTATTCTGACCAATAAAAGATAAACTCTAATTTAATCAATGATGTGAGATAAACTCTAATTTAATCAATGTCACATCAGTGTTATAATATAGTACATTTATATGAGTTCCTTTTTATTTAAAACATTTTTTTATTGCATGATTTACAAATTCAAAAATAATATTTATTTAAATTTAAATTATATAATAATTTGTAATTTACAAATTAGAAAACACTAAATCAATATCAATTAGATTTACTTCTTCGTTCTTCATTTTTCCACCTTCAAACCACCATTTTTGGACCACTCCAAACACCAACCTTATACGTTCTCCCAACATCATTCTATCAACATAACTCTCTAATAGCAACCTCAGACTCCAAATCACTTTCAATCACAATCAAAACCTCTTTAATAGTAACCTCGAATTCTGATTCTATGGCGTTCTCAAATTCTTCGTCCAAACCTCTCTAATTGGATTCTTTGATTCAATCGTTCATCAAACATAACACCACACTAATCATTCGAGGGAGAGATTCGTATTGAATACACGGATGTTAAGATGAATACGAAACTGTTTGTTATATTTATTTGAAATTAGTTATTAAGATTTACTGATTTTGAATAAAGTATAATTGGAGGTGTTAAATTTTATTTCAATTTGGGAATCAGGATTTATGCCTGAATTTGTTTTCTGTATATAGGTTTCAAATGTAATGATTTTGATTTTCAATTTTGTTAGTTACCTTTGATTTTAATTAGGGAGTTATGTCTTGTGATCAATGTTGAGTTTTGTTTGATGTATTTCAAGTTGATTTGAATTCTTGCCCATAAATTTTTCTAATTTGGGATTATGGCCCAACATAATAAATAGTAAACACTCAAGAAAGACTTTTCCATTCTTGTAGTTGTAAATGAAACAAACAAAAATATTTGAATTCTGATAATGTCACCAACTTTCTCAAGCTCGTATTTTTTCAAGGTATTTCACAATCATCTATAGTCATTCAGATTTTTCTTCAGTGCAGAAACTGTGCATCCCAATTTGTTGTATTTGTCCGCTAATGGGAACATTTGTAGGGTTGTTTGGAAGGACAAAAAAGAAATGTAGCTACATTGTCCTATTTAGCAGAGTTTTAAGAACTAAAACATTTAAGATCAAACATTTGTTTCATAAACGCAAATGTGGAAGAAAATGCTAGAGTGATTATTGACAAGTTGAAGATTGGGGTTGTAGATAAGCTTGACAAAGGACTCTTGGAACTGGTTTGTCTAAGTTACTTCTTGATGACATTGGTGGTGAGAGTAGGTGGTGCTTCATATCTTATCAGCAAAATGTATGTGTAATGGTCCATTGATTGTTATTGTACTTGTTTGTCGTTATAGTTTAGTAATGATTTATGTTATTATGTGTTTAGGACTAGTGCAAGTATTTGAAGAAGCGTATACTAAATTTAAACACGGGATTTGTTTAATGCATTTTTATGCTAACTTCAAAAAGAAGTTTGGAGGCGGTACACTCTTCAGAGATATCCTGATGGCTGCAGGAAAATTGATGCATTTATTGAGGTAATTCTCATATATTTTAAGTTAATGTTTATTTAAAATTAAGTTGACTAACACATGATATTCACTGTGTTATTATTGAATAAGTTTACCATGATTTTAACCATGATATTACATAAATATAGATTATAATGTTGAACAAATTACAAATAATTTAGATAATCAACTTCACTAATTGAATTGACCCTATTCACAGTTTTTTCAATTATCTCATTGATTTCATCCATGTCAATAGACAAGAGACTGAAATGGTATTATTAAAAAAAGTCTTTAAAAATATGTGAGAATGGAGATATTAGGAAAGGTTTATAATACACTTTGTGTAATTGGCAAGTTATGAATCACTCAATCTACTCCATGTATATATAATCAAAGTTATGTGAATGACTAATGCAGAAGATGAAGAGTGTTGCAAAAAGAATCAGTATTAGTAAAAAGCGTCTAATCAGAACTAAATTAATGCCAAATTATTCAAACTCAAAAGAACATCCAAAATACAACAATTTATCCACCAAACATGGAAAATCAACCAAAGTAATGTCAAATTATCCAAACTCAAAAAAATTAGCAGAAACAGAATATCCAGCATACAACCCAATTAGAACAAAACCAACATAATGCATCGTTATCCCAAACTTCATATTTTAACTAGTGTCTTCCTTCTCTTTTCCTGAATATCCCAATACTTTGCATCCTTTGACACAACTTCGTTCAACAAAACATTATTAGAAAAGTGACCAAGATAAAGTGCAAGTTTTATCCTTGTGGGAATCACAACCAACATATAATTATAAACATTTAGGATAATTATAAAGTTAATTAGAGGGGAAGCGTTTAATAAATAATGATCACATATACTCATCTTACAATTATGGTATCAAAACGACTATTGAATGTACACATAATCATCCATTTAGCCACCCATACTCCACAATCATTTTTATGGTCAGACATTTAAATGCAATAGTGTCATTTCAATGAAAGAAAAATAGAGGAAGGGTTGAGAATATTTACGATTCGCGTCGCTGCTGTGGGAGGCCTATTGGTTGAACTATGCAGAAGTTTGTGATTATATTGTCGGGACAATAATATGGACAGAGTTCACCAAAAGAATCATGAAACTGTATTTCTTCAAGAAATAGGGCCCGCCACAATAGTAAATACGATATTTTAATTAAAGATATCAGACAATAGATCAGAGAGCACAACAAATAATAGATAACATACATACCAGAAATAAAATTGCATGACGTCTAAAATATGTCTTTCGACAGAATACATAGAGTCTAACCAAACCAGTTCTCTATCGAAGAAATCAACAACCAGCAAATACCAGTGCATATCTTGGTCGTGAACCAAATTTTTATTTTGAATGTAACAACTATTTTTGTAAAGTAATAGAAAATCACCCTGGTAACGGATGGTTTTGTTGTCATGAACTTAGCTTGATACATTTTCCTCACATGGTTAGCTAAATATTGTTTGTTCAGAGCATATTGCTTAAACGAAATATAGTTTAAGCCACTATTTAATACTTAATAACTGCAAATGTAAGTGTTTGGAAATGGAAGTGGTAATCATCGCAAACTCAACAGGAAAATACCAAACAGACTTCGTTCTTCTTGTGCTATCAATCACCCAATTTTGTTTGTCAACAACTAGATTAATAATTTGTATAATCAAATGAAAATGATATTAGATCAAAATTTTACATTAATATCAATTTTTTAATTCCAATCATATCAATATAACCTCTTTGTCAACAGGACAACTACACATCCGAGACTTTAGTGTTTCCCCATCCCCAGCTATACTTGATGTAGATTTAATAAAAATATCGTCACTACAAAGAATAGATGTATGCACTGTCAGCTATCAGATTAAATGTGAAAATAAATTTACAATTAGGTTTTAGCATGTGTATTAAAAACACATACCCATTTTGTTGCTCTTCATCATGCATAAAGATATATGTCGATGTATAAGCACTTATTTGATTCAAAATCATCTTTGAGGTGGGTCTAAAAGTCATTGGTATCCACTGTCGTTAAATACATTTGAAAGAAAGGCAATTGTAAGTAATAAATTGATATTATGTTATATGAGGTTTTATTTAAAATAATTAGTTAAGACTTATTTCAAGAATAACAAAATCAGTATCAGAAGCTTCATATCCAATATTACTTGATGGATGAAAGTTGAGGATAAAATCTTTGTCATCTTCTTCTTTAGGAAAAAAGAACAAATTCTTCTTTAGCCTATTGTATATATTTTCATTCAGTAATCCATGCTTCCCCTCTTTTTTGATCTTGAATTTGGGTGGTGTTGATGTTGTGCTGAAAGTCTTAGTAAATTTAGACTTGGTTGGTTTAATTTCGGTTCTATGCAAATTTTTAATACAATTTATATGATCCACTTTAGGCGTTGAAGTAGTGGAGTCATAATCTTTAGATTCGTCCTTATTAGTGAATCATGTGCTAGTTGTTTGGTGACTACCCAAACCATTAAGAGATCAACTTAGTAATGGTTTAGAAAAGGATTAATAAGTAAAAATTAATAGATAAGTTACAAATAACTGGTTCATTCTTAATTATAGAAGCACACATACACACACAAACACATCCTTATCAATGTTGTAATGCGTTTTTAGACCAAATTGTGATGTATAAGGGGAATAAAATGATGGACAACAAAAGTAGAAAATAGGGGAAAATGAGTGATTACCTGGATGATATCTCTATAATATCAGTTTTTAGTTCTTTATGTGAGTCTAAGAGTAAGTCTCCCTAATTTTTGCATTCATTTGTAGCTTGCAATGTTTTGTGTGTTTGTTTCCCATTGTTGGAGAAGTTTGTTTCATTTTCTTTGTTTGTGAAGTCGGAAGTAAATGGAGTTGTGAGTTTGTGGTATTTTGGAAGAGTTTTTGAAATGTTTTGACAGTTGGAGTAATTAGCTTGTAAGTAATAATGATTACTACATGAATGTAAAAGTCATGTCTGATTTTGTGTGCTCAATGTACCTTGAAAAATGCAACTTTTGGTGCGCAACTAATGTGAAAGAGAAGAATCACTTGTGTTATGAGCTACTATTGGTCAAAAATTGTGTTAAAATTAGTCCAAAATGATATTTAGTATTTCTTTTGTAAAAAGTATGAATTTAATATTTCATGATCATGATGAGCTTATGATTTAGATTTAATGATCACTTAAGTTTTGTTTATTTTGAAACAACATATATGAGTATGTGTCGTGTTGATTGGAGGTGAAGTCATCTTTTGAAGAAGGAGAATGTGAATATATCCGCTCAAGTCAAACATTAGTTCAATAATTGTAAATGGTCGGATAACAGAGGTATGTTATATTCAAAATTTAATATGTCATTATTTTTGTGATTTGGTTTGCATCTGTCATATACTAGTACTTGTATTATTTTGTTTTGAATTTGTCACATACTAGTACTAGTAGTATTTTGTTTTGAATCCAAAATTAATCTATCAATTTTACTTTGTCGTGAGCCTTAAAAGTACACCCTAACTCTTTTCTCAACCTCAACATCTTCTTGGCCTTTAGATGATCCAAACCAGTTATAAAATTCCTAGAGGTAACAAGGATAAAATGCAGTAAATATGATACAATTGGAATAGAACAACCTTCCATACGAATGAGCAAATCAACATATGTGTACCCACGAGCTCCTAAGGATGAGGTGTTGGAGTTTAAACAAGAAAACAAAAACCAAAAGAAACATGGAGGTTAGTAATAAATGTCTCAGGTGAAAGGGTGAGGATATTAGGAATCGCTTGAACAAGTACAACAACACTAAGTCCAATGTTAATCCTCTAGATAGAACTTAAGGAAAAAGCAATATTCACATTGCAAGCGAACTAGAAGAGAGCTAAAAATAGGAACCAACTTAAATGGCAATAATGGAACTAACAAAGACAATGACTCTCTAATCTTAGCAAGAGGTGACATAGTTGATTTTAAAGTTGGTGAAGAAAAATCCAAGGCACCAACTTGAAGATTTGCAAGCTAAAAGAGGGGTGCAAAGAAAAAATCCTATCAAAGGAAACCAATCGGTTATTTTTTCACAATAGCTTATAACACATTGAGAAGGAATACACTTGGCACCCGTCTTTCATACCCCAAATTTTGACCTAAGATACCATCTCATATCATCCACATATGCATCATTGCATCACTGACAAATTACAAAACAAGATAGCTTGTGTGCTTGCTTCTTGTGCTAAACCAGGGTTTTGAATCAAGATTCATTCATCAGTTCAAGATGTAACCAATTAGTTTTTGTTTCTCCATTCATATCAAATGACCTATCTTCATCAATAATCAACATTTGATCCTCAAATTCCAATCATTTCATCAAGATCAACTTTGAATAAACCAAATTAGGGTTTTAATCGAGGATAGTGCATTATTGAATTTTGGCTCAATGCATGACCTAATTACTTGGAATACGATCTCAAAATCACAAATACAATATCTTGACCTAATTTCTTGGCTCAAAACATCTCCAATGCCATGGTTGAATTGATAGTGAAAATTTGAATCATCAGATAAAAAGTCAACTATTCAAACAATTCAAACTTTGACTTTTTTTGGTCAACTTTGGAATTCAAAATTTCCAATCATCAAAGAATTTCAAATTACTCAACTTGGTCATCAAGAATAAAAAATGTGAAAAAAAGTCAACAAAGAGTCAAAACTAGAATTTTTCTAGACACTTAGAAAAAAAATTCAAGTGTTTTTACAACTTTTTTCACCATTTTCATGGCCATTTTTCACCAAGATCCAAATTGATTCAAAAAAAACTTTCAACATGAAAGTTGTAGATCTTGTTGCAAGCTTTCCAAAATGTCCAAGAACATGAAAAAATATTGTGTGGAGCTAGGCTTTTGGAATTTGATATTATAGGTCCTTAAGCTTGCATCTTTGGCCATTTTGCAAAGTTTTTCAAGCAAATGAGATAAGATCCTATCTCATTCTCTTCCAAAATCCAAGTTGCATCCAAAATATCTCAAAAATAATAATTGAAGAAGAGATAAGAACACTTGAATGATTTAACCATGGTTAACCATTTTTTACCATGTGCATTAATGGTGAAGATTCTTTTCTTATCTCTTAAGTCCAAGCTGCCAAAAAAATTTCAATGGCTTGCCTTAATCTCAAATTGTTAGTTTTGTAGATTTGCAGCAATTTTGTAAAACATTCTTCTTAGAAAATGCCATAAATAATAACTTAACTTGTGAAGCAAAATGTATCAGCAGGTTTTATGAAGATGTCAAAGCAGATGTCTTGACATGTGGTATAGAACTGAACTGGTTTTCAGTTCATAAACATTAGGAGTCAGTTTGTTTTAATTGTATGCTCGAAGTAAACAAAGCTTTGTAACGCTCTTCTGCAACATTCTTGGAGAGCTTTTATCCTACTTTCATGGAGAAAGTAAAGGACTTGTAAAAGACTGCATGTGAAGCAATTCATGGACCAACCCTAGTTTTGTTGTTTATATAAAAAGGAAAGCTAACCCTACTTGCAGAGTTAGCCACGCTGAAGAAAGTTGATCGTACTGTGTTTAAGTTTTAGGTTTTAAGTCTTTGTTATTTGTTCCTTGTGAGCCACTCTAGTATTGCTTAATACTTGAGGTGGACGTTAGTTGATTTGTAAGTTGTTAATCATCTATAAGATTTGAGGCAATGATGGTCAAGTGTATTTGAAGTGTGTCTACAAGTCTTTGTTATTGTTATTATCACTGTGTGTGATTGAGGGGGAGTGAGAGGGTTTTCTCATATCTAAGATGTTCTTAGGTAGAAGGATCATTGGGTAGTGATTAAGTGAGGGGTGTAAATGGAGAAGTGTAACTCTAAATTAATATTGTTGATAGTGGACTTCATCCCTGACTTGGTAGCCTCCAAACGTAGGTGCGATTGCAACGAACTGGGTGAATAATTTACTCGTGTCATTTTATTTTACTGCAATTAGTTTTCTATTGTTACTTGTTCATCAAATAGATATTAGTGTCGTGATATCACCTTCGGCATCTCATATCTGATACCAGAATTTCAATTGGTATTAGAGCAGGCATCCTGCTCTATCTTTGGGTGAGATATAAGGAAGTTACTTTCTGGTACTATGGACAAGGAAGAAGGATTTGTGAACTGACGGCCCATTCTGGATGCTACTAACTATGATCTATGGAAGCCTCGTATAGTCGCATTTTTAAAGTCCTTGGATAGAAGGGCTTAGAAAGTTGTTCTGAAAGGCTGGATACATCACATTATCATTGGGGAAAACAATCAATCCACTGGTGTGTTGAAGCCTGAGGAGAACTGGTCTAAGGATGAAGATGAATTAGCTCTTGGAAACTCTAAAGTGTTGAATGCTATTTTTAATGGAATTGATAGGAATATCTTCATATTGGTGAACACATGTGAAGTTACTAAATATGCTTGAAAAATTCTCAAGACGACTCATAAAGGTACTTCCAAGGTAAAGATGTCAAGACTACAAGTGTTAACCACCAAGTTTGAGAACTTGAAGATGAAGGAAGAGGAAAGCATTCAATACTTCCACATGAACATACTTGAGATAGCCAACGTATGCAGTGCCTTATGAGAGAAGATACCGGAGGAGAAGCTGGTTAGAAAGATTCTCAGGTCTCTCCCCAAGAGATATGACATGAAAGTGACTGCTATATAGGAAGCTCAAGAAATCAACAACATGAGAGTAGATGAACTTGTTGGATATCTCCAAAGATTTGGATTGGGCATTAATGACAGGTTTGAGAAGAAGAACAAAAGTATAGCTTTTGTGTCAAACACTGAAGGAAGAGAGGAGGAATGCGATGTGGACACCGAGGATGGGCTATCTAATACTATAGTATTTCTTGGAAGACAATTCAATAAGGTGCTAAAAGAAGATGAAGGGAAATACAATACCAAATGTCAGGAACATCCCATATGACATCAGCATGACAAATGACTCTGGGAGAAAATTACGAGCTGAGGAGAGATTTACTCAAGGTAGAGGAGTAAAGTGCTATGAATATGAAGGATTTGGTCACATTAAAGTTGAGTGTCCAACATTCCTTAAGAGACAAAACAAAAGGCTGAATGTATCTTGGTCTGATGAGGACTCTGAAAGTGATGTGGAAGAAGAATCTGCCAAATATGTAACAACTCTGACTGGTACATACATTTCTGGTGGAGATTCAAGTGATGAGGAGCTAACATTTAAAGAGTTGGTTACATCATACAAGGAGCTGTGTATAAGAAGTGTTGAGGTGTGTCAAGATGCGAAGAAACAAAAGAAGCTCATAACTCAACTAAAAGTTGAGCAGAAAGAGCATCTAGAAACTATCTCCAAGCTGTAAAATGAAGTAATTGTACTGAAGTCTAATCTTGACAAAATGTCCAAATCTGTCAGGATGCTAAATATTGGATCTGACACACTGGATAAAATTCTTCAAGCAGGAAGAATAGTTGGGGATATGAGTGGTATAGGATTTCATGAAATAAAGGAACCAGTTTCAAATCCTATTCAAATCCATCCCAAACCAAATATGTCAAGCCCAATGTTTCAACATCATGGAAGAGGAAATTTCAGACAATCCAAGAGGAAATTTCAGCGTTGGAGATGTCATTACTATGGACGATATGGTCACATAAAACCTTTATGTTTCAAGTTGTATGGTTATCCCAACCCTACACCTCAATCTAATGTGACTCGGGCCTGAACAAATGAAAAGAAACAATGGATTCCCAAAGCTGATGTTTCCTGTTTCTTAGCACACACGTCACCTATAGTAAGAGCCAAAGATTATTGGCATTTTGATAGTGGATGCTCAAGGCATATGACCGGAGTTAAGAATCTACTGGTGAATATTCAAGCACATCCAAATGGCCATGTTACCTTTGGAGATGGAATAAAAGGTGAAATCATGGGAATTGGAAAGAAAAATTGCCCTGGGACTCCTAATATTGAAGATGCGTTATTTGTTAACGGATTAACAACCAATTTAATTAGCATAAGCCAGTTGTGTGATCAAGGATTCAAAGTAAACTTCATAAAGTCTGAATGTATTATTACAAATAAGAAAGGTGAAGTTGTTATGCAAGGAATGAGGACTAAGGACAATTGCTATATGTGGGTACCCCAAGACACAAGTTACTCAACATGTGTTGAACACATAAGTGATGAAGGCAGATATCCTCAGGAGAATTGGTTGAATCATTTGGTGACTGAATGCAATGTTGCACAGAATGTCATGACATCTTATAACATTGATAACAACATTAATGATCAAATTTTTGAAAATGAAAGTGTTTCCCTGGAACATAAAATCGCTGGGATGCAATTGGCTGACACTTACTCAAAGAGATAGAATGTTAATCAAGATGGAATTTCAAGAAGCGAACAAGGGGTATGTATGCTAGAGAAATTATAGTAATTAAAAGTGTGTGGAAATGTTATTAAAGGGCATATGTTTCCAAAATATCACTTCATACTATTTAAACATGTCATTCAACATATAAAGAGCCCATATCAAGTGCAATCATTTCAAATTTTCCCCACATGCTACACAAAACATGTGCCCTACAGTGCTCTCATCTCCTACCTCTGAAAAGACAACTTTCATCCTTGCTCCAATATGTTTCAACATGATGAATCCGCTCCAAGCAAGATAAATTCATCATCGTCCAACTCTAAAGCCCAACATGAGAACATCTCTACTGATGAAGCTCTAGACGTGGCTCCCCTGTCATGATTCCATGTCCGGAGGCAAGACCAAAGAAGCTCCGTACCTTCCATGCAAGACGCTCAAGAGGAACTTCAGTCCTTGTAGTAGGTAATGTATCTAATCCTACTAATGATAAAGAATAAGATATCGTATATGTTGATAGGACTATTAGGAGGATAGTCACTAGTGTTTTGAATGAAGGCTTACTTGTACGTGGTATTTCGATCCTTCTCTCCCACATACCTGGTGAGGTTGTCTCTAAAGGTCCAGTTGAACCATCTATAAATGATGGAGAGAATACTAAGGAAAATCTTAAAAAGGGTACTGAACCTGATCTTGGAAAATCCATTACTGATGTTGAGACATCATCTGCTAAGGAAACCTCTCCTACCAATAAAAATACCACAAGCCCAAAAGGGACAAAAGGTAAATTGGCTGAAGAGATAGTGGATATGGATGAACTATATGACAATGAATTGATTGTGAATGTGAATCTTGGAATTGCTAAGAGGTTGAAGACAAGAAAGGGTAAGTCTGCAGTTACAAATACTCCCACCAAGAGTGTCAAGAAGAAGGTCATGTATGGACCTCCAAAGTCCTGGAGCAAAGTTATTCCTTCATCAAGTAAGAGGAAGATTAGGGTTGAATCATACTCAGACTATAATGTTGAAGATGATGTCTAGGACATCACTCCTATGAATAAAGCTATAATTAAGAGGTCATCTTATAATGTGCCTGATGCCCCTACAGACAACATCTCCTTCCACTCCATCAGCTATGTAACAAGATGGAAGTATATTTATCAGAGAAAATTGCTTTGGATGGAGAGTTGGGAAAAGATGCCTTGGAATACAAGGAAATCATGAGGTTAATATCTATTGCTGGATTGATGAAGACAATGAACAAGATGGGTAGATGTTATGAGGTTCTAGTCAAGGATTTTATTATCAATACTCCTGAAGATTGTGCTGATAGAAAGAGCAAGGATTTCAAAAAAAAAATTGTGAGAGGAAAGTGTGTTGAGTTCTCTCTTGTTGTTATCAACAAGTATCTTGGAAGAAGTGAAGATGAGGAGTGTGAGTTAAAAATAACTGACAATCAAGTGTGCAAGACCATCACTGCAAATCAAGTGAGTGCATGGCTTGTTAAGGGAAAATTATCTGCTGGGAAGTTAAGTGTTAAGTATGCCATTTTGCATAGGATTGGAGCTTCCAACTGGGCTCCCACAAACCACACCTCAACCATTTCAGTGGGGATGGGAAAATTTATTTATGTTGTTGGTATGAAGAATCCATTTGACTATGGTTCCTACATCTTTGATCAAACAAACAAACATGTTGACACATGTGCTGTAAATATGGCCATTGTGTTTCCTTCTCTGATATGATGTATCATTCTCCAATAACACCCTGGAATTTTGTCCTCTCTTGATAATGCTAGCAAAAGAGGAGCTACTCTATCACTTCACCAGAAATTATTTGCAGGGGAACATGTTCCAAACATTGTTTCAACATCTGCAGGTGCTGAGAGCAAGACCTCAAGTAAGGGTGATGTTATTGTTGAGTTAACAGAGGCTTGTAAAGAAATGGATGAAGTTATTTGTATCAGCTCAGCAAGAAAGCTGAAATTTGAAGAAACCATCAGAGCTCTGAGAAAGGCTGATGATGCAAGTGCCACTGAGGAGGTGCAAGAAGAAGAGAGCAGCTCTGAAAGTGAAAGAAAAAGTTCTTCTGAGGATGAATTAGGAAGTGACAAAAATGGTGGATTTGTTGATTCTATAGTTAACTGAGTGTGTTGAAGATGTGTTGATTGTGTTTCCTATGGGTCCTATTTTGATTATTTCTGTTTATTTTTGGCATTGATGTGCTTGACAATGAATGATCTTCTATGAGTTAATTTGGTGCTAGCTTTGGCATATTGTGGCTAAAAGGGGGGAGTAATATGTGAATTGTGAGCCTGACTGACTAACTATTAATATGTGTTGCTGACTAATGGAGTGCTAAACTGGTGATGTTGAGGGGGGAGGAACTAACTGTATGCATATGTGATTGTGTGCATGATCTGGATGTGAATGTGGTGTGATGTTCTAACTGATGTTTGGACATCTAATTTTCTGTTGTATCTCTGATGAACTGTGATTGTGATTATGTTGCTGCTCTGATATTCTACGCTGATATGTTGCTCTTATATATCTGTGTGTGAAAGTAACATCTATGTTTTTGATGATTTTTCTTGGTTGTTAATTGTAATGCTATTGTTAGTTGTATGACTTATATAATCAAATAATGTTCTAGCCCAAATTTTCCAAAGGGGAAGTTTGTTAGTTATGTAGTTTGGAAGCAATTTTGGTAAAACATTCTGCTCAGAAACTGCCATGAAGAATAACTTAACTTGTGAAGTAATATGTATCAGCAATTTTTATGAAGATGTCAAAGCAGATGTCCTTACATGTGTTATAGAACTGGATTGGTTTTTCAGTTCAAAATTAGGAGTCCGTTTGTTTTAATTGTATGCTCGAATTAAACAAAGCTTTGTAACGCTCTTCTCCAACATTCTTGGAGAGCTTTTATCCTACTTTCATGGAGAAAGTAAAGGACATGTAAAAGACTGCATGTGAAGCAATTCATGGGCCAACCCTATTTTTGTTGCTCATATAAAAAGGAAAGTTATCCCTACTTGTAGAGTTAGCCACACTGAAGAAAGTTGATTATAATGTGTTTAAGTTTTAGGTTTTAAGTCTTTGTTATTTGTTCCTTGTGAGCCACTCTAGTATTGCTTAATACTTGAGGTGGACGTTAGTTGAGTTATAAGTTGTTAATCATCTATAAGCTTTGAAGCATTGATGGTTATGTGTCTTTGAAGTGTGTCTTCAAGTCTTTGTTATTGTTATTATCACCGTGTGTGATTGAGGGGGAGTGAGAGGGGTTTCTCATATCTAAGAGGTTATTTAGGTAGTGATTAAGTGAGTGGTGTAAACAATGAAGTTTAACTCTAAATTAATACTGCTGATAGTGGACTTCATCCCTGGCTTGGTAGCCTCCAGACATAGGTGTGATTGCACCGAACTGGGTGAACAATTTACTTGTGTCATTTTATTTTACTGCAATTAGTTTTCTATTGTTACTTGTTCAACAAACAGATATTAGTGTCATGACATCACCTTTGACATCTCATATTTGATACCAGAATTTCACAAACTTCTTGGCCTATAAGTAGATGTAATTTCTTCATTAAAAATCACACCAAAACAACTACAACACTTGTTTTCTCACTTTTTTCTTAAGTTACAAGTTTCTAAGTTTCAAAGAGGCTAAAATTCCAACTTCCAATTCTTGCAAGTCCTAACCAAACTAATGCTTCAAACACTTTCTAAACATCATTTGTAAGTTGCTTGAACCATTCACACATAACAAAACCATCTAAAACTCATAATCACTTTCCAAATTCCATGAGTGCACATATTGAGACTTAACAACCAAACTCGCAATCCACTCGTGGGCTTTCAGTTCTAATCATTCATAAAGCTTCTATAACTCATATAGAACTCATCCAAATCCTTAAATCAGAACTGATATCGTGCCATTCATACCTCCTCATTCAAAAACCAAAAACTTGCAACTTGAGTTGGTGAAGGAGATTCAGCAAGCTTCGAAGCAAGTTAGGGATTGGAATACACTCAGGAAGGTTCAAGGAAGCTGCCATGATCATCACTTTGCACCTAGAACACTTCTAGCTTAGAATCTGATTCTCACTTAAAGGAGGTAAGCCTTGAAACTCAAACTCCATAATGCATGCATCACATATGAAAAATAGGATTGTTATCTTGTTTCTGCACTCATATTGATCATTAACCCTCAATCAATAGTTGTTTATCATGCACCTACACGATTTCATGAGGTTTAGATCATATTTAGGGTTTCTCTGGTTTTACACAAAGTTAGTTGACTTGCACTAAAAATAAATGAAATTCAATAATACCAATCGATTCCTTATGAAAAAACGAGTAACTTTCATGTTTGGATCTTTCCATTTCATCAAGAAACGAGAAAGTTGTGAATCAAAAAAGATGGAGGTTAAAGATGAAGATGATGGCGCTATTTCTGAAAAATTCAAAATTTCGTTTTTAATTATATATGTTTAAATTTTTTTTAATAAACGGATGTACAACCACCCCAGTGGTAGAACGCGCGCCTTTAAGTCTCTCTATGCCTAATGTCTGGGGTTCAAATCCCCCTCACCCTAGACTTTTTGTCTTTTTTCATAACATTTTTAAAACATTTTCAAAACTTTGGTTTTCATATAATCTTCTCAACGCGTTTGTATTACAAGCCACGTGTGTGGCCCAGTGGCTAACCTTTTAACCTTTCAAACTAAGGGCGTGAGTTCAACACTTACCAAGGTCAAAACTAATTTTTTATCACTAGTTTTCTTAATTTTTTTAACAAATTTCACCATTTTCAAAAACCAATCAAAACTTCTCATTTTGAGATGATTTTTTGCACACTTCTTATTTAGTATGTCGTTTTTATGATTAAGTCAAAAAATCCCAAAAAATATTTTCATTTGATATACTTTTATTAGGTTAAAAAGTAGTACTTTTTATGTGTTTTTCAATGCTTTTAAAATATTTCTTCTTGATTTTCTTTCACCTAATCTTTTTCAAACACTCATGTGAATAAAATTTCACCCTCCAAGTCTTTTCAAAATATTCATAAAATGTTTTATTGACTTAGACACCTCTTACACCATGACCGATTCAATTTATTCCTTGAAAAATACAAACCCGATTAGGTTTCTTTCTCGTAAATCTTTTGAACTCCAAATCAAATTGATCATGGGCCTCCTTTAAGGCGTAAGTCCCAGCCCTTTTTGTACATATTCAAGTATTACTAGATTTATTTACATGGTTTATCTACTTGTTTATACACTTCTTTCACAAATTCCACTGGTACTAAGAGGAGCTTTATACTCGGTGAAACTACTCTTATTTCAGTGGGCCTCCCTTAAGGTGTAAGTTCTAATCCTTTGTATATATTCAAGTATTTATAGCTTTATTTGCTTGTCTTATTCACTTGTTTATATATTTCCTTCATAAACTCCTATGAATGCACATACACACTTTGTCATATATACTTGTTCATGTTTATTTATGTCATTACAACTTAGTATAACACTAGGTTCCCCATATCCTCCTCTTGGGCTTTGTACTAAAGAACTCCCCCGTTGAGTTGGAATCCTCTTGGGCCTCATACAAGAAAGAGATTTGGAAATCTCAAACATCCTTCTCTTGGGCTTCATACAAGGAATCTCTTTAGCTAGATAGAACCAAAGAGTATGGTTTCCCGATGAAATCACTCTTAAACCCAAGCCATCCATACCATAGCCACCTCTTGGGATCACAATACAAGTACCCTCGATGTCCTTCGAATAGCCTCCTCTAGAACTCACAATACAAGGACCCTCGGTGTCCCTTGGATAGCCTCATCTTGGACTTCATACAAGGACACACGGGCTTCTTAAAAGAGTTCCTCAAACAAACAAAAACACTTCCCTCAGAGATGAGACATGAATCATCTATATGAAAGAAGTATCTCATCTATAGCATCACATTAAAATCAAATATTTTCTCAAACAAATATTTTTCTTAAGCTTAAGTGGCATACTTGTACACTCAAGTTAAACGCTCATTTCTTACAATAAAATATTCAACATTTTCTCAACAAAAAAACATCTTCTCATTCTAAGAACTATAAGTGGTATACTTATATACTCGAGTTAAACACCCATTTCTTACAATGAAAGATTCAACATTCAATCTTCAAATGTATGTGATGAAATAGATTAGATACATTTTTCATTAAGATGACACTTGTCGTTGTCTCTTAAAATCATTGCTTCCACTAGCACATAAGTGGGAACTACGATTGCTTTGACTTTCTCAACCTCCTTTTGAAAATACGTAGGCACAAGATCTTACCCTTGGCGAACATACTTTTTCTCTCTCAAACCACACAAACCCTAATTACCCTTAGACCCAGAGCTATAATTGCTCTGATTCCCTCTAAAGAATATGTATGCAAAAGAATGCGATAATCTTTGTGAGCATAATCTTAACTATGGGGTTATGCTTCTTTGGCGATATTATATATTATCCCTTTAGAAATGATTGTCTTTAAGACGAGATAACTTGTGTATTATGAGTCTATTTTAAGTATGAATATTTATTATATTTTATTTATTTAGTTCTTATTTATCATAGACGTTTTATACATGTAATTTTTATTTAGTGTATAATATTGGATATACAAACATTTCCCAACCATATGTCACTTGCATGATTGTGTACTAACAAGACAAAATTGCATAATATTTTCGTCTGACCTTAAAGAATCTCCATGTTAAATGCCAAGTTAATTATCCTTCTATGAAAGGTCCATTGATCACCCTCTAAACCAACAAGTCCTTGTCTAAATAGTAATTTCGAATATGGATTATAAGGAACTTTACCATACTTTTCACAATTAGTAACCAACACTTCCTTGATCATCATATCCGAGTCGGATATCGCCAACTGGGGCGTTGGCCTGAACTAACACAGAAAAGTATTCCCATACATGCAAGATTACCTGTGCTAGAATGGAACCACACTTTTTTAGAAGTAATTAGGTGACGTCTGATTTAGTTTGTGCGTAGAGGCATTTGACCTCAGTTGAGTTTCCAAACATAGGACGTTAAGAAGGTCTGGATATACCTTGGCTGCGGAAGTGTCACTGGTTTCAAATAAATTGAGTGACCAATTTTAAGGAAATATTAGAGAACAAGACAAGTATTGTAACAACAACAACAAAGCGTAGAAATGATCAAAGATGTCAATTTGCAAATAGAAAAATTGATAATAATGGACAGAGAAACTTCAAATACTCCCTGCTTATTTCAATTGCTCCAAAGAATGTTAATACTTAATCTCGACTTTTCATCTCAAAGTCATGCTGCTAGTGAACCATGGCCAGGGCCAACGATCCACATGGTACTATCAATTATTGCTAGTGAACCATGGCTAAGGCAAACAAATGTACTGAGACATACCAACAACTTGTAATGTAATATATACATACATATAAGGTTAATTAATTAAAGAACAAATCGTGTGTAACATATCCTTTGTCAACTTGGAAAAAAATGCAAAGAAGAAATTCTTATATAACAGCAAATAAAATATACTACAGCTCTTTGATGACTCTTTGATGAAAAGATGAATGTATTTTATTGTTAAATCCACTAGACCTTCTAAACAAAACACTCAGACCCGGCAGTAGAGAATGCAAAACTCATAACAGCAAATGTATTACAAAGACACGTGCATATCGTGCATATCTGCATCAGATCGTAACAGAGAGTAGACTTTGCTTCTTTTTTTACTTTCTTTCTAAGAAAATACTTCTCTCTCCGTCTCATAATAAGTGTCTCATTTGAGCAATGCACACTTTTTTTTAAGAAAATGATTAGATGTATTGAGTTTAGTGAAAAAGTTAATGTAGTTTACTAAAATATCCCTATTAATTATAATTGATAGAATAGTTAAATAAAGTAAAAGTAATAAATAGGGGTATAGTAGTGAAAAATAATAATAATTGATGCATTGAAATTGTAAATAGACAATTATTTTGAGAAAAAAATACAAATAAGACACTTATTATGAGACGGAGGGAGTAATAATTATCTTAGATAAAGAACTAAAAGGTCAATTAATTACTCAATTCAACTATTGATGTTGGAATGCATATCTTTTACTTCTTGAAAATCGTAATAAAAATCTTTTACATATAAGAAAATTAATATAATTTAATTTAGAGAAAACAAAAACATCAAAATTTAAAAACTTTATATAAAAAAACTAACTATATTTAGATTATTATTCGACAAAATGACAATTAAATAAAAATAAATCTAAAAATAAAAAATATGTAATATTTAAAAATCAAAACTTGAACAAATAATACATCCATAACTAGTAAAAGAGTTTTCCTTTTATGTCACTAAAATAAAAATGAGGTGAAGAATGATGGCCTTGATGAAAGCAAGTTAGAAGATCTATGTCCTTAATTCTCTAACTTTAAGGAGGGAAAGTTAGATTGATTTTACACAATATTTGTATAATGTAAAAGAGATGGTGATTTAAATTTTAGAGGGAAAAATTAGAAGGTAGAGAAGTGGAAGTTAGAGGGTACATGCCCATGTAATGATGGCCTTGATGAAAACACATGTAAAGATGGCCTTGATGAAAGCATTGAGATTACATCATCAACATTCACTTTGTCACACCACTTCAAATAAATCTGCTTCAATTGTGTGCAGTTTTCAACCACGTGCATCACTCCTTTTTCTGTGACATAGTCACACATTACTATTGATAGCTCTAAAAGTCCACAACAAATCTTTGAGATCTCATAGAGAGTTTTATCATTAACATTTGTAATTGATAAGTCCAACGCTTATAGTTGGGGAACTACAATGTTCATTTTAAGCCCTCTCATATTATCAGTTACGTACAAGTTTAGATCTCTAAGCTTACAACATCTACTTAAAATTTGACAAATACCTCTTTTAGATATGTTATAGCAAAAACTTAAATTGAGAAGCTCTAAATTGGATAAAACAGAAGCAAATAATATGAGAGTCTTGTTGTTTATGAATGAATTCGAACTCAAATTTAAAGATTTTAATTGATGGTTGACATCAAAATCTTTCAAAATATCCGACATTTTTCCTGTCTCTCTTTTACCATGTGAGTATCTCATTGTGATTTCACGGAGTGAATGACCGTACTTAATGAGGGCAAATAAAGCTGATTCTGAGAGGTTGGTGCATCCACTAAGGTCTATAGATAACAAAAGAAGAAAAACGAATCGAGACATGATGATCATTTAAAAATCAACATCTTCAAGACCCAAATGTCGTATCCCAGGACACTTGGATAATAAACCATAAATTCCATGATAATTATAGCCGATACATTTTTCAAGAACAAAACTCTCTAAAGAGAGACCTTCTCTTGCAATAGAGTAAAGCAAATCATCGGATATTAGAGAACACCGAAACTTAAGAGAAGTCAAACCCTTCAAACTCAAGAAGGAATCAAGATATGGCAGTAAATTCTGCACTTAGCGCTGTATTTTTGGCGCTTAGAGCCCTATGGCGGTTTAAATGTAATAAAGTAGATCACGCTTAGCGCGGCTAGTGTGCTTAGCGCGGTCTGCGTAATTTTGTTTTATAACTTCATTTTCAGCCACTTTTCTGTTATGGTTTTGGGGTGGTTTTTGATCCTATTTCCATCAACCTTATTTTTTGATAGATTAGCTTAGAAAACAACACTAGAGCTTGTTTATGCATGATTGGAGGTGGATTGTTATTCGATTGGCTCTGACAATCCGGTAGATCTGTAGTTTATCTTTTCTCCTCTCTATGTATTTCTCTTTTGTTGGGCTTTGTATGTATATATTTCCTTTGAACACATGTATATTTGTCGCTCATTGTGTTGTATAAAATTTTCTTTACAAATTTGTGTTGATTATTTTCTTAGGTTTTTACTTTGTGTTAGGATTTGAGTAGCTATAGACATATACTGCTTAGATTCTTATCTAGGATGATTATCTGTTAGTTTCTGAACTCTAGAGATAGATTTAGAGCTAACAATCTTTATGGGTGTCGAAGTTTAATGTTTTCGTATTGGTTGTGTCGGTTGAGATATCGTCAATATGAGTAATATGGATGTATGTTGTGTTGTTGAGGTTGGTTGAGAGATTGTCGTCAAGATGATATAGTAGTTATCTCTACTTTTGGTTTGAAATAACTTAGGGAGTGAGCGATGCTAGACAACTCTGATGAGTATCATAGGTTGTGTATAACTGGACGATATTTTTAAGTTTGTGATGAGTGGTGTGCATTCGAGCCGGATAAGTTGTCTATCCTTTTAACTTATGTATACATTCATTTTCTGTTGATACTTTTCCATACAACCCACTCAAAACCTAAACTCATTAATGATAGATTTATCGAATGGCGAATCAATAACCAACTTTTATAGACACAATACAATATAACTTATATCATCCGGTAAAAGTAATACTTTGCTTTTTTGCTTGTTGCTTTATCGCTTCAACAATATTATATATTATCCCTTTAGAGATGATAATCTTTGAGGCAAAATAACTTGAGGATTATGAGTCTATTTTAAGTACGAATATTCATTATGTTTTATTTATTTAATTCTTATTTATCATAGACATTTTGTATGTGTAATTTTTGTTTAGTGTGTAGTGCTGGATATACAAACATTTCCCATCCATATGTCACATGCGTGATCGTGTACTAACAAGACAAATTTGCTTAATATTCTCATCCGGATATACCTTAGTTGCTTAAGCATCGTTGGTTTCAAATAAATTGAGTGACCAATTTTAAAGAAATATTAGAGAACAGGGACAAGTATTGTTACAACAACAACAAAGCATAACAAAGCATAGAAATGACCAAAAATGCCAATTTGCAAATAGAAAAATTGATAATAATGGATAGAGAAACTTCAAATACTCCCTGCTCAATTCAATTGCTCTAAAGAATGTTAATACTTAATCTCGACATGGTGCTATCAATTATTGCTAGTGAACCATGGCCAAGGCAAACAGATGTACCAAGATATACCAAAAACTTGTAATGTAATATATACATGCATATAAGGTTAATTAATTAAAGAACAAATCGTGTGTAACATATCCTTTGTCAACATGGAAAAAAATTCAAAGAAGAAATTCTTATATAACAACAAATAAAATATACTACGGCTCTTTGATGAAAAGATGAATGTATTTTTATTGCTAAATCCACTAGACCATCTAAACAAAACACTCAGACCCTGCAAAACTCATAACAACAAATGTATTACAAAGACACTTGCATATGGCATCATATCGAGACAGAGAGTAGACTATGTATCACTATGTCAGCTTTTTTCTTTCTTTCTTTCGAAGAGAATACTAATAATTATCTTAGCTACAAAACTAAAAGGTCAATTAATTACGTCAGTTTAACTATTGATGTTGGAATGCATGTCTTTTATTTCTTGAAAATCGTAATAAAAATCTTTTGCATATAAGAAAATTAATATAATTCAATTTAGAGAAAAGAAAAACATCAAAATTTAAAACTTCATAGAAAAAATTAACTATATTTAAATTATTATTAGACAAAATGGCGATTAAATAGAAATAACTATAAAAACAAAAGATATGTAATATTTAAGAATCACAATTTCAACAAATAATACATCCATAACTAGTAAAAGAGTTTTCCTTTTATGTCACTAAAATAAAAATGAGGTGAAGAATGATGGCCTTGATGAAAGCAAGTTAGAAGATCTATGTCCTTAATTCTCTAACTTTAAGGAGGGAAAGTTAGATGGATTTTAGACAATATTTGTATAATGTAAAGGAGATGGTGATTTAAATTTTAGAGGGAAAAATTAGAAGGTAGAGAAGTGGAAGTTAGAGGGTACATGCCCATGTAATGATGGCCTTGACGAAAACACATGTAAAGATGGCCTTGATGAAAGCATTGAGATTACAGCATCAACATTCACTTTGTCACACCACTTCAAAGAAATCAGCTTCAATTGTGTGCAGTTTTCAACCACGTGCGTCACTCCTTTTTCTGTGACATAGTCACACATTTCTATTGATAGCTCTAAAAGTCCACAACAACTCTTTGAGATCTCATAGAGAGTTTTATCATTAACATTTGTAATTGTTAAGTCCAACACTTCTAGTTGGGGAACTAGAGTGTTCATTTTAAGCCCTCTCATATTATGAGTTACGTACAAGTTTAGATCTCTAAGCTTACAACATCTACTTAAAATTTGACAAATACCTCTTTTAGATATGTTATAGCAAAAACTTAAATTGAGAAGCTCTAAATTGGGTAAAACAGAAGAAAATAATATGAGAGTCTTGTTGTTTATGAATGAATTCGAACTCAAATTTAAAGATTTTAATTGATGGTTGACATCAAAATCTTTCAAAATATCAGACATTTTTCCAGTCTCTCTTTTACCATGTGAGCATGTCATTGTGATTTCACGGAGTGAATGACCGTACTTAATGAGGGCAAATAAAGCTGATTCTGAGAGGTTGGTGCATCCACTAAGGTCTATAGATAACAAACAAAGAAGAAGTAAAACGAACTGGGAGACATGATGATCATTTAAAAAATCAACATCTTCAAGACCCAAATGTCGTATCCCAGGACACTTGGATAATAAACCATAAATTCCATGATAATTATAGCCGATACATTTTTCAAGAACAAAACTCTCTAAAGAGAGACCTTCTCTTGCAATAGAGTAAAGCAAATCATCGGATATTAGAGAACACCGAAACTTAAGAGAAGTCAAACCCTTCAAACTCAAGAAGGAATCAAGATAATGTGAAGTAACATAGTTTGCATCCTTTAGCTCAATCCCGAAAATAGATAAAGATTTCAATGTTGGTCTGTGACGGAGAGCCAAAGCAATGGCTGTGTCGTGGAGATGATGGGAGGAGGCGAACCAGAGGTCAAGGGAATTAAGGTTGGAGAATCTATGAAAGAAACGAGGGAGAAAGCAAAGCTGTGGATAATAGATTCTGAGAGAGAATATGAGACGGTTGATGATGGAGAGGAATTGTTTAGAGACAAGAGATAGGGAGGATTTGAAGCAGAGTTTATTTTTGTCTTGGGTTTCGTCGACTGGATTGGTGATGAATGACAAGACATGGGTTTCGTCGACTGGATTGATGATGAATGAGAAGACATGCTCCCAGCAATCATCTGGTAAGTAAAATTCAGGTTCTGATATAATTGAATTATTAGAAGATGTGACACAAGTTCTCTTCTTCTTTCTCATGGCAAGGACAGGTGACGATGGTGACTGAGAAGATCTCTTCTTACTTTTCATGTTGACGATCTCAGGGTGAAGGAAAATAATGGAATAAGGGTTCCAGGGTTCACTCACTCATATAAATAGGTTACAAAGGAATATAATGGAATAACCTAAATTCTCATTTGTTTTATTTTTAATTATAATTTACCTATTATAATTTTTTATCATTTAATTAATTAATATAATTATAATTAAAACAGATTATAAAACTAATTATTTTAAATAATAATAAAATTAAAAATTAATTATTGAACAATTTCAATAAATTATTTCATTTTAATAATAGACAATCACATCCATTATGAGGGAATCCTTTTTCACTTGATGTGTTAATTTACTAAACAAATTATTTCATTTTAATATTAAATTCAAATGGCCTAGAAATTAGTATTTGTAAAATAATATAAATTTATAGAAAAAAGTAGATATATAAATAATAACCAAATCATATCAATTACTTTTAAATCACATATTAATTACTAATTTAAAAATATTTATTAATTATCATGTAAGTTTAAAACATATCTTTTCAATAAATGTCAATTATTCTCTTTCTTAAAATAATAAACGATCTCGGAAAATTTAGAAATTTATATAATTGATTTAGTCATTCCTATTCCCCGCCTTGATTTAATTGTAACAAACTTTAAAACAAAAATTGTTATAAATTATTTAAATGTCCATCATTCTACTTTTAAAAGAATAAGAAGATTCCTAAACATTAAAAATATTGTGTACAACAAAATCTTAAATAGAAATTTATAAAATTATATTGCGTACATTCAAATAACACTATAATTCAAATTAAAAATAAATAAAATTACATGTGCACCCACGCAAATAATCATATTTTCTACTAAATTAAATTTGTTTTAATATCAAATTTAAATTCCTTTAAAAACATTTGTAAAATAAGAATAATTTTTTTTGTGTGTCTATCTCTTTTCATCGTATCTCCACTTCATCTTATGGCTTTGCCAACGGCATTATTTTTTTTAAAATAATTAAGATTTTTAAAAAAGATGAGAAAAGATAGAAAGAGAAAAAAATTATAAATTGAATTTGTGTAAGGAATTTGTATTATTAAGTGAAGTCGAGATTCAAAATCCTACGAAGTTATATTTTAGCTCTATCATAATAACAGTTAAATATTGTATTCGACTATATCAAATAAATGACGAAGAAATGAAAAACTTTTTTTTCTATGGGCTGAAGAGAAAGAAAAAAGGTAGCTATAGATTTCAAATCCAAATCTTTATAATAATATTTTTAGAGGATATCAATCTTTTTATGGTTGTCATTGTATAACCGCCAGGAAAATGTGGGATATTTCAGAAAATATATATGTAGTTGATCAGTGTATTTTAATGTACATTCTATAGTTTATTTTAATATTTTTACTATTTTAGTGTGATTTTATATTTAAGTTTATTTTTTTTCTTTAATTGAGTTTCGTACAGCTTACACGGTTAATTGATACATTTTATTTTATTGTGCAAATCATAAATTGAGCTACGGGAATCAGATTTATGTGTTCTAATATTTGATGGAAAGCTGAGAGAATAACCTATAACTTTCGTGTTGAAGTTAAAAGTTGTTTCGAAGTGTAGAAGAGACTAATGATTCGTTTAACTCCATACTTAAGAAAATACATTGTTTTTTGACCTATTTTTGCAAACTTTTGATCGATTGCTCTTTAAACCTGATTCTCTCTTGTTATACTTAAGTGAAACACAGTGCTACATAATTCATTCTAATTTTTTTAAATTAGAATAGTTTGCACGAACCTCATGGAGAACTAAACCTCCAGGTTTATCTACTAATTCGTTGTCCCGCCGATACTTCAAGGTTTTATAATTTCTAATCCAAATTATTTTCTCTTTCAATACTCTTCTATATATCTTGTATGCTTAATTAGATTTATATAAAATGCATATTAATTTAATTTGATTGATTGAACTCCTTGATCTTTATCGCGTTTTACCATAACTTATTCGATAATTTAGGTAAAATCACGTTTGCTTAATTTGTGATTGTCTTAGTTTGTTTGCTTTATTCGGAAAAAAATAAGAGTGTAAACCA
Organism: Vicia sativa; assembly: GCA_021764765.1. Classification (NCBI taxonomy): domain Eukaryota; kingdom Viridiplantae; phylum Streptophyta; class Magnoliopsida; order Fabales; family Fabaceae; genus Vicia; species Vicia sativa. The sequence goes on from CM038795.1 coordinate 126,813,611, forward strand.
CATAGTATTTATTTTACTTATTAATTGATGTTGTAATTGGAAAAAGAATAGAATTCACTTAATTTTTGGGTTTATAATTATTTGTTCCACACTCATCTCTACAGACAAACAGTTAGAAACAAGTAAGTAACGACAGTGTTTCACACACATGCCGCATACAACAGGGTTAAACACATTAATAACTTGGCCGACAGACCGACCTGCTCTGATACCACTAATGTAACACCTCAATATTATCCAAGGTTTTATATGTAAAAAATCGGAGTAATTTAAAATTTCAAAAATTCAATATTGAGGCGTCTGTTGATGCGGCATAGCAGGCAAGCAAAGAGTTGATATTATTTTTACCGGGTGATATATACCGGTTAGGTTATATCGTATCGTGTCCACAGAGATTGGTTATTGATTCGTCGTTCGACAATTCTACCGTTAATGAGTTTGAGATTAAAAGAAATGAAAATAAAAGACAAAAAGTAAATGAACAAAAAGTATAAAAGATAGACAGCTTGTCTGGAACGAATGTAAACTACCCGCCACAGACTTAAATCTACCACCCATGTCATACTCGGCCTACGATACGCGTCCGTGTCATCACATACCTCTCACAACCTTGGTTATTTCTAACCAATTGAGAATCCTCCTAAATCATCTCAATAACCATGTTTGGCCTTTCTCAACAACACAGAAGTCAACTGCGTCACCTCCATAACCATCTCTAGCATACTTCACCAACGCAGAGGCATTAAGTTCGGATACTCTATAGTGAATGTTAGATCTAAACTCGTTTCTAGTATTCAGAAACTAACAGATAATCATCCTAGGTAAGAATCTAAGCAATCTATCTCTAGTAAAGCTCAAATCCCTAACATAGAGTAAAAACCCAAGATAACTACCAACACAAATTCGTAAAGCAAGCTTTATATAACACCAAGGGCAATAAATATACAGGAGTTATGAGTAGAAATACATACAAATCCAACAAAAGAGAAATACACAAAGAGGAGAAGAGATAAACCACATATCTACACTGGTTGTCAAAGCCAATCGAAGAGCAATCCACCTCCAATCATCCATGAGCAAGCCCTAATGTTGTTTTCTAAGCTAATATAGACCAAAAAATGATGTTGATGGTGTTGGGACTCAACAATACCCAACCCATAACCTAAAAATATGTTTTTAGCCCCTTTTAAAAAATTCTGAAGTCGCAGGGCGCGCTAAGCGCGGTATTCGCGCTTAGCGCGGTCTGTGGTGTTCAGCATCTTGTTTTTGCCATATCTTGAGAACCGTAACTCGGAATTGCGCTCGGTTTGAAGCGTTGAAAAGATTATTAAATTTTCTATCTAACCATGACAAAATATCAATCAAATTTTTGATTTTTATTCTTTGATTTTGAGCTTTATTCGTTGATGAGTTGCTCAAATCGCGCGTTTAAAGTCGTGTCTTCGTCACTTTATTACTCAATGCTCCAATTATGAATGAATACCTATAAAAGAGATGAAAAACTATCAAATGATACAATATTTACACAAAAACTCAATTATTCTATTTGATCATGCATAAAATCCTTAGCCGAGATGGATGTCTGAGAGGGAAGACTGTGAAGATCCGGGATAGGTCTCGGCCTTATGGAGGAGGTCTTTATCCGACGTGGGTCTCGGGAAAGGACATGAAGTCGGCCTAGATCCGAGGAGTAGTCCGGCAGCTATTCCAGTATGAAGGATTGAGCAGACGTTATGAAGATGAAGAGTTCCTAGAGTCTTTATGAGACGTTACTAGTGAATGATTACAAGCTGTAACAGCTAGCTCCTTGCCTTAAAGCCATGGTTAATGTGTTGGGGCAGTTACGGAAGGGAAGAAATAGCTTCATGGAAGGAATGATATAAATAGGGCTCCCGCCGGCGGGATAAGCAAGACAATCATAAGCTTGGAACTTGAGTTACGACACTTGAGCTTCCAAATCCCTAAAATATCTTTAATAAGGTTTTTCCTGCAAGAACATTGGCGCCCACCATGGGGCCTCGGTGAAATCAATCCCATGCCGCACAAACACATTAACACACACAGACGACAATGTCTCAAGCTTCACCATCAACGGATCCACCGGATCTCACCCAGTTGCTGGCCATGATCGATGACCTGCGCCAGCATAACGAAACACTTCAGGACAACGTTCAAGCCCTTCAACTGAAAAGCTTGGACGAGGCAGAAGAGCAGGAGGTAGAGCCTCTGGAGCCGCAACCTTTATCTCAGGCAATCTGGGAGGACGTCGTCCCAGATAATTTCAAACCCCCCGTACTGGCATCATATGATGGCAAGACGGACCCCCAGGAGCACATCATTGCGGTTAACAATACAATGGTGCTTATTGGAGCAACTGACTCCCTTAAGTGCAAGCTGATGGTCGGTACCTTTAGAGAATCGGCCTTGCGCTGGTATATGGGACTTCCCCGGTTGTCTATAGTGAGCTATCAAGATTTCAACCGAAAGATCATTCAGCAGTTCTCAGCTAATCGACACCGCAAGGTGGCTAATACCTCTCTCTTCAACGTAAAACAACGCCCTTCCGAGTCGCTCCGGGATTTCATGGCTAGATTCAACGAGGAGACTATCAAGGTCTCACATCCCAATCAGGAGATATTTGTAGCCGCGTTCCAGCATGGCCTTAAAGCCGGTCAGTTCAATGAATCCTTAGCCCAAAAACCCGCCAAGAGCATGGACGAGATCATTACTCGGGCCGAGTGCTACGTGAAGGAAGAAGAAAGTAACATGGAGAAGCGTGCACGAGATTCTAAAGACAGGGGGTCGGGACGTGATGAACGAATCCGGCCACGGGATGCTGCCACCACCCGTGAACGAGCCCGGGACAGGCGGCTGCCGTCGCGTCCACGGTCGGCTTTCGACTCCAAGGAGACGTTCACGCCCCTCAACACCAGAAGGGAAGACATCCTCCGGGACATCAATCATTTGAAGCTGCTTACTCCGCCGTACAGCAGTAAGTGGACTGTTAACACGGTTCTAGGGAGTGATCCGGGAGCATGGTGTGAGTTTCATCGTCTGAAGGGGCACACCACGGAGTCCTGCATACAGTTGCGGAGAGAGATTGAAAAATTAATTCAAAGAGGAAAGTTATCAACATACGTGAAGGAAGACCCTGGGCGGACCAGCAAGCGGGATTCATCCCCGAGGAGGGACTCGGCTTCTGATTCCCGGTCCAAGAAAAAGGGTAAGGTTGTGGAAGAAGTGAAAGAGGCAAGATCAACCCGGCACACTCTCAACACTATCTCAGGGGGCTTTGCAGGAGGTGGTTCCACTAGTTCAGCCAGAAAAAGATATGCTCGTGGCTCCGGGCAGGTACTTCGCATCGGAACCTCGAGGTTTGATCCCGGGGTAATAACCTTCTCGGGGGAAGATGCCAAAGAGGTTCTGCCACATGAGAATGATCCTATGGTGATTGAGGTACAAATCCGGGATTGGGGCGTTAAGCGCGTGTTGATTGATCCGGGAAGTTCCGCGGACGTCCTCTACTGGGAGGCTTTCAAGGGAATGAGTTTCGAGCCAAATGAGTTGTTACCTTTTAGCGGGACCCTTGTCGGATTCTCCGGCGAAGAGGTGCAGGTTCTGGGGTATCTCCCCGTGCTAACTACTTTCGGAGAAGGAGAAAGTGCCTAAACCGTTCAGGTTAGGTATTTGGTGGTTAATGCGTCGTCACCCTACAACATTATCATCGGGCGACCTTCATTTAATGCACTCGAGGCGGTATTGTCGACGTTGTTCTTGACCATGAAGTACCCCCTTGGCAACGGGCGTGTCGGGGTTGTCCGTGGAGACCAGGGGATGGCTCGGAAGTGCTATAAGGACAATTTGAAGGCCAAGAAAAAGTCGGGGCCATCAGAAGCCTCTCCGAAACACGAAGTCGGTATGGTCAATATCGATCCGAGAGAAGGGTCGGGCGAGGATGGACTTACCCCTCAGGAGGAGGTCAAAGACATCTAGATCGGCCCGTTACCCTCGCAAGTTACCCATCTCGGAACTCAATTGACGAAGGAGGAAGAGACCGAGATAGTCCAGGTGTTAAGGCAAAATCTAGACCTTTTTGCCTGGAAGCCATCAGATATGCCGGGCATAGACCCAGAGATCATGTGCCATCATTTGTCAATTGATTCCGGGGTGAAGCCGGTGTCACAGAGGAAGCGGAAGATGGGGGAAGAAAGGGGACAAGCTGTCTCAGAGGAAGTGGGAAATTTGTTAAAAGCCGATTTTGTTAAGGAGCTGCAATACCCAACTTGGCTATCAAACGTCGTTATGGTGAAGAAGAAGAATGGCAAGTGGAGGATGTGTGTAGACTTCACCGACCTGAACAAAGCATGTCCAAAGGATCCTTATCCCCTCCCTCACATTGATCGGCTGATTGACAGTTCCTCCGGGTTTCGCCTCCTGAGTTTCTTGGATGCGTACTTGGGGTACAACCAAATCCGGATAAACCCGGCTGATGCGTCCAAGACCGCCTTCATGACCGAGCGGAAGAATTTCTATTACAGAGTCATGCCGTTTGGCTTGAAGAACGCCGGCGCGACTTACCAGAGATTGATGGATATGGTGTTTGCCCCTCAGATTGGTCGGAATATTGAAGTGTACGTAGACGACATGGTAATCAAAACCACGTCAGAAGCAGATCATGTGATAGACATTAGAGAGACCTTCGCGGCAGTGCGGAAATTCAATATGCGCCTGAACACGGACAAATGTACGTTCGGAGTACAAGCCGGCAAGTTCCTGGGTTTCATGCTCACAAATCGTGGTATCGAGGCCAATCCAGATAAGTGTCAGGCGATCATTGACATGCGAAGTCCGACCTCGATACGAGAAGTACAGCAGCTAATTGGCCGTTTGGCCGCGTTGTCTCATTTCTTATCTTGTGCAGGTGACAAGTCCATTCATTTCTTCTCGGCAATTAAGAAGAGAGCTCAGTTCGAGTGGACGGAAGCATGTGAAGAAGCATTCAATGGGATAAAGCAATTACTGTCGGCACCTCCGGTACTAGTCAGACCCAAAGAAGGTTCTCAGTTGACACTTTACCTGGCAGTAACTGAGGGGGCAATCAGCTCTGTGTTGGTCCAAGACACGGATGAAGGAGAGCGTCCGATTTACTTTGTAAGCAAGGTGTTAAAAGGGGCAGAAATCAGATACCAGAAGATAGAGAAGTTGGCACTGGCGCTTGTGACGACTGCACGAAAGCTCAGACATTACTTCCTTGGGCATCCCGTCCAGGTGAAGACTAATTTTCCTTTGAAGCAGGTATTCAAGAAGCCGGACTTGGCCGGAAGGATGGTATCCTGGGCCGTGGAGCTATCAGAGTATGAAATCAGTTTCAGTCCTCGTACCAGTATCAAATCCCAATCCCTAGCTGACTTCATGGTAGAACTTGCTTCCCCGCCGGGAAAGGGCTCTACTCAAAGATGGATTCTGTCTGTTGACAGCTCCTCTAATCTCAAAGGCAGTGGCGCAGGGGTAGTTCTGGAAGGTCCAAGGGAGATGGTGCTTGAATACTCTTTGCGTTTTGGATTTTCTACAAGTAACAACCAGGCAGAATACGAAGCTTTGTTGGCCGGTCTAAGGCTAGCTTTGGAGGTCAGAGTGACGCACCTGCTGGTTCGTACCGATTCAGAATTGGTGGCCGGGCAAGTGGATGGGTCATTTCAGGTAAAGGACCCTATTTTGGAGAAATATTTGCAATAAGTCATTTCATTGAGTTGACAGTTCGAGGTTTTTGAAATATGTCATGTGGCCCGGGAAGAAAATACCCGAGCCGATCTTCTATCTCGGTTGGCTAGTTCTAAGGATTCTGGGATAAACAAATCGGTCATCCGTGAGGTACTTCCCGTGCCCAGCGTTGAAAAGGAAGAATCCCTGGCGATTCGCGAGGGGGACGATGGGTGGATGAGTCCGATCGTTCGTTATCTACAACAAGACATGTTACCTGAAGATGGAGAGAAAGCCAAACGAATCAAGAAGATTTCATCCCGGTTTGTAGTAGAGTCTGGGAAACTATACCGGCTGGGACGTGCAGCTCCCATGCTACGTTGTGTGTCAGAGGAGGATATGTCAACGGTGATGAAAGAGGTTCATGAGGGAGCTTGTGGAAATCATGGAGGAGGAAGGGATTTGGCCAGTCGGATCTTAAGGGCCGTGTATTACTGGCCTACTCTAACAAAAGATTGTCAAGAATATGTGGCTCAGTGCTCAAAATGCCAAACGTTAGCTCCAGCCATTCACACTCCATCCGAGTTCTTGCACACCGTTCTGGTGCCGTGGCCTTTTATCGATGGGGTGACATCCCGGGCCGTTTCGGTGGCTCGGGGCATTGAAGTTCCTGATCGTAGCAATGGATTACTTTACTAAGTGGGTGGAAGCAGAAGCTGTATCCCGGATCTCGGCGGATTGGGTTCGGCGTTTTTATTGGAGAAGTATCATTTGCCGGTTTGGACTACCTCGGGTCATTGTCTCGGATAACGGGGCACAATTCGCAAGTACCTCGGTAGTGGAATTCTGTAAGGATCTCGGAATTCAAAACAGGTTTATATCCGTAGAGCATCCACAGGCGAATGGGCAGGCCGAGTCGGCCAACAAGGTCATACTAAATGCAATAAAGAAGAAGCTGGATTCGGCCAAGGGGTTGTGGGCACAGTGCTTACACGAAGTTTTATGGGCATACCATACCACAATCCATTCCACAACTCAAGAGACTCATTTCCGGATGGTATTTGGAGCTGATGCCATGATTCCGGTAGAGGTAGTTTTACCCTCTTGGCGTCGAGAAAACTTTGAAGAAGAGACCAATAACCAGGCCTTGAATGAAGAAGCGGACTTGTTGGACGAGATAAGGGACGTGGCTCATGTCAGGGAAATGACAGCAAAACAGAGAATGACCAGACGTTTCAACTTACGGGTGAAGCAACGTGGGTTCAAGGTCGGAGATTTGGTACTTAAGAAGGTGACCGATCCTACCAAGAAGGGTAAGTTAGATCCCAACTGGGAGGGACCGTTCATGGTCTCGGAAGAATTGCAAAACGGAGCCTACAAATTGGAGACGTTAGACGGATCAGAATTACCAAGGACTTGGAATGTTGCAAATCTTAAATTTTATTTTAGTTAAATATATTTATGTAAAAATAATTGGTGCACTCTTTTCCCTAGGCAAGGGCCAGGGTTTTTAATGAGGCATCTATATAATGAAATTGTATTGCAAAGATCCGATCCGTGGGCAAAGAATGGCGACGCATCGAGCTCGGTCTAGGATCGCTCTCACCACGAAAGCTCTGCTTCCATTGGGAACACCTTGGTCAACCTCTAAGAGGCTCAACCCTCCTCAACCCCAAGAGGCTCTATACCCTTTGGTCAACCCCCAAGAGGCTCAACCCTCCGGTCAACTTCGAAGAGGCTCAACCTCTAGTCAACTCGGAAGAGGCTCTCAACCCTCCGTCAACCTCGGTTGGGCTCAGATCCGTCTCGGATCAACCCTATAGAGGCTCTGAACCTCAAAAGGCTTTGTTCCTCCTCGGAGCAACCTTCAAAACGTATAAAAAAAGAAGCATCTTAACCGAGTCATCATCGCCCTCAAACACTCTCTCTCCTGAGGCCGGTGATACCTGGAGGTGTATGTTGGCATTGAGAACAATTGTTATGTGGTCCTTTCTAAACCATTAGGATTCTCGCCGCATCCTATGGCTTGGGGGGCTCGTAAATGCTACATAAAAGTTCGCAACTATGCACGAAATGAATATTCAGGGAAACATCATGGAAATCAAAAGTCAAAAAACTCGGAAATTAATAGCGAAAACTCAGAAAGCAATTAAAGTAGCAAATAGCTTAATATTCAAAGTACAAATTGCATAGTTCACATAATATTCAGTACAAAATGCATCCGCCAAAAGGGATGACTAACTATGGAAATTCTAAAAAAACAATGAAACAAAGAAATCAAGGTTTGGGGTGGGTAGAGTTGGCATCCACCTTAGCGTTTTCTTCGCTAATGGTGGTCTCGTTGTCATCTTCATCAACCTCCACCAGCTTCCCATCTACAATGGTCTTGAAGTAATCAACCTCCGAGATATCTATGTCGGGGTATAGGCAATTGACTTGAGCTTTGGCGCAGTCAAAAGCTAAGTCCCCGGCATCCAGCATACCCATCTGGGATTTCTTCAGTGCTTCCTTCAGCTCGGAGCATGATTTTTCAGAATCATGGAACTTGGTGGACATCTGGGCGATCTCATATTCCAAGGTCTTTATCCGTTTGCTGGCTTCTGAATTCTTCTCTTCAAGACTTGTGATGTTATCGGCAGCTTCGGAGAGTTTATTCTTGAATACATTATTGGCGTTGAGAAGGAATTGCTCGTTGTCAGCCAACCTCTTGACTTCGGCCTCTAGCTCGGTCTTCTTCTTCTCCACATGATCACCAGATTCAAACAGACTTCGGGTGAGCACAGCACACCTCATCAGGTATGAACTCAGCTGCTTGGTGATCTGTTGCGAACCCAGATGGGTCAACTTGTTCACATCGGTGGTGGCGTTGAGATGATCATACAAAAACTTAAGGCCGTCAAAGTCGGCAGCCCAGAACCGATTCTCGGAAGAAGCTCGACCAGAGCTATCGCCAGTTTCCTTTAACAAATTGGAGATAGCCCAGTCTGCCGAGTTGGTCTCGTTTCCCATGACGGTCTTCAGCTTTTTTGGGATAGACTCGGGGGCTGGTTCAGTTGGGCGCTTGGAGGAAGCGTTATGATGTTTGTTTCGAGCAGGTCACGGGTCGGACGCCTTCTTCTTCTTCGAACGCCGCACTTCCGGCCGGCCAAGTTGGACTTGGTCTGAGGGACCGCCACCCATTCGGGCAAGACGAGCTTCCATTAGCTTCCTCTCTCCTTCCCGACATATCAGGCCATTTTTCTGTGGAAAATAAAATGAAGAAAGGAAGTTAAGTATACAAATAAAGCATAGAAGAATAAAGATAGTCGAGAAGTTCTTACCTAGGAAGTCTGGGACTGGAGACAGGCAAGTAAATCCTTGACCCGAATCACCAAGGAGTCCAAGATTTCTAAAGAAAGGATCTCGGTGTCACCCCGTCGAGAATCAAACCGGAGATAGAGTGGTCGCAAGTCCAAGACAAAGGAACTTATGATGCCCATCGAACCATAAATAACATAAGGGCACCGAGACCCACATCTTATTCGAATGAAGCGCTCTTGTAGCCTTTAAAGTTGAAGTGGTCGAGGAACTTTTCGATGCCACCGATGGCAACCCGCTTCCGGCCCGTGCTTTTTATTTCTCAAAAAGAGAAGAACAAACCAATGGTGGGGGTTATGGATAGGCTCGGCAAATTATCAAGGCCCTATGAAACCCCACCGTCAGACGAGTCAAAGGAGTCGCATGGTAATGGGGAGGATACGCTCAAGCTCTGAGAAGGGAATTGAATGCCAAACCCGATCACTCCAAAGATAAAGTAAAATCACCTGCCTCGACTCCCGAGGACGGATCATACAAGACACTCTTCCGCATTCACAGATTCCAAATCACATCATCTTCGCTCAGACAGATACTCCATAGAGAACGGCGCAGATTTCTTCATCTTCATCGTTTCGCTTTAAAGCCCCCTTCGATCACCGGTTGGTTTCCATTATTCCACCGAACCTCAAGAGTCGTGGTCGTAATCACTTTTAAGTAAAACTTCAAAGACAAACCCCGCTCAGAACTCTCTTTAGGTCACCACCCTTTGGGTATCACTCATCCGCATACATTCCTCGAATGTGGTTTCGCCTCGTCTCCTAAATGGATTTTATGACCAAAGTCATCGCATTCCTAATGACGACCATGTTTGGATTGAAACAAAAATAGTGTAGAAGAGGATACACGAGTCGATGATCGATCATCGTACGGTTTTGAAGCACCGACCGGCAAAGATCGCAGTAGGGTTGAAAATATGTAGGGAGGAATTCGTGGAGGGCAAATAAATGAAATATAAATGAGTGGAGGGAAAGGAGGCGTGAAATCAGTTTTCCCTATTTATGGACAATCATGCAAAACACGTGACCATGGTCGGTGTCACGTGGTCACGTGCTAGCACTTTTAAGAAAGTTCAAATGTGCACATCTCGCTAAGGGATTAAGGGTTCAACTGTTTGGTCGACAATTTTCAAGGAGCGAAAACCCAGCGACCGCCGGGCTTAGCGATCATAAAACTTAAACAGATGGATGTCCGAGAGGAAGACCGTGAAGATCCCGGATAGGTCTCGACCTTAGGGAGGAGGTCTTTATCCGACGTGGGTCTCGGGAAAGGACATGAAGTCGGCCTAGATCCGAGGAGTAGTCGGCAATTCCGTTCCAGAAGGATCGAGCGTGACGTTATGAAGATGAAGAGTTCCTAGAGTCTTTATGAGACGTTACTAGTGAATGATTATGTCGTAATAGCTAGCTTCTTTTAAAGCCATGGTTAATGTCTTTGGGCGCATTGGAAGGAAGAAATAGCTTCAGAGGAATGATATAAATAGGCTTCCCACGCATAAGAAGACAATCATAAGCTTGGAACTCGAAATACGACACTTGAGCTTCCAAATCCCTAAAATATCTTTAATAAGGTTTTTCCGCAAGAACACTATTATGTACACATTTACAAAAAGTGGGGATTTATTCAAGAATATCAATGAAAATAACCGATAAGTGCCACTTAAACATATATACAAAATAACTTATTTTGGTAATTATCAACTCTCCCTAACTTGACATTGTTTGTCCTCAAACAAAGTCAAGTAAACCTAAAGAAACAAAAGATGATAATCAAAGAATCACAAATCAACAAGTTTTTGAAAACGGAAAACAAATGTATGGTTCAAACAAAAAATGTACCATAAATACAAACTTACCACTATACTACAAACAACATATAAACGAAACAAATCCTAAGTACAAAATCATGCAAAATATTCTAAAACAAAACAAGCTCAATCATGAATCATAATTTCCTAGCAAAAATTCACCCAGAGAAAAGAACAAATGGGGATAAAAACACTCCTCCACAATCTTGCAAACAATAGACTAAATTATGCATTCATCTAAAACATATTGAAAATACAAACAAGAATCACAAGGGCTTTTCAAGGTTGTAAATGTGGTTCGTTAACAAACAAGTGGATAAGTCCGAAAGCTAACTTAAACAAAAACTGCTCTAAACTTAAGGGAGTGATCAACTCACAAAGTTCCAAACAATATAATTTAATCAAACTTATTCTTCATCACAAATTTCACAATCGTATACACCTCACTTATTAACATAACATTATTCCTACCTTTTGTTTTTCTTTTCAAAGTTTTTCTTTTTCTTTTCTTTTTTCTAATCTTTCTTTTTCACATTTTTTCTTTTTCTTTCTTTTCTTAACCTCATACCAACCACAACATAAGCACATAAACATTTCTCCCCAACTTGAATTCAACCAACATTAATGTAAAGAATACCCCACTCTAAGGCAAGGTAAAATCCATACAACAACATATAGTTGAGGGTTCAATGAAACAAAGAAATCA
>CM038795.1:129423718-129802105 GCA_021764765.1 Vicia sativa
GTATCTCACGGTTATCCATCATGCGAACCGTCTTCTCGACCAAGCACACCATCGGTGGGGCGAGCACCAACGACAACTCTGGGCATCTGGATTGACACCGGCTTACGTAAATTCTTCTTAACAGCCATCGGAGAATGGTCAAGTCATCTATGTTGAAAACATAAGTATCGTCACAACAGCATTGGAACTCTTGTCATGGTTAGGCATAGGCGCGTTGATCACATTCGAGTCTCAACGGGAGGGTCAAACTCAATCTGCTAGCTTCGATCATATCTTGAATCTTGTTCTTGAATGACAATTGTCGATTAATGGTACGGGCTGTTGGAATGGTAAGCACACTTAGCATTAGGATTGTATCTTCAGAGGAAGTGTTGACATTACGAGGAGGATCCCCAGGTAATCAGCTCTGCGTTCAACATGTGTTGCAAGGCTTGCGACAATGGCATGTTGATCTTAAATAGCTGTCTTCGTGGCGCGTTCGGCTCTGCGCGTTGTCTCGCGAGGTTGTCTGATGTAGGATTGGAGATCACAACTGCTCCCACAGATTGAGCGGTCGGTCTTGGCTCGGCTTTTACGACCATACACACATTAGCTTCTTACCACCAAAGATTTCTTCAGCACATTTGAAGATGACTCTATCGAATCTTCCACTCTTGATACCAGCTTCAATCGCTCGCTTGTCAATATCAGCTCGGTGAATCCGGATGAAGAATTTCAATCGAGATGATTGAAGAATGGGCTGTCGGTGTCCCATGAACATATCAACCAACTCCCTATTGGACAAGGGTGGTTGAACTCTTTGCTAGATCTCTCCATTCGAGCATACTCCTTGAACTTCTCGTCACGACCCATAGACATGCTTTGTAGTTGCATGCAGTGGGTGTCAATTCAACATTATACTCATATTGTGCGAAAGCATCGACTAAGTCACTCAAATGCGGATACGGTCATTCTCTAGCTGATAGTACCATTCCAACTGGGTTCCGGACAAACTCTCTTGAAAATAGTGCATCCACAACTTTCTGTCATCAGTGTGGGGATTGATCTTCTGGACATAGGACTTCAAATGCAGCTTAGGGCAAGACATGCCATCATACTTGGCAAAGTTGGAACTTTGAACTTGGGAGGAATCACAACACGAGAACAAGACTCGGATCATCAAATTCAGCCGGACATCTTGGTTTCCACAGCATTCAGACGGTCTTCAGTTGCTTTACTTGTCATCTTCATCAGTGTTGGCTATAATCAGAATGGTCTCTCCTCCTTTCTTTGGTTCACGCTGGTCACCTTCTCACCCTTGGTACTCCCTCGGTATGGACACTTCCTTGAGAGCTCATCACGGTGACCACTTTTGGACCCCTTTGAAGCGTCTACCCATGTTGAGAGACAACAACCTTCTTCTTCTTGTTGATGAGCTTCTTCAGATCTTCTTGGCCTTGGACCAAGCGGTGAACATCTCTTGGCCCAGGCATTACGAGCACGGAGATCTTTGACGATGCATTCAAGAGCCATTTCTGCTAAAATAAATAGCGAGCAAATGAGAAAACCAATCTCCAATGTACCTGTGATGCAATGTTATGATATGCTATGTAATGTTTATGCGAATGCAATGCAATGTTTTCAAGGACCTAAGAGATTTAAATTTGTTAAACAAACAATGAACAAACATTTATTAGTACTTCTCATTATTCTTTTTCTTTTTAAGTACAAGAGATAGTTCAAAACAATAAAAGAAAACAAAAACATCCTAAAGCTCTAAGTCTCCCATGGGCGCTTCCTCTTGGTGCCGATGTAAGCGTTGATGTTTCGCTCCTCGTGAAGTAGCTTGGTCAACTCTAGCACTTTCTTCTCGCTTGCGTAACACTGAGCTTCAAAGGTATCCCTCTCTTCTTTAAGTTGAATCGGGATCTCTTCAAGTCTTCAAAATCGGTAGGCATGTCGGGATGGAGAAACGATAGGTCGTCACCTATAGCAACAGGTTCCATAATTACTGGTAGAACAGGCGTGAATGGCATCATGAGGTTTTGAGCTCGAGCTCGCACCCATTTGAGGTAAGGTTCCCAAGGAATGGAGTTCGGGTGCCCCAAAGTCTTGGTATCAGTCTTCTTTACCATGCCCCAAGCATGTATAAACCTTCGTCGGTAATTCTGGAGATCGTGATTGTAATCGAACACAATATCTTGGAGAAGCATATCATGTGGACCATCTCTTCGAGCAAAACCAAACTGACGTAGAGCTAGAGAAGGGTTGTAAGTAATACCTCCCCTTATACCAAGTAGTGGTACATTAGGGAATTCTCCACAACGCTCAATGAAGGTGAAATCTTTTTGAGAGAAAAGGTTCCAACGGATATCTGAATGAGAGAGTGACATCAATCTTTGAGACCATCTCAACCTTTGTTCATTCTTCAAAACTGATGGAGGAAGGTGCGAAATAAACCACCTTGAAAGTAACGGTATACAACACATGAGAGTTCCTTGTCTCTTAGTAGTGCAGTGTGGAGAGAATGTAGAATATCTCCAGTAAAGTAGGCCTGGATTGGGTAAGGAACAACTTGATGGCATTGACATCTATGAATTGATCCGAGTTAGGGAATAGAACCAAACCATAAATTAGCAAGGCCACAATGTTCTCAAATGCATGGAAACTCATAACTTTGAGGAATTCTCGGGCTTTCTTGATTAAGAACTTGGAAAGTAAACCCTTAACTCCACTCCTAGTTTCCCAATTGGCTTCAATGTCTGAACGCTTAAGATGTAAGGTGGATGCAATGTCTTCGAACTTAGGAACCTTTTCTAAATCGGTGAATGGCGTTTGGTCAAGAATAGGTACCCCAAGTAGCTTAGAGAACTCTTCTAAAGTAGGAACCAACTGATAATCTGGAAATGTAAAGCAATGGTGTTTCGGATCAAAGAACTGGAATAGGACATGCATCATATCTTCTTCAAAACCGGAGATAACCAAATCAAGTAGATAACCATGTCTTTTGATGAACCGAGCATGGTCGGAATTTCGAAATCAATTCTTTGGTGAGAAGGGATACCCATGAAGTTGATTCGGATAGTCTTTCTAGAAGCCATAATCCCTACAAGCAGCAAAGATAAATCCTAGGTCCTTGAAATAGTTAGAAATGATATGCAATGCGAATGATGTCATGATGTCATGTTTAGCACACACAAACAATTCACACAATGAGCCTAGGTTTAAGGCTTGCATGAGGTATAGGTGATTACCCCACCAAAAGTTTGAGTTGGTTCATCTGTCCTATAATAATGTAGGGTTCTAGGAATCTCATATCACAGATCTTTCTCGTGGCGCTTATTTCAATCGACGTCCAAGTGGTCGATCGAAAATGTCCCAAAAGTCTAATCTCAATGAGCGTAGCATCGGTATCAACCAACCTCGGTCTACACAAAGCCGGCCATCTCACTACCTTCTAATGGCCAAGATGGGTCAATTAAGGTTCTAAAAGTTTAGTTAGCGCTTGATGACACCACAGAAGCCAAATACTTTCTTCAACTTGGGAATGAAGAGTATCGGGCAACAAAGTGTCACGCTAACGTAGCCATCATGTTGACCGTGTAGTTATCGTCTAACGGTCGCGATGATCTAATGCTACTTACCTAAAGGAAACCGGATCCGGGTGTAGGATCCCCAACAATATAATACCCAAGCAACCCTTAAAGATAAAGCAAGCAAGTCAAACGAAAGCAATAAAAGTTATCTAGAAATCCCTAAGGCAATTCTCTTTTAGGGTGTAGTCCCCAATGATCGCCGATTCGGATACGGTGAACCCGACTTTTGTAGGATTTTGTATCCAAATGTGCGGATAGCAAGAGTCGCCACCGACTTTTATTTTATCAATTAAGGGAAGGTAAAAGTACGAAAAAGACCTTCGTTAGATTAGAGTTCGGAGAATGGTTATGAAAAGGGAAGGTATTAGCACCCCTTTCCATCCGTAGTTATCTACGGGCTCTTAGTTGCTCTAGATCACCTTTTAAAATTGCTTTCTGTGTGTTTGACAAAGAGGTTTTGAAAAGGCATTTCGCTTTGACTTTGTAATGACTCATGTAGGAGTGTATACAAAGTGTTCGGAAATGTTTAGTTTTGAAAAGAATTTGAACTTTGAAAAAGAGTGTGTGGTGTGAAAAGCATTTGTTTAGAGCAAGCAACTAAAAGACTTATTTACCCACTCAGAATTGGTCGTTTTGTTATACTTCTACATTCCTTTAGAATAGCGCTAGCCATACCATTAGTTAGTAGGTAGCTCCATTCGTTGGATGTAAACGGGACATTCGAAGGGACATCGGATGGTCATAGAAAGCAACTTGTAGGAAGTATCCTAGCACATTCGAAGGGACTATCATCATTTTTCGTAGGCGAAAATCGAGGGTCAAGATCATGTATTCGGAAGCGACATCGTGGGTCTTATGATTTTTGTATCGAAGGGACTATGATGATTTGTTTGGAAGGCAACGGTGCTAGAATACCTCTACGTTCGAGGGACATGACCATTTGAATTCGTAAGGCAACGAGAGAGAATTACCCTAAGGGGTGCGTGTGTGAGAGAAGTGTGTCAAATTCAGATATTTTATCTTGAAATTAGTGTAAGCTATGTCCAATTATTATCTTGCCATACACGCCTAATTACTAGCAATTGATAAGGGTGCGGAAAGTAAAATGCGGAATGTAAAGTGCGGAAATGTAAACCTACGCTATTACATGGCTTTGGGGCAGATACATAATTTAAACTTGCGGAAAATAAAAGCCTAATTAACTATTACAACCCATGAGCAATTACATTATTGGAAAATAAAATGATAAAAGAAAAAGCGTCCGAATCGGAGCAACCTGTGAAAGAATAAGAAAATCGGGAAATATGATGAAATTGAAATAAGAGAAAATGTTAGAAAAAATGCAATTTTTAATATGAGAAAATTAATATGTGCTGGAAATAAGATAAATATATTAAAATAATTTTTTGAGATTTTTTGGAAAAGATTTAATAATTAAAATGCAATTTATAATGATTTAAATGCAAAAATAAAAAATAAAATAAATATGCATGCAAAAATTATATTTTTTAATTTATTAAATTAAATAAAGGTTTTTAGAAAAATAACGTAAAAAGAAAATATTTTTTGGTAATTTTTTAATGCAGAATAAAAATCATGAAAATAATTAAAATATAATGAAAATATTAGAAATTAAAGAAAAATATGAAAATAGAGTTTTGGAAAAGTGTAAAAAGGGATTGTCTGAACCAGGAATCGAACTGGAGACATCCCTTTCAAACCTTGAAAACTGATATGCTGACCAACTGAGCCAAGCGTGCGCACTGTTTGGAAACGGGATAGTTTGAAAATAACACGCGTCGCTCGTCTGTCTCCTCCCGCTCGCGCCATCCAGTCGTCTTCTCCGATTTGAATTTTTAAAAGATAGCGTCGGCTTTGGTTCGACGCTACAGACCCTGGCAAAATCAAAAATGCAACACGCA
Organism: Vicia sativa; assembly: GCA_021764765.1. Taxonomy (NCBI): domain Eukaryota; kingdom Viridiplantae; phylum Streptophyta; class Magnoliopsida; order Fabales; family Fabaceae; genus Vicia; species Vicia sativa. Next base: position 129,429,216 of record CM038795.1, read on the forward strand.
TAATATAAATGAAATCTAAGGCCATGGTTCGATTCCTTGGATCATTCCGAGTTCAATGGTATGGGTCTCGAAGTCCAATTTTTTCCTGTACAGCAAAGCCCTAATTCGAAACCAGGAACCCTAAACATGGTAAAACACGATTCCGGCCATAGAAATCCAATTGGCTTGCCCAGAAAGTTTGCAAACTTGATTCTAAACACAAACCAACAATCAAAACAAGTTAATAATGCATGAATATTGATAATCGAATTTTGAAATTTCAAGAACAAACCGATTTCGGATTTCTTGTTTCTTGATGGTTTTGAATGATATAAGAGTCTGGATCGACTCTAAACAACCCAAGGAATGCAATGGAATCCTCAAAAGCAATTGAAAGTGGCTGGATCGATGGCTGCTAGTAGCTTCAAGTGCACGAAATTTTTGAGTTTGAAACTAGGGTTCTGGAGCAATTCTTCTGTGTTTAATCATGTGCTATGCATTGTGTATTTATATTGGATGGAATTGGAGCTGATTTGAGGAAGAAATCATCATCAATCAATGCAAATCAAATTTGATTTTGTACAAAATCAAATTTTCAAATTTTGATTAATTTTCAATCCAATCTTGCCATATCAATCCAATTTTCGAAATTTGCTGGCTTTGTTGAGTTACTTGGATGCCAAGGAAAAGAGAAAAATCAATTTGCAATTAATTTTTGATTTTATACTTTATTTTTGAATTTAATTTGTATTTAAATGAATAAATTCCAAATTAAATAGAAAAATAAAATAAAAATTCGTGGCTTTGGGCTTTGATGTTCCAAATTGTATGAGGAACAATTTTGGATGAAGAAAAAGTAGGCCCATTTGCAAAGTTTTTGATTTTTAGAAGTATCTCTCTTTGTGCATTCTTTCAAAATTCCCCAACTTGTGAATGGTGTAACTTGCTCAATTTTCCACATTTTTGAGTGTTCTTGGACTTTTTGGAAAGCTCTAAGAGTCCTCTAACCAATGTCTTTGGTCTCATCTCAATTGGAGTTACCATGCTCAAAATATCTTCAAAATAAAAAGTTGACTTTTTGTTGACTTTGAAAATGACCTGTAATGTTTTGAGCTATACCTCTCAAATGAAGCATTTTTTGGACATTCTTGTGAGACATGAAGTTGTAGAGAATTGAATTTCCTTCAAAACAAGAGGTGGTGGAAAAATTTCTGAGAAAGTATGAGAAAGTTATGATCAGTCAAAGTTCAGTTGACTTTTCATCTAGAAACCCTAATTTAGAAAGTTTGACTTTTGGGCAAATCTTGAGTTTTCTTGATGAATCATGATCAACCCTTGATCAAATGATGAATTTAATTTCAAAATGAGGATGTTGACCAAAAATCAGAAGTTTTGACTGTATGTTGACCACAGTTGACTTTTTGTCCAATACACTCGATTTTCATCCATTTGAGCAATTGTCTGAGGAAACTTGACTTGTGAGGCTTGAAACTTGACATGGAGAATCTTTGAAGCATATGAGGAGGCATGAAGGCCATTGGAGATGTTGGAAATCCATCTTGGCTTGAGAGATACCAAACCCTAGTTTGGGTTGATTGTCTAGGAGAGAGTTTGTCTGATCAACTCTTGAGGAATCCTTGAGTATGGATGTATGAAATCTCTTGAGTAGATGGAGGGCAAATTTTGGGGTATGACACATGATCTACGCGACACGTAGATTCATAAAGCAGTGAGTTAAATGCGAAAACTTGAAATATTTTCCGCTAATTTTCCGCACAGTGTCGAATCGCTTTTACCAGTCTTTTTATAAAACCGAAATATCAATATTATCGACATATAATCAACTTAACACGATGCAAGAAACAGGTAGAGAGATAAAAATGAATGAAGTAAAATAACAGGTATTTTAAAACTACAAAACGATGCGAATTTTGGTTTAAATTGACTTTTGGTCAACTTGAACGCAACTAATGATGCAAATGTGATGAATGAGTGACAATTCAATGCCAATGACCTAACGGGAGCATAAGCAGATGAATGTGATGCCTAAGTCAGATAACTTGAAGTTAGGAGGGAAAATTTTGGGGTGTGACACTTTGATAATTTTGAACTTATTTGGAGTCATAGACTTCCTCATTATCAATGGAATTTGGGTGTTGATAGTTCTCTTGACCAAATCCACCAAGAAAGTTGGTTGGTTTTGTGAAGCGAGGCCGAATAAATTCATCTGATGCATTGTAAATTTGTAACTCGTTTCTTCTTCTCCATCTTATTTTTTATTTTTCTTTTTCTATCCCGATTCGGAAAAAGTGATCAATTGGTGGCATGAGCTTTAATGTTCAAACATACTCCCCAAAAGATGAATTGAGCTTCGATTTTGGTTCAACACTTGTGGCGCTTGTCGTGTGGTCGCTATGATTTTTAATCAAGCTTCTGGAAAGTTTCCACTAACATTGTCCATTTGAAATTCTCAATCATCTTTGATCAAGCGATGTGATAATTCCAAACCCGGTGATATACTTGACAAAAAGCAATTGAAACTTGTCTTATGGTCGTGTTGATTTAAATCAAGCTTATGGCAAATCTTCATGCGCAAGTTTCAAGATGGTCACCTTGTTGACGACTAATTACTAACAATTCGATGATATACTTGAAAATTTTCAAGATGGTCATCTTGCTAACTTTTATTAATTGCCTTTTATTTTATGCTCTTTATTTTCTGCTTTTATTTTATGCTCTTTACTTTTATGCACTTTAGTTTTAGCATTTACATTTCATGTCATTTTTTCTTCTTTGCTCACTTGAGCATTTTATTTTCTTGTTATTTTGAATTTGCTCACTTGAGCTTTATTTTTATTTTTTCATAATATACCTAATAATTCAACTTAAACATAAAAAACTTTTAATTGGACTTGGTTACTATCTTTATGCTCGGAGTTTGACCTTTGGACTTAGGATTAGGACCCTTATCTCATCTTGGAGATTTTTGTGCCCTTGGTGCAATTCTATCTTGATTAGTTATTATCTTTATATGCAGGTTATTTCGTTATACTCGATTAAGAGTGGATTTCCTCTAAATACAACTGTTACTCTGCCCGTTTCTTTCCTTGAGACATGAATCCACCAGAGGCATTGATTTATCCGAAGCTTGTTTTTTCTGTTTGGTTATTTGTTGCTTATGTGGTAATCCAAAGGATGAGATATGGTATTGACTCTTGATGTCAAGTACTATCTTTCTCACCCGGTTAGATCTTTCTTTACTCTTACCTTTTACTTTATGCACTTAGGTTAGCCTCTTCATCTCCTCTCATATTCTTTAATTTTCAAAATCTTTCCCCTCTTTTCAAAGGATTCTTGTTTTCAAAACTCGAACCGCTTTCATAAAAAACTTGGATTTAGGTCCATGTATTTTTCAAACTTCTTTTTCTTAATAAACTTTCAATTCATTTAATAATACTTTGACTTTTATTTTGTTAAGACTAAAAAATACCTAACCTCATTCAAACTTTTTGAGCGCTTTGTGGTTTTTCTAAACATTTTCTTAAAAGCAACCAACACACAACTTTAGTATTTTTTACCCTAACTACATTGGGTTTTTATTTCAACATTGCACATTGTTGGTATGTAGGCCTGAAACTCATTGGAAGTTCTATCAAACCAAAAATTGTATAAAAAAAACACTTTTTTTCTCACCCCACGATCCATTTTGTACATATACTTTTTTTAGCACACATAAACAAATTTTCAAAAAGGTTCCTACGGAGTACCGTAGATGCTTTGGATGTCTAACACCTTCCCTTTGCATAACTAACCCCCGGTGCCAGATCTCTGATCTTTTTTTTGTTAGGATTTTATTTGCTCTTTTTCCTAGTCCTTTGGATAAAATAAAAGCGCGGTGACAACTCTTTTGTTATTTTTTTGAGCTAAGTAAATTCAGTGGCTTATACTCGCAGTTTTACCACTACACATCGGCTCCTCAATAACAAATTCCTCAACAACCGACTCCTGAACCAGCGGCTGCGCTACAAATACCTGGTCCACTGTAGGAACAAAAGCATGACCCTCCCCCGTAGGTGGCTGATCCTCAATTGCTGTAGAAGCTTTAGCAGTCCATCGGCGAGGTGCACGAAACCAGACACGGCCTGCTCATCCATCCGTTTTCGGTGAGAAACAGTCAAACGACAGCGTTCTTCATCTGCTGCTCGAGCCAGAAATTGGTTTGATTTGTAGTCCTACCGAAAATAGACCTATCTCTACCCCTGGTCCTCACTGCAAGCAAAAATAAAAAACATAAGAAAAATAGAAATTTTTTTAAAAAAGGAAATTATGGGAAATTTTGAAATTTCTGGTATTGAAAGTGTACCGGAAATTTCAGAATTTCCGGTATCATTAACAAAAAGATAATACCATAAATTTCGAAATTTCCGGTGCTAAAATACCAGATATTTCATAATTTACGGTAGGCGATACTGGAGATTATGAAATATTATGTTCAAAATACCGGAAATTTCCCCAAAAGTACCGTAAATCTTGATTTTGTGAAATATCCGGTATCGCCACTAAATTTTTGGTATCGTCAAAAAATTATAAAATTCGGTGTACTGTGAATTTGAGAATGAAAGTTGGTTGGGCAAGATTATCTTTTCATAGCATTGAGGGGCGAGGTTAAACTTTGGGAGTGGCAAGAAAAATTCTCGTGTTCTAGGCCCATTAGTTTTAGGTTTCTTCTTTTTTTGAAACTTCATCTTGTACTATATATTGCCTTTTTTGTTTGGAAAAATAATCAATGCCGTTTTAACATTTATTTTCATGATTCACTGCCTTTTCCGCTACCATCTATTAACATGGTATCAGCAGCATATAGATTGCTCTGATAACCTTTTTTTCCTTATCCCCTTATCTGATACTTTTTTCTACCTCTTCTTGTCACCCACGTGCCTTTACCTCTTTCATCCTTTCAAACACCCATCTTCCCACCTTTTTCTTGTTCGTTCTTTATCCATCTTTCAAGATATCATCTTTTTGTTCTACTCTTCTTTTTCCTCTTCATCCTTTTTTTTAGTCTTTCTCAGTTTTGTTCTAATCTCTTCACCATCTTTTAACCATGATTAATTTCGACACTGAAACTTCTTTTTCGGTACCTTGCAGATTAATTTTTCTTATGTGTAAACCCTTCACTAATGATTGTTGATACTTAGTGAGATTTCTAAACTAAATTAGTAGTTATGCATTGGCTGAGCATTCTACTTCTTTAACATCTCTTGACATAATATAACAGACAGAACTTCCACTGATGAGTGTCGCGTTAGAATATTGAGTTTCATAGTCCCAAACATTATCAAAAGTGATGTTTAGACATCATATGGGACATTCACAACAATACCACATGACCTATCTGCCTTGGTTCTGAAGTCACTATCTAAGGGATCTATTTCTATCTATGCCCCTTAACAACCTTCCTAAATATCCCTTAACAAACTCCCTCATTTTAGCCATAATATGTCGAGGAAGGCACTAATTATACCAGCACAAACGAACTCCTTCTTCAGCATGATCTAAGATAATTACTAGACTTATCCATAAGTATGGAATCATGCATACAGGTTCTCCACTGAACTTCAAATCCACTCTTTCATTCTTCACGAGATTCATAATCCAGGATACTAAACAATCACGAATGTTATCTCCACACAAACTATGCATTCGACTTTATCAAGCACTACAGGGAAGGAGACAACACTACAGGCAAATAATGCTGACTTTTAGAGTATAATAGTACAAACTAGCTTCTTCTGGCTAGTATCAGATAGACCCATATGAGAACATAAGTGCCTACTCTTTGTATCACAATCTTCAAAGCCTTGAATCACAACAAAATTCCATCATATCTACACTACTGCAATAATAATTCATAGGCATTCATTTGACTCCCCCTATCTATGTTTTTTGCTGAGCATAATTCTTTAGGCACAAGTTAAGAACATATGATGGTATTCAAACTCTCTCACTGAATGAAACCTACTTCACACATCTGCATGAACACCCCTGTTGAGCCCTTCACTTCAAACATCTAGAATGATTCACAACAAGGACACATTTGTTAAGGTCCTCGCAGTACTATAAGCACTATTGATTTCAAATTTCTCACATATTCCAAAGTAAGTATCCTTAGTTTCCTTGTTATACACGATCCATATTTCCACATTATGTCACTTGCAGTAGAAGAAACCACATCATACGCAACCATGTTGATCAGATCACCCTATCTGATACTCTTTTTCATCCCTTCCATCCACACCTTATCATCAAGATCAGAATCTGTACATTCCAATCCATACAACCAAAGATACTTCTTGTTGAGCCTCAAATTTATTCTAACAACATATGGTATCTTCAACAATTATGATGTTACAACACGATATACAACATCGGCTTCTTCTCATCACAAAACCCATCATTTTGGTTCTTGGTTCATTTTCCAAAAGACTTGTTGCATAGAGAAGTTGTATAAGAGCCTCAACAGTGAGTGCATCTCATTCAGGTTATTCCAGATACTTGAATATCAAGATGACATGAATTTTCACATATTAGCCGATACACGGAGTTCAAATTCTATACTTGCACACATTAATCAAACATATATCCAGCTCCCGTCAAGATATTTTCCATCATTTGTATACACATCTTCATCAGAGGACCATAAATCCATAATAGATGATGTTATCACACATAATAGACTTGTGAATAAGCATAACATACAACTACTTAGCTCCTGACATAGTATTTGTAGATAGTCATACAAAAATCTAGTAAATACTTAGTCTCTCGTCAAAGTACTTACTAGGTAAAACTGACAACTTTCTTCTTCACATCTGTGATAGGCAGCCAAGACATTCCAGATTACGTTAGTAGCTTGACCTTGAACCAACAAACAAACACACTATCATGACTGAGATGAGGTTCCAACATCTAACACGACATCATTCATTCTTACTATAGTTGCGTGGTAATATCCGTAGTAACTCACAAGGAAGCATACCACCAACAACTAATCAATCTTCATGATCAGACTACCAACGTATGCAGGGGATTGTATGGGCCACATGTCAATAAGCTTTTCTTCAGACCTCCTGTCTGACTTTGAGATAATGGATTCCAATGTCTGTACCTACAGAGGAGATTCCCTCTAATAAGTTTCTGGAACAGACTTAGTTAGGCATGACACAAGAATATATACTTTTCAACGAAGTCTGTTTCCCCTAATTCTTCAAAAACAATACCAAAACATCAATGTCATAACATCATGTCTCATATTATATAGAGGATGGTCAAACACTATGATTGGACCATAGAGCTTATCTTCAATTAGAATCTATTCTATGGCCACAAACAGAATTCAATAAAAAATGGTTCATTTGATCAGGAGAATCTTCCAAATATGAGCTCATCAAATATACATAAAGGGTCTGGTCGAGGAACCTTCATGAGTTCTTTTCAAGAACATAGAGCTCGACTTCCATACTTTCATAACAGGTAATCTCACCCATGGAGTAGAAAAATTGTTGATCATGTCCTGATCAACTTTCACATGTGAGATGCCTCCTTTTCCAGACCAGGAGTAGGTTCTAAACACATGTGTTAAGAACAAATTTGCTTAGCACCCAAAGCATCAACTATGCTAATCCTTAAAGCACCAGGCTTATTTATACTTAGCTAATAAGATGTTCCAACATCTTGTATAATGTCTTTCTAAGGCCTTTACCAAACAACAGGAGTTTTTCATCAGATACAGATGCAGAGGAAAAGGACAAAACGGAAATTTCATCAACTATATTCAAGAATAGCTTAGTCACCCTAATATATAAGCTTTACTAGACAGGTGACAACAGTTCATGCATGGTTTGAAAATAAATCTAACCAGCAAAATAGAAACATAAGAGCCTACTTCCAACTACCATGCCTTACACCTTCAAACAAGACCACATCTCAGTGTGTCACAAATGGTCCATCCCCCACTTCAAGGGACCATATAAGCAATAATATGGACCAGCCTTGTTCAAACAACTCTTCAGTATAAACTTTCTACCTTGCACATAACCAGAAAGGATCCCCATGGATCTCATCCAGAAACAGACAGGATGCCTGCTCTGATACCAATTGAAATTCTGGTACAGCAGACTCAGATGTATCATAAGGATTTCAAGACATTTGATCATACATAAACACACAGGCAAGGTATAATAGTGTAGAAAACATAAATAACACCAGTAAATTATTTACCCAGTTCGGTGCAACACACCTACATCTAGAGGCTACCAAGCCAAGAATAAAATCCACTATCAATAATATCAATTTAGAGCTAAAATCCCTTGTTTAAAACTCCTCACTTAATCACTACCCAATGCAATTTCTACCTAAGAACTCTTATATATGAGAAACCTCTCTCACTCCCTCCGAATCACTCGCAATGATAAGACAATAAAAAATATAGAAGACACACTTCTAATACAACCTAACTAAGTCTTAAAGCAATTTTCTTCTAACTTAGGACACACCTTGGAGTTTCTTCACAGCATCCTCCAAAAACAATACATACTGCCTCTTACTTACATGTTTCGAGGAGCATGGTGACCATCCCACAATTCGGGTGGTTCACTACAACTAACCCTAATGACTACATCTTTGGAATACTCTGTTAGCTCCTTGAACTAGGTTACAAATCCTTATTTTATAACCTAAACCCAATTGGATTTTGGGCCTTCAAACTATAACATATTAGCTGTAAAAAACAGCAGAAAACTTTTGCTACAAGTAAGGTCTTCAATCTTCATCTTCCTAATTTGTCTCCTTGATTTCTGATTGAATCTTCTAGACCTTTAAATGTGAGCCATATATGTTTCATAATATTTCCTGAATATTCTGCATTCCTTAAAACAGAACTGAACCTCATTATTTAGTTCATCAGGTGCGATGTTGAATGCTCCTTCATAGGACATTTACTTCGACATGTTGTTTCAGTTGCTGAGTAGTTCAACACAACATGTTTTGACATTCCAATAGGACTTCTTGTTGTACATGTTTTTGTTAGCAATTTTATACATCCTATTGTATAGTACATTATTGTTGCTATTATTTGTTTTACAAAATTAATGTCAATTCTCAAAACTAAGGAACTTACACTTAGACTTCCCTTTCGATGGATCGTCATTTGTTTGCTTTCCCTTAGACTATGTACAATGGTTTCATTATTCAACACCCTCCTTTTGACTTTTTATACTCCACATCATCTTCTCTTTCTTCCACCTAATAATTCAACATACATTCAACTTTTACTCACTACAATGGTTTTGTTTAATAAAATTCAACACCCTATCTCACCACCATTCACAACACACTAAAAATCTAAACATTCACAACAACCAATAAAATTTTAAAAAGTATTTTATGGGGCCTCACTCTCTCCTCATTCAACATGTTGAATGTTTTCAACACCAAATAATCCACATCACTTTCAACATCCCCATTCAACACTCCATTGCAAGCATTCAACTATTGAATTTTTTTCAACACCCCCACTGTACATAGCCTTACAACATGCCGATTTGCACTCAAATTCGAGGAACTCCTTATCGAACATGGCTTTTCTCACATTTTGCAGATTTTTGACTTCAGCTCGAGATCTGGAGAAACACGTTTTACAAACAACATTAACAAAATTAAACGATGATGATTAGGATGCATGCATAAATAACGGATACAATAAGCGTCGTAAACCTTTCGATGTAGACAAACTCTATAGAAGTTACGCTGATTTGAACTTTTTCCTTGCCTTTCCTTGGATTTACAATAACTTGTCGTATTTCTTCCTTAACCACATGACGTGCATGTTTGCGCCATTCTGTAGGAGTCCTGCGTCCAACATCACAATAATGATGATATACCAAGTTTAACGTCATACCTAGAAAACAACATTGCACACGAAGGTTAATCGGAATACCTGGCCACACTGTATATCATTTTGTCTTATACCATTCTTGGAAGGTGGTTTTGCAGAGAAGTACAATAACCCCAACTCACTATGCCGTTTAACTTTCTCGTTATACATTAACCTAATGTTATGAGATATGTCCTTACTGGCCCCAAATAAAAACCCATCTTTAAGCCCATTAGACTTTTTGCTCTTGGCCATTTCAATTCCATATATTGAAATATAATTTATTTTATTTCGTACAACTCTTTTTTTTCCACATGCAGTCAATCAACCCATGAGTTGTTCAATAAACTAATCTATACCTCTTGGAATGGAATATATTCTAAACAACAATTTGGACATTATTCCCATGTGATTGCACAAATTTTCGCATTATTTGTATCCTATGCTCATTAATATTTATCCATAATTCATCTATTATTTCTTCTCCTCATTACCAAAAATCACCTACATTAACACCTTTCTCATTGATAATCTCTTTCTTTTTTGTCAAGCACCCTCACCATTCAAATGACAGATGTTTCCCGAGATTTAGCCTAAACTCGTAAGTCTATATGATAATAACTTAAAAAAACATGGACTATCTTGAACAACCAAGGTATCCATCATGTCCTAATATATAATAAAGATTAAGACCATCCACTTATAATTAATGGATTGAAAGATGTTGAGGCATCCTATGATTTACCTGCGGATGTTGTTGTTGAGATCAGTTTTATGATAACGGGAATTTCGGATTCACGAAATTTAAACATTTGTTCGACCTTGATGGATTACCACGTTTCCATAGCATATTTTTTAGAACCAAAGGCATTATCATGTACGATATTGGTCTAATTGTTGGTAATATCCAAATTGATCGAAATTAGTTGAGTTTTTCTCTACTTTATCTCTTTCAATTCACATACTCTTTTATAACACAAAGATAATAATTTCCCTTTTTTCTATAGAAATTGGAGGATAAATCTGAAACCATTTTAAAGGATTACAACTATGAAAATATGAACTTGTGTTGTGATAAAGAAAAAAGAACAATACTCACGTTGTGTAACATTAAAAATCCATACCGAGCTAAGTTAGGCCCCAACTGGATGAATTTTATCGGTCGAATATGTTCAAAGCTGGTGATACTATTCAATTTAGATTAGATAGACAATCTCCACGTCACAAATCTCATCTATATAAAGTCTCTTAGTTGTAATTTATTACTTTTTACATCAGTCATCTTAAATTTATCTTTGTAACACATAAACAAATCTAATGTCAGTTGTTGAACAATGTCTCTGAATATCCACAATTGTCTTCCTTACATATGCTTTAAACTGTATTATTGTGAATCTTGTTTTTAATTACGAAAAAATTCAATATCAATTTGTGAAGCAAAGAATAGTAGAAACAAAATAAATGGTCTTAAGCAATAATAATTCATACACAAATAATATAAAAGAATCAGGCGAGAAAAAGATGAAAGTTTGTTTATCCAATTTGATCAAACGATCTACTATGGGGGAGATATAAGCTCCACAATTCATTATACTTAGAAAGTTACAAAAAAATAGTTTCCGCCTTCATGTTCCCAAGAATAACCCTGAAGATGCCCAAGAATTACCTTTTTTCTACCCAAGTGTTTCCCAACCTCTTCAACCTTAAATATGTGAATAACTCAAACTCAATGTGTAAACAAGTGTTTCCGAATTCCTAATAACCTTAGATAACCCCAAAGGTTTCAAAAACATCTGTGTTTCTAATATTTCCCTTGAGAATAGACAAAACCATAAGTTATGCCTTTAAACCCTTGTTCTCCCTTGTTGCTGTAAGCTATAACTTTGCAGAAGAAGTCGAATTCATTCGCGCTTTAGATCAAAAGATATAAAGCTACGAAATTGAGAAAATACAATTATGAAATATTCAACGACATTGCCGGCATTTTTCCAGTTACATTCTCCCGACTTCATGGACCTTTTAAGGCATTTTACAGGCGTCGATTTGAGAAATGTTCAACATGAATTTTGTTTACACGAGCTTCCTCTACAATTTTTGTTTTGATATATTATATTGAAAACGCGCGTAATTGGAGGTATGAGCTCATGAAGTGAGTAGCATGGCCAGGTTTTGAAATGGATTTATGGTCTAAACTTGCGATAAAGAAACGTTTTTGTTCAGTTTGAAAAGGGGTGAGCCATAGAACCACGCCAACTTATATTTTCTTGTTTTGGCCATAGAAAAGTAGTTTTATGCACGAATAACGGGGGTGACCAAAATAGAAATTCGAAAACCTCTGCTCCCATCCGGCTTCCTCTCACCGCCATCTCACGACATTCATTTTCATTTTCGTCACTATCTCTTGCTCACTCACGCCACCACTCTTTCTCACCCCTTTCATAACTCATTCTCATCCATAAAGAAACTATAACAAACAAAAAACGAGGACCAACTCACCATCACCCTCTATTTTCACCACCCTATCCTAACCACCTAAATCCCTCTTAAGAACAACAACACCACTCTCTCTCTCTCTCTCTCTCTCTCTCTCTCTCTCTCACAGATACCTCTTCTCACTTCACCATAACAAACCTCAAAAATGCAGAAAAAATACAGTTACAACAACTTTTCTTTCTTCACCTTCACCATTGAAGAAATAAATTTTTTTCTTCAACCATAACCAATTCTTTTTCCCTCACTCTTTTTTCTTCATCACCTTCTTCATTCCCTTTCTTCATCACGCGTTCTTTCTCTGTACAAAAAAAGAATTGAAGTTCATTTGCTCCCTCTGTTCTCATCTTTACGCACTCTCTTCCTCATCACCTCTGTTTCATCTTTTTGGATCGTTTTCCAAAGCTTCTCAAATTTCTTCGTCCGAGTTCTTCTACATATCAAGAGGCCAATACGGTGGCATTTATTTTTCACGAGGGATATCGAGCAGCGCCACAAACTCGTCTCCTTCGTCGTTATATAACAAACTCGAGTCCTGGTTTTCGTCTTAAAGGTTCGAAGATTTCTTCATATATTCCCTCCTCGTCGATTGGCAGCGGTTGAGTTTTCATGAAGGTTATAGAGCGACCGACAACATGTAAATGTCTCAAGCACTCCTTAGCACATTTAAGTATGTCATGATACACTCAGTGTTGGTATGGCCGTGTATGCATCGCCTTGTGGATTCTCAGATATGCTCTTCCTCAGAGATTTCATTATGATTGAGTAAGGTATATAGGAAATAGAGGTTGGATTTGGCATTAGTGTGAAATTGTGTTCCAGGTAGCAGCATTGCATCTCGTTTCATGGCAGAGTCGCAACGACTGGCGAGTCTTCCGCCGGAGAAAACGACCGTACATCATTTCTGGCGTCTCTATTCACGTGTGGACTACATGCCCTAGACGTGGCATCACTAAATTGGCCATAAATCTTCTTACCATTAACTCGATTTTCTTTTTTATATAATATTACTAATTATAAATTTGACCAATTGATAATATTAAATGAAAAATAACGTGACACGTGAATTGCATAAAAAGATGACGGAAAAAAAAGATGACGGTTGTTTGGGATTAAAAACGGCTTAATGCGTTTTGGATCCGGGCTTACCGAAATTTAAGTTCACACCCCCATAGTTAGGCCCAGGTTTTCCATATAACATTGGATTTGGTTCAAGTTCTATACTACTGGTACACCCTCTGTTTCTAACTTAAGTAAGGATATATGTCCAAATTTGACTCGATTTCGATTATTCTGACTTATAAAAAATATAGAAAAATAGGTTCCTGACTTTTTTTAGCTCCTTAAGAAATTTTTGATATTTTTTTGTGAATTTTTGATAATTGATTTCCATTAGTTTTTAATTGTTTTTGATAGCATGTTTAGAAATGGTTTTTTCCATAACACCTTGCATTTCAATGCAATTTTTGATCGTTTATCGACTATAAAAATTCCTAAAAAATAATATTATGATTCTATGATGTATGAGAAGCCTTAGGTATTTTTCTCATGATTTTTTAGATCTCTTTAGGTCTTCATCCGAATTTTATTTTTTATTACACAAAGATAGATAATTGTTCACTATTTCACCTAGTTAAGAATCGATTTTCTGCATATGATGTCTAATGCTTGTTCTAACCTTAAACTAACTTCTCGAATAACATGTTAACATGTTTAGGTAGATCTTACCTTAATCTATAATCCATAATTGAGTCATATGATTAAGGTACCATGACATTTGACCCTCAGAGCAACAATTGATCGTTTTGACTTAGTTTTGGGCATAAATTTGTTTCAATCATGATTTTTCTTGTACATTTTGTTTGAGATTATTGATTATAGGTTAGCTACTGACTTTTAAATTACCATACCTAGTTTAGTACAATAGTTTCTTAACCTTCCGAGTTTCGATCATGTTGTGTTATTTAAAAGCATATTTATCCTTTGTCATTTGAATTGACTAATTGTCGGAGTGTGATGTCATGTGTTTCTTAGAAACTTTAGGATATTTTTTCTAACTTACTTGTAGCTAGATATGACCATTGTCTTGGTTTTGTAATAGAATCTTAAAGCTAACCTTTAGCGGTATAACTCTTAGGAACTAGTTTGATACTTGTGTAGTTCTTCTAATTTCTCCTTGCATGATTATTGTGCAATCTTTTCCTCCATCTTAGGGATATGTTTAGGTAAGTATTAGAATGTGTACTTGCTGCCCGTTATTGGAAGTTAGGCTTAGCATGCTTCTTAATCATTGGTTTATTTATGTTTAGACTTGTTTTGATACTTGTTCATCATAGACTTTGAGCCTTGTCAATTATATGATGACATTTTGTGCAGCCTTTCTGGTTGTGCAGCCTTTCTGGTTGTGATATGGATTGGTACATTCTGTATTGCATGGTTATCTGGTATTCTATTTGAATTGTACTTCTTGCAGGTACCTTGTATGCGGTGTGGACATGTACATTCCACATCGCATTGGTGGATATATTTTGTGTGCATTGTACTTCATATAGGCGTTCTTATTGTGATACATATTTGTACATTTTGTATTGCATGCTTATCCGGTATTCTTTTTGAATTGTACTTCTTGCAGGTGCTTTGTCTGTGGTGTGGACATGTATGTTCCACACCTCCTTGTGGTGTATATACTGTGTGAATAATCTTACATGCAGGTACTCCTATTGTGATATGGACTTGTACATTCTATTTTGCATTTTCTCTGGTTATGTGTGAATAACCTTTCATGCAGGTGTTCCGATCGTGATACGGACTTATACGTTCCGTATTACATTTTCTATGGTATTGTGTGAATAACCTTTCATGAAGGTACCCTGATTATGATACGGAAATGTACGTTCCGTATTGCATTTTCTATGGTTCTCTTTAGATAGTGTTTCTTGCAGGTACCCCGTTATGAAGAGGATATGTACATTCCATGTCATTCTGCTTGTTTGTATTATGTATGAATAGTACTTTGTGAAGGTGCGTTACTGATATTCGGACGTGTATAACACACGATTCGACCTTGATTATTGATGCTTCGATGTATTTCTAATCAGCTTTATTTGTTGATGCTAGCTTCTCGCGAAGTCTTCGGGTTTCATGCATGCTGCTAGTATTTACGGATCGTTATCCGTTTGGTATACTTCACTTCAAATTTCTTTCCGCATTTACTGCTTTCTAAAGATCATGAGAATTAGGAAGTTTATCGTTTTCCTTGTCATGAGAATTAGGAATAGAGATGCATGACGGGGGTCTCCGTTGCCGATTATGTCAAGAACCCCCTGGTTTATTTAAAGACCCGTTTAGGGAAATTCTGCCTATTGTGTGCCACTTGTGTTTGGTGTGTTTAGAATCCTACCTTGGTAGTAGGTATTTTTCATGTATGTTTATATTTGTGCTAAAGACCTCATAGAAGGTGCCCCATTCCCCATACCCATATGATAATTCCTCAAGAGAAGGCAAGCAGAAAGGGTCCGCAATCGACCCCTGCACTCTCGTCTGTGTCGTTCCTATGTTCACTTTTTGCAAGTAGACGCTCTGAACATGTACCAAAGATCCCAATGAGTCTAAGGCCTGATTAAGGCAAGTGGAAAAGGGTTTTGTAGTTGGACCCCCACGTTTTTTCTAACTCACATTGACCGACGTTGATACTTGGTGTACGCATGCACCATTTATTATTTTCCCAGTACTTTCCACATCTTGCCTGGTGATTGATACCACGGTAAGGGCACCATATTTTCCCACAATGTGATAGTTTGGTTGCCGGGAGTAATTCGCTACTCTTGTCTATGGCTAGATCCCTCATCCTGCTCTGATCTCTATCTGAGTTAGGTATTGCGTGCTTGCCTGATACTTCATTATCTTGGTTAGGTCCCTCCTTTTCTACCTTGGCTGTATGGAACTTTGGTAGATGTATGCTACTCGAGTCATGTGGATCCTCCTCGAGCTTTGATTGTTTGTTTACTTTGTGATTATTCCCCATTAGGTTTGTTAGATTTGTAGGAGCTTTTAGGTTTCCCCCGACACCAGAACCTTAGGATCAATGTTGTATGATAACATTAGGGGTAGAACTAGTTAGTTTCCCTCGATAGTTTTCTTCTTTCTTTTGCATCCTTGCATTAAAACTAAAACTTCTTTCTTTTTATTTTGAAAATAAAAAACTTAATAATGGTTCAAACCCTTTTTCAAGGTAAAAGCAACCAACCAATGCAAATCTTTTTCGCTTACGGGCTCTTTTTTCTGTTTAAAACTTTTTCAGAAAGGGAATGCTTCTCCAGGCATCGTTCATAAAAAAGATTGCAAACCACCAAAACATGTGAGCCGAACTATGATGCTATGACTTTCCCATTGCACGAGGGAATACATAGGCATCTGGTCATGGGGCTTGACCGAGCAAACTTTGTAAATACTTCCTTCTTTTCCCGTGTTTTTTTCATGCATTCTAGCTTAGCTTGTTAGGTTTAGACATAGATATTTACTCACCCATTAGATAGAAAACAGAAGTGGATCCTGTAGAGTACTACGAACGTGTGGGGTGCTAATATATTCCCCTCGCGTAACCGACTCCCTTACTCGATCTCTTGTTCGCAAGACCATGATTTCTCCCTTTCAGATTTACTCGATGTTTACCTTTCTCCTTAGGTGAGATGAAAAGCGTTCGATGACGACTTTATTGATATTCTACCAGATGAGTTTGTCCAGTTCCTTTAATAGTTTCTCCTAGGTTCCTCCCTTGGCTTTCACAATTCGGCTTTTGAAGAAATTCTCTACCAACCAAGTAAGTTGTTTTAACCTTAGCTCTTCCCAAAAAACTCAATAATAACTCAGAAGTAACATGCATTTTTATCCCTTGATTTCTTAAAAATTTATTATGCTCCTCTAAAACTTTCTCAAGGGATTCATAACGCCTTAAACCCAAATCCCATAAGTTCTTCATTGTCAAGAAATCATCTACTAGTTAATGATGAACGAAAATTGAACCTTATAAAATATATAGACACATATTTTAGACCATTTAACAATAATCATTTCATCATGCAAAATCCTCAAAACTCCATGTTCAACTATAATATAATAGCCTAAATCATCAAACATAATTATAGATAACAAATTTCACTTGAGTTTTGGAACATAACTCACATTGTGAATAAGTTCACGATCATCAAACATTTTAAGTTTGACTGTACCAATAACATGAACCATGCAAGCCTTATTATCACTAAAGCGAACAACTCCACCTTGAACCATCTTCAAAGTTTCAAAGTATTCTATTCCTTAACACATGTGATAAGAGCAACCTGAGTCAATGACCCAACTATCTTCAGTTTCTAAACTCAATACTACTAGTACATTGGCATCCTCATAAATTTCCTCACCCAAGGCAACTGCAACTTGAACAGAATCTTCATTGACCTTTTTCTCAGGACAATCCCTTTTAAAGTGACCAATCATCTAACAATTAAAAAATTTTACCTTTGACTTGTCATGCCTCTTATATTTTGACATCTCTTTATGCTCACCTCAACCTCTAGACATGTTTAAGCCTTCACCACTATCTTTAATCTTCAAATTTTTCGACTTTGAATTTGTTTTGGATTTCACCGTCGTTTGGACTTCATCTAAAGTAATAGTACCTTCCTTACCATAAAGAAGGGCATCCTTAAAGAGCTCAAAGGATCTGGGTAATGAACTCAACAATAGTAAAACCTTGTCCTTATCATCAATCTTCACTTAAATATTCTCAAGATCATCAATAATCTTGTGAAATTTTTGTAAGCTGCTCAACTATGGATTTATGCTCTACCATTCAGAATGAATAGAGTTGTTATTTCAGATATAGCATATGAGCAAAATACTTAGTCATATACAATGATTTAAGTTTTTCCCACGTATCAATCACAAATTTCTCCCTGGAGACCTCTCTTAGAAATTTATCCCCGAGACACAAGATAATGGCTCTTCTGGCCTTATCTGCCATCTCAGACTTTTGTACCTGTGTAATACCTGCAGACATTAATATTTCATTATTCAAGGAATCAATACACTTCTCTTGAATTAAAATTGCTTGCATCTTAATTTTCCACAACCTAAATTCGTTGTTATCGGAAAAATTTATCGATCTCCCATTTTCCCATGGTGCTCTATACCTCTTTGCTCCATGCTCACTGCACTACTTGTTATGAATCTTGTTGTTAATTACGACAAAATTCAATATTAATTTGTGAGGAAAATAATAGTTTCAACCAAAATAAATGGTGTTAAGCAATAATAGTTTATACACAAATAATATAACAGAGTAAGACGAGAAAAAGATGAAAGTTTGTTTACCCGGTTCGATCAAACGATCTACTATGGGGAGATAGAAGCTCTCGAATTCACTATACTTAGAAAGTCGTTACAAGCGCTAAAAAAAATGGTATTCTCTATGGATTTTGCTTGCGTTTGTTTCTGATATAAACTAAAAAAAGGTTAGACAAAAAAGGGTTAGATAAATAAATAATTGTGTGTTGAAATTAATAGTTAAGAACACAAACCTTAAACCCAAATAATTTTCTGCTCTTGCAATTCATCGTAGAAAACTATTCATCGCAAACACTCTTATAAACCTTAAACTCTTCATGATGTTGGATATTCTTGGGAAGATCAAATGACAGGTGCATAATATTCCCTATGGGTTTTTCTTGCATTTGTTTCTAATATGAACAAAAAAAAGGTTACACAAAAAAAGGTTAGATAAATAAATGATTTTCAGCTCAAATAAATATTTAAGAACACAAACCTTAATCTATATAACTCTTCATGACAAAGACTCTTGAAAATCTTAAAGTTGATCACTAATGATAATGTCTTGATTATTTCAAAATGCTTTTATAATGGAAGTAATTTATGTTTCACTCTGACCACTAATGGTAATGTCTTGATCGTAGATAGCCATGAAATGGACAACAAGGATTTAATTAACATCTCATTTTTTATGCTAAATGTTACCTCGGTTTTTAGGATAACCGACAGGTTAAAACATTTAATTTACAAATAAAAACTACAATTATAATAGAGATTTCACTTTTAGCGCTTAATTTTAACGCTAATATGTTACCTAGGTTTTTATGAAAAATCGACGGGTTATAACATTTATATTACCAATAAAAAGTACAATTAAAGTAGAGGTTAGAATACCGACAGGGCGTGTATGTATTGGA
This sequence comes from Vicia sativa, assembly GCA_021764765.1. Taxonomy (NCBI): domain Eukaryota; kingdom Viridiplantae; phylum Streptophyta; class Magnoliopsida; order Fabales; family Fabaceae; genus Vicia; species Vicia sativa. The sequence continues at coordinate 129,448,860 of CM038795.1, forward strand.
ATCATATCACTTATCTAGAATAGCAATGATCAACTATATTCAATGTTCTCTGAGCAATATAAACGTCTATTTTGGATTATCAAGGATGCTTTTGAGCTATTTAAATGTCTAATTACCAACTTCTTATTTCAAAGTGTTTTCCTATTTTCAACTCTTAGTTTCCATGTTTCAAAGTCCTTATAAATAATGGATGCAAATCAGTTGTTCGTTATCAATGAAAAGTATGTTGATTTCAATGATTTCGAAGGTTTAAATCCAAAGTTGAGGAAAGTTGTCGACAAACAAAATTTGAATGGTTACTTTAAAATTCTACATGACCCATATACACTAACTTCGTTAAAGAGTTATGGATGAGCGCCTCCGTTGTGTCAGCTGATCATGAAGAAATCATCCAGTCATATATCAACGACTCTTATTTCTTCATTACTCCATCATTGATTGCTATGACATTCAACTGTGAAGAGTTTGGTAGTTATGTTGAATATTGTGAATTCAACTATGTCTACGCAACCCACATTCATCTACATTTTGCCAACAAAAATAATCTCTCCAGTCATGCTTCTCTGAAACCAATTACAAAATTTTGGTTTCAAATTCATGTGGAAAATCTCCTCCCAAGAGAGAAAGACCTGAAAATGCTTACCTGGTATGACAAACATCTCTTGTTATTCCTCACCTACTACAACATCTCTTACCATTTTCAATTTCTTGAATTAAATGATAAAGACTTCTCGTGAGGAAATGACTTTCCTCATACCTTATGGAAGAATTCTTTTTGAATTTTTCTATAAGTTAGAGCTAATGTTGAAGTTAAGTGGACTGAGAAGTTTGAATTTGTTGAGTAATTTTCTTTATTGTGTTGTTTTTTATTATTATCAATGAAATATTTCCTTTTTCTATTATTGCATATTTTTGTTAAACCAAAAAAAAAAAAAACAACTGATAAATCTTTGAAAAAAAGTTTTATATGCGGTTACTAGGATTCGAAGATAGGTTCCTTATAGCTATATTACCTTGGTTCTATAGAAAACTTAGATAATATGTTTATTAATTTTTTTATGGAAAAAATAGGCGCTAACTTATAGTTGTGTTACCTCGATTTTTTATAATGCCGACGTAACATGATGTTTATCTTATTAAAAAAACATTGTGCTCCCAAGACATATCCTCTCATTTTTTAGCATATTGAAGATGAAAGCTTCATTATAAAAAGCGTTATTTATAGTAGTGTGTGAATGAACTGATTGTCTCTGTGAAGAAAGCCAAAAGGTTTGTCTAATTTTTAAGGAGGAGTTTGAGAAAGTGTATGATTCACATTGAATTCTAATGATAAATGGAGATCTTGAATGTATGCTTGTGTGTTTTTCAAAAATTTTGTGGTGTTTGTGAATGGTTGCCTCATCCAATAGATTAACATTCAAGATGGATTTGGACAAGATTATCACTTAGCTCTGTTTCTTTTCTTAACCTAAGTGAATTGTTTAATAGACCATACTTTATATTTTCTCTTAGTTTAATGTGGACTCTTTAAATCTGGTACTCTCTCATATTCGCTATATAGTAACACCTTAATCTTAGACGATTATCGAATTGAGCATTTTTGGTTTATTAAGGGTATCATTGGGCTTTGAGCTTTTCTTAGGCCTTCAAATTAATTTTGCAAAAATTATGTGTCAATAAATATGAATCAAATAATTAATTTAGACTTTAGTAGGGATTTTCTCCAATGAGAGCAAATGACCCATTATTTAAGACAATTTGCTTTACTCTTCATAACTATTTAGTTTGGGGAGCCAAGTAATTTTACAAAGCGAACCAAATATTTTTATGTGAATCAAACTAGACTTCCTTTCACACCAAGCTTTCTCAAGTACATGTAGCTTCTTGGTTGGACAATTGTCATCATTTAAAAGATAATTACATCTATATCATTACTATATTCATAAAATTATTTAAGATATCCAATCCGTTCTCTTAAAGAACAAAGATACAATAAACTAGACAGAAAATACCTATATTATATTATGAATAGACCATCGTGTAGCTGCATAGGCAAAGAAAGATATTAAAATAATAGTTAGAAAAAATAGAGCGCAAGTGAGAGAAAGAGATATACTAATGGAGTTGATGAGCAAGAAGCTAAAAGTGAGGTTAATTTTGTTGCTTTTCCTGTTCCTGTTGGGCTTTACAGCAACTGTGGATGCTCGTTTCGATCCAACATTCTTCATAGCTCAAGTACTCTCCGAAGTCAAATCAACAACCCCAAAGTGCTGTCATAAATGCATTTGCACTAAGTCAAACCCTCCAGAATGTTATTGTAACGATATGTTAAAATTAAAAACATGTTTCACAACTTGCAACAAATGCGCTTGTCATTTTTCTATTACCCCAGTATGTCGCTGCTATGATACCAAAAACTTTTGCTATGAACCATGTAATTAATTAACTCTGTGTGTTTGATGAGGCAGAGTCCCATAGGCTGTGTTTTTAAATACGAAAGTGAAAATAAATAATGGATTAATAAAAATTAAGTGCTCCTTAGCCATATACGTAGTTGGTTGTTTTTGACAAATTGCCAATACATGTTATTAGTTTAGACTTATTTATATTTATTGCAAATTATTTTGATTTATTTTTTAATCTGATTGTTTTAGATTTTGATTTACATATTTAAACAAAAGATTCCACATCAAAGAATATCAATTTAACATATATCACACTAAATATTTGTGCTTTCTTCGTCAACTTATCATAGAGCATATTAACATCAACAGTTAGTTTTTACAGCGTATATTCACATGAATTTGATATATAAAATCACCATTAATAAAATAAAACAGAATTCACAATCAATATAAGTAAGAGTAATCATGAAAGTTTTGCACAAACCTTTCATAATTCAATCAACAACATCATAAAAGAGAAAATAAGCTAAAGGATCATCATTGTCTCTTAAGATTAACACACATCGTGGAATAATCCCTCATTTACCTTGATTAAACCGAAAAACTTGAGTTCTTTGTTGTTAGAAATCCTACTCTTACAACTTTCTGTGATATGGTTTGCCTCCATTATTTTCTCTCTATTTTTTTCTTTTCAAAATTGATCATTCTCCAAATCCCTCTACATAGGAAAATATTGTTTTATTCTATTTATTTTATTTTTATTAAATATCTTAATTTTAAATTAATTTGATCTATCTCCTTCTATTAAAAATCTCAATATTACCCAAAACTTTTAAATAATTGCAGTTATTTGAATTCTCTACTATTTTTAATATTTTTAAATAAATAAGTTCTTAATTTATTATTATTATTATTATTATTATTATTATTATAATAAAAATAATCAATAAATATTTAAGAAATAAATAAAAAATTAAACAAAATCTTAAATAAAATTTTGAGGTGTTACACCTCTCCCCCACTTATAGAATTTCCGTCTTCGAAAATTTCCTAATAAAAATAATTTTAGGTAAGACTATTTCACTTAACTCACTAACTTCGACGCCACGCTACCCTCTGGTCCTCCCCAACACACATTTAACTAAGGGGTTTCTTTACCACTTAAATATTTTTCCATAACGCAAGTAGTCGTCTAAGGGGATAAAATATCAATAATATTAACATACATGTTGTAACACCCTCTAAAACCCTGCATAGTATTACGTCATAAATCATAGTAAATATAACATGCATGTCACTTAAGAGTGTCACACACACTCCATACATTACAAACTCCTGTCATGCTCAATAACACTAAATTAAATTCATGCTTTTCATATCACTTTCACATAAGCATGTAGCAGCATAATCACTTTCATTCAAATGAATATAATATTCAATTTTTCAAAATAAAATTAATTAATTTAATCAACTTAGACATAAAAGCCACTTCACTACATAATTCAAATAACGATAATAAATAATATAGAGTATACAATGTATCTCTCAAAAACATGAATCTAAAGTTTTTCTAGTGTTACATGACCAGAGCATGACTGAACTCAAAATAAATATGTAAATAAAATAAGCTACTCTATCAACTACTCTCTTACTAGAAGCAACTATAATCTTCAGTACCTGAGCAATGTCTTTATCAAACATCTCTCCAAAAGAAGGGTGAGAGTTCACATGATTATCGAAATCATATAATAATATAATGCATAACATACATGCATAAAGATAAATATTCTCACACCTCAAACACTTTATGACACATAACATCACTTAATTAATCGTACTATTCACAAGAATATAATCACAAATCCATAATTTCACAGTTGCATCATTTTCACATAATGCACATAAAGTTCATATTATGACATAAACATAATGTGACTCAATGCAAGATTCAAATGCAACACTCATGCACGTAGTACCAATCACTATTATTTTTATTCGACTTTTATTTTAAATCGGGTTCGTTTCCTAGACCAATAACACACAAAAAACTATTCCCTAAGCTTTCAAACCCCGCTATAGGTTTGGGACAAGTCACTAGTTTCCACTGAACTAACAGGCATTGTCTCTTGCCAAAATGATGCATGTGTGATTTCAACAACCATGAGCAATTAAGATCGTTCTCTAATCTTAATGTCCATGCATATATTCCATAATTCATCACAATTGAATTACCACAAAATTGCACACACATACATATATTCATGAATTATCCACATACAATTCATTTTCATAGTATCCCTGCTCCAAACATCATCACAACACATAGCAAATAATACAAAATTATAATCCAACATAAAATCACAAAATACACATGACACATATAAATCAAGTTTCATATCATTAACAAATAGCTTTCAAAATCATCCAAACATGTTATCAACTCATCATATTATAATCAATAACAATAACGCGGCATCACAAAATTAACACAACACAACACACAAATACATGTCATTTTACAAAATCATGCAATAATTAAATCACCTGCTTCCAATAAGACCATTTCATTGAAAAGAATATCACGCTAGATTTTTAATACTTTGCACGGGGACTCAAACAGAGCTACGATTCAAAAGTTATGAATTTTTGAAATTTTTACAAAAATAAAAATAAAAATTCAGTGATATAATCAGTTACATCTTGAGGTAACCGGTTACATCACCGAAAAAGTGTTTTTCTGCCATTTTTAACACGAAAATCACATTTGCTCACCTATCAAAACAACAACAAACATCCCTCAATGCTTATTTCGGTTCCTAAACTTCACTACACACCAACACACATCATTAATCATCATATTCAAAAATTCCTTATTGAAATCTAACAATTTCAAAACCTAAAAATTGGGGTTTTCATCTTAAGCATACAACTACCCATTACATATCAATATGCAATTCTCATAACGATGTAAAAACTCACTCTTACCTTGATTTCTTGATGAACTCTCGAGTTTCTCCTTAAGGTTATCTTATCCTCTTTTGTCCTTTTACTTCTTTCTCTATTTTAGCCTCTTTTGTCCTTTTACTTCTTTCTCTATTTTAGCCTCTCTTTTTTTTCTCTTACTAACTCTATTTTATCTTTTTATTAAACCCTAACAAAATAACACTAACTCAAATAATCACTAATGAGTTTACTCATTACACTCCCTACATTACTTTTCACATTCTCCCTAATAGACCTAATGACTATTATTCCACTAGTTTTCTACCATTCTTATCGATAAAATAATTATTTGCTAATAATATAATGACTCACTAATCGACATTGTCACACCTCAAATTTTATCCCGAAGTTCCTCATTCGCATATTTTCACGAGTGTGTCTATTTAATTTTCGCGCATATCTTTGCATTTTTTTCACGCATTTTGTATTTATTTTTTATTTAAATTTGTACTCATAATATATATTTTCATTTTTTATTTTAGACAATTTTGATTTGTTTTTAATTTATTTTTAAGAAAAATATATAAAAAATTATCATTATTATATGTTTTTTTTCTTTTCTTTTTGTAATCATTTTAAAAATTAGGTTGTCATTTTAGTTGTTTATCTTTAGAAAAATATATAAAAATTATTTAGTTTTAATAATAAGATTAATTTAGTATTTTTGATTATTAATTTTGTTTATTATTTAATTAATTATAAATATCATATAAATATCTCTTAAGAAATATCTACAAGAAGGATTTTTTAGTCATTTTACAAGACCTAGGAAGATAGGGTTTGTGTGGATTGTTATAAGGAGGGAGTAGGCATCGTAAAATGGAGATCAAGAAAGAATATTTCCTCTTCACATCAGACCTCAACAATATCACATTCTTCTTTCCATTCTCCACGCATCGTGCTCTCACCCTTAACCTCTCCCAATTTCTTTATCAATTCAATTTGTATTTTTAGTTTAGGTATATTTTTGAATGTGGAGTTTTTGGTTTGTAATGTGTGTTTGTTTGTGTAGAGATGTTGTTATCAAATTTTTTGTGTTAAAAAGGACAATACATGCTACTGTTGAATCTGAGTTTTTAGTTTTGATATCAGTTTTGTTTTTGTGAAAATGTCAATTCAATTGCATTGTCTTTTTAAACAACATATTACTTGAGTTTAATCTGAGAGCTTTGTCGGCCTTAAATATGTTAATTATGTTTGAGTTTCAAGTTCGTGGTTTGTGTCAAATCCATTTTAAATTCTGCGTAATTATGTCGGGATAGGATGATAGCGTTAGTGTATTTTGGGGGCATCATGTTTTTTTTCTTCTTTTTTAGGCGAATTTTAACGAGAATGTTGGTTTTTGACATTGCTTTTATTTTTATTCTCAATTGAAGTCCAAACCGTGTTATTTGTGTTTGAAATTCGAATGATAGTATCACTTTATCGATCTTAATTGTGAGTAAAGATTGATATCCGTTTTGGTTTCAATGAAGGTTTGATATCAATGTTGTATTTATTTGCATGGATTATTATCAGAAAACTATTGGGGACTGCATGTCGCTATTTTCTTTTTTATGTGAATTTGAGTGAGAAGGTCATTTTGTTTTGAATATAATCAATTTAATTGTTGCTTTTGTTTTAAGGTATTAAGGCTTATGTTGATTTTAATTTTTCATGTTGCAACAAGAGTTTTGCTTTTTGTTTCATTGGTGGTTTGAAATCATGATCGTCTTGAGATTGCTTGATTGTGGACATGCTCGAATCATGTATTGGAATGCTGATTTTTTTCTTGAGTAATAATTTGAATTATTGATTCTTGATTGAAGAATATTCAATTGTATATGTTCAATTATATGAGTTTCATTTGATTTTCAATTCACTTGTGATTACTAACCATGTTCTAATTTGTTGCAATTTCATTTGGTTTTTTTTATCCCTCTTATGCTACTAACGCGTTTGTTATTGTGAAGGCATTCAAGGAATCTTCAAGCATTCACTTTCAATTAGCACATCTACACCTTCTCATTAGTATTTTCATATTGAATTACTATTTCGATTTAATATTTAGTAATGGAAATATATAATTACATAATAGTTTTGATTTTATACTTTATTCAATTCATTTATAAATAAATTCAAGTTATATTGTAATTATCTTCATTGTGTTATGATTTCGAACTTTGAATTTGATTTGATTTTTGAATGAGTGTGAACACAGATATGTTTTTTGTCTTCCTAGAGTTGATTCCTACATGAATCTATTCTAAACATACTCAATAAAGTACAATGCTTAGCAACTTATACTCGAGCTTTATAGTTTCTATGCATTGTGCGTTTAATGTTTGTATCTCATGTGATGCAGGGAGTTCTATCCGACTTTCATCTAATACGTTGAGCTTAGCCGATTCTTTAAACTCTTACTTGACATCCTGAGCCTACATGATGTGATTTCCCATTGTAGTTTATTTATCATTTTCCCTTTTATTTGGGCCAAATGGACTTCTTATTGCAACCCCTTAGATTGCTCCAATGTAGGCTATCTCTAAACCCTTATCTCATTTATTTATTTTTACTTGTTTGATTTTATTTTTTACAAGTGCAATTAAATTCTATTTTTGTATTAAATAATTATTAGTTTGAGACGTTTTTATTTTATATTATTGATTAAAATATTAATTAATTTTATTAAATAAAAATGTTTTTATTTTAATAATTGTATAACAATTTGGACGTGTATTGTGTGATTTAATGATTTGTGCTTGCCTTTGTATGCTTGTATGAATTATTCACAAATGTACACTCCACACATTTGATACAATTAATTCCATTTCTCATCTTGGACCGTATGCCAAATTCCTCAAGGGTCTCATAGTAGAGAATGAGCATGATCGTTCTCACGAGATTAATTGAAGCCCTAACTTGCATCGATTAATCATAATCCGGAAAAATATTGGTCCATATACTAATCCTCACGAGATTAATCATGACCTGATTTAATTTATCTTGGTCTGTATATCAAATCTCTTAAAAAAATTTCAAATTAAATTAAATTAATTGAATTTGTTTCCAAAATGAATTTCACAAAGCTTGGATGATATTTGTTTAAGTCATTGGATGATAGCCCAATGATTTAAATAAATTTGAAGTCTTTAGGTTATTGGATGGTAGCGCAATAAGCTAAATATTTTCTATCCACGTCAAAAAATATAGTGGAATTTGTGTAGGTCGTTGGATGATAGCCCAATAGTTTAAACGAGTTTAAAGTCTTTAGGTTATTGGGTGGTATCCCAATAAGCTAAATGCTTTTATCCACTTAAAATACCTAATAACGTGAATTCGGTTTTCACACCACATGTTTTCTTAAAGTTTTTGGGATGATAGACGATTGGATGAGATCACTCATCCAATTTCTAATATTGGAGTCATTAGATGATAGCCTAATGTTTCGGTACTTTTCACCCACGTAAAATCAATTCAACTCATTCAACTTTTTCGCTCATATGCGATTGAAACCACCCGGCTGAACTTCTGACTGATAGGGGTGTATCAATGGAGTCGCCATCGAGCGTATTTCATCTCACGACGGAGAAAGGAAAACATCGAGTAAACCTGAAGGGGAGAAATCGCGGTCCTTCGACCGAGAGATCGAGAGAATCTAGGTAAGGGAGTTAGTTATGCAAGGGGAAGGGATTAGCACCCCACACGCTCGTAGTACTCTATGGTATCCACTTCTATTTTCTAGCTAAAGGGTGTGTTATATCTATCTATGCTCAAACGCTACAAATGCATGCGAAAGAAAAAGAAAAATAAAGAAACCACGGGGAAAAGAAGGAAATATTTACAAGTTGTGCTCGATCGAGCCCCGTGACAAGATGCCTACGTATTCCCCCATGCAATGGAAAAGTCAGAGCGTCGTAGTTCGACTCACTTATTTTTGTGGGTTTTGTTTTTTTTACTTGTGAAAAAGGTTTTAAACACAAAAGAAAATGCGCCCGTAGGCGAAAAGAGTTTGTCTTGGTTGGTTGCTTTTGTAACACCCCTTCTAATTTCCCCGTGAATTATATAATTAATCAGAGTTTTAACATAACGAAAGGGCGTCACAATTAAAAAATTCAAAATAATAAAACTCCATAACAGTAGTCATGCATTTACTGAAGAACTTTATTAAACGATTCAACCAACAATTATGTTTTACACAACGGAAATAACATAAAACTTGGAATAACTCAAATCATAATTATTCCAAACATAAACCAAAGAAAAACAAATTCAATTCTATAATTCCAACACAATCGTTCCCCAGTGTTACAACTACTAGAGCATGACACTGACACCCGGACAACCTAAATAACACAGCTCAAAGCTATCCTCACCAGCTCCTAAGCGGCTAACCCTTCAATCTGAAATCATCAAAGTAAGGGTGAGATTTCATCAACAATTAAAATGCATTATACATTTCTTTAAGACAATAAAACAATCAATACATTATTCCACCCTCATTAGCATCATCAGATTACAAATCCACAATTACATTCCATACAATTCATTATGCACATAATAGCAATCAATGCAAGTATAACACTGGAAATCATCCTAACATGTTATAATTACATATGCAATGCAGACTCAATGCATGTGGTACCAAACGTGAACTAAATTCACACTCTGTTCCGCTTACACCATCGAAACAGAGCTAAACACTTATTCGCTCATACACCACTGGGTCAAGAATCTAGCCTCACCACCACTAGCCACTGGATACGGGTATTGACTCTGCATGTCCAATTCCACACAATGGGAATTAACCATCACCGAAATGCATATGCATGCGCAATATAAAGCATGCAACATTCGAATAAGGAATATGATAACACAACATCATTCTATACATGGTTAACACCATCAAACAGCACAACATCATCATACATATACCATGTTTTTCATAACACAAGGCATTATCATCTCTCAAGCATACACAAAATTAATGACACAATCACAAATTAACAGATTCTTCCTACGGAAGCCATAACAATCCCTCAAGATCTCAATTACTGGTTTTAAAGATGCTTGTAATAGATAGTACGTGTTCTAAGCTTTCCAACGATACCAACTATGCCTAAATCGGAGTTACGGTCGCAAAGATATGACCAAAATAATTTTCAGAAAATTATGTTCTGTTTTCAAACAGTATGCATCAATGCATAAGCTCATGCATCAATGCATAAACAGCTTGCGTCGATGCAAGTATCGTATGCATCGATGCATACATTTAAATTTTTGCATTTTTCAAATTTTGTTCAGTATGCATTGATGCATAACACGTATGTGTCGATGCATACAATTAAAATTTTGCCTTATGAGTCGATGCATGACTCTATGTATCGATGCATATTTTTCCCACGCCTCTGGTTTTCAAAGGTTTTCCTACTTGCATCGACCCATAGTCCCATGTGTTGACCCATACTGCGATTTTTCCACAAAACTAGTTTATTCTTCACTGTTTTCCAATTCTTATTGAATCCATTCATTACCAAACTTTATATTATAACATAACAGAATTAGATCATGTATTTTCACATCCAATTGACCACCAATTATAATTTCTACTTAGCCTACGATCATCCTACACAAATTAACCGTTCATAACAATTCCAATTGAAGTTTTTACGTTGGATTATATTGTTAGGGCACAACCTAGAATTCCTAATTCGGGATTCCTAACGGATCAAATCATTCTATTGATTATCAAAACCTATAAGACATAATAATCAGACCAAATCACCCCTTACCTCGCGATGATCCTTCGAACTTCCGACGCCTTGACTTTTCCTCTTTCTCTTCTCTTCTCAAAAGCACGTAGAATGAAAAACTCTAATTCTCCTCTCTTTATTCCTTTATTTATTCCTTTTATTATTCCCAATAATAAAAATAACATAATTAGAATAATTAGAGCCTTTTACTCTAACACCTCCCAATTCCACTTCACACCTCCAACACTCCCATTTATTTAATTAATTAATTAAATCCATTAATAAAAAAATACCAATAATTAAACCTTTAATTAAATTAATAATTAAAATTCTAATTATTTAACAATTGAATTATTTGGGGTGTCACAACTTTTACCTTGAAAAAGGAGTTCAAACCATTATTAAGTGTTTTGTTTTCAAAAGAAAAAGAAAGCAAGTTTTAATTTTAATTACATGCAAGGATGCAAAAAGAAACAAGCAAAACAAAAGGGAGACTAACTAGTACTAGCCCTAATATTTTCATGCAAATATTAGACCTATGGTTGAGGATGTAAGGGAATCTCTACCTATGTCAATATGCAAAGGATGTAAATCCTAATGTCTAGACTCGAGAAATATCCTAACCGAACGGTCCTAAGGGAAAGCTATCCTATATATGTCTTGGTTGTAGAACCAAGGGATGCAAGGGGATGAAGCAATCAAGTGCTTTGGCAGAAGCACGCAAGCAATGTAATGCGTAAACAAATGTCAAAAAATTGCAGGCATAGCCTACGGAGCAAATGATGCGAGTTTTGCAATAAATGCGAACCCCGGGAATAAGTGGAGAGTCAGCATAGGGAACTATGGCCACTTTTGTAATCGACTCGATAGGAATAGTAACACGATTCGCGTGCACCATACAAGACACGGACTAGAACTACGGGGGACGACTGTCGACCTTTTTTGCTTGCCCATATGTCAATGACTCGATAGCAGGAAATATAAAAAGTAGGACTTTGCTTGGTGGTGCCACGTTGGGTGTCCTAACCACTCCTGGCCTATGCAAGCACAATTGTAAACACAAAATGAAAAGCGCCTCCCTATGCACGGATAAGGACTTTAAACAAACCAAACACAATTACCAAACAGAAGCGTCCTAAACGAGTCTTTAAATAAATCAGAGGGGTTCCTGAACATGCTCCAAATACGAAAGCCCCATCATGCATCTCTATTCCTACTTCTCATGGCAAAAGAAAGCTGTAAAGCCCTACTTCTCATGATATCTAGGAAAGTTGTAAGAGAATGCGATAAATGGTGTAGAAACTATCAAACGGATATAGAATCCGAAGTGCACTGCAAGCTAATGAAATACTCCGAAAAACTTCAAGTACTACGGCCATGCAATAAGATTAAACCGGTGAGAAGCGCTTAAGGTATCAAAAACATACGGAATACGCGTTCATACGCATCCGAAGCAACTACATCTGCAAGAGAACCACACAAGAGAACAATACAATGTACGCGCATGCGCACAAGCAAAGAAACATGTGTATACACATTCCACTCAAGATACACCTGCAAGAAGGGAGTTAGACCCGAAAAGTAGATAATAGAATGTATACGTGGGTATACAAGCGCAAAACACCTGCATGAAAGGAGTTAGACCCAAAAAAGCAAGCGAAAGGAATGTATATGTGGGTATACAAGCGCAAAACATCGAAATATTGTGTCATATGTATTTACAACACAAGCTCCTGCATCAAACACATCTCAAACAATGTCTAAGAATGTTATAACACATGATGTTTGCATTTGAAATTAAGAAAGAAAAGAAAATTTAGTTCCAGGTCGCGCTAAGCCTGGTATTTGGCACTAAGCGCGACCCGAACAAAAAGTTTGGCGCTAAGCCTACTCCTGGTGGCGCTAAGCGCGACCTGCAACACAAAAGTCAGTGAATTTGGTGCTTAGCGCGCTTCTGGTGGCGCCAAGCGTGGCTTGTAACCTGCAGAATTTCCTGTTTTGATCCGAATCACTTTTCCATGATGTTCTCTTGCCAAAAATCGATCCATACGGCCAAATAATCATAGAAAAAGGTTCATATGATAATCAAATACATGAACATGTGATGAATGCAAGTTAAAGCAACAATTCCAATATTCATACGACAATCAAATGCATGAACATGTGAGAAATGCAAGTTAAAGCAACAATTCCAATGTTCATACGACAATCAAATGTATGAACATGTGAGGAATGAAAGTTAAAGCAACAATTCCAATGTTCATATGACAATCAAATGCATGAATATGTGAGGAATACAAGTTAAAGCAAGAATTGCAATATTCATATGACAATCAAATGCATGAACATGTGAGGAATGCAAGTTAAAGCAACAATTCCAATGTTCATATGACAATCAAATGAATGAACATGTGAAGAATGCAAGTTGTATCAACAATTCTAATGCTCATATGCAAATTTATGTATGAACATGTTAAGAATGCAAGTTGAATCAACAATTCTAATGCTCATATGCAAAGTTATGTATGAACATGTTAAGAATGCAAGTTGAATCAACAATTCTAATGCTCATATGCAAAGCTATGTATGAACATGTTAAGAATGCAAGTTGTATCAACAATTTCAATGCTCATATGCAAAGTTATGTATGAACATGTTAAGAATGCAAGTTGAATCAACAATTCTAATGCTCATATGCAAAGTTATGTATGAACATGTTAAGAATGCAAGTTGAATCAATAATTCCAATGCTCATATGCAAAGTTATGTATGAACATGTTAAGAATGCAAGTTGTATCAACAATTTCAATGCTCATATGCAAAGTTATGTATGAACATGTTAAGAATGCAAGTTGAATCAACAATTCTAATGCTCATATGCAAAGTTATGTATGAAAAATCACCATTCTCTATGGTCTATACTTATGTTCCTAAGTATGTGGCTGATTTTGTTAAGTTTCATAAGGCGCATGGAGTTAATGCAACTACTGAGAATATGGTCGAGAAAACCGTGGCTATTAAAAAAGCTATCAAGACTAAGTTAAAGGCTAATGGGCAGAAGAATAAAGCAACTGCTGGCAAATGCAGAGGAGTCGAAGTTTTCAATGTAGGAAATGATGTGATGGTGTTTCCGCGTAAATAGATGTTCTCGGTTGGTACTTATAGCAAGTTGCAACACACAAATATGGCTTGTTCAAAGTAACTTTGAAGATCAACGATGATACTTATGTGGTAGCTCTTCAGAAATTCATGAATATATCTAATACTTTTAATGTGACTGACATTCATTAATATCATGCAGACGAGGTTCTTTATCAAAAAGAGAATTCATGTCGAATTCATAAAAGGTGGAAGAGGCTAATATAGAAAGGTTGATTGTGTGTATCAAAGAGAAAGTTGCGCGTCAAAAAGGTTCTGCGGGAATTGTCTAAATTTGAAGTCTGATGTTAGAATAATTATTATTATATCTTTTCGGTCTAAATTTAATTTTTTATAATTTTCCATTTTATTTTATTTATTTAAATATGTTTTAGATTAAAGATTCATTATAATTTCTTTGTTCATGTATTTAAAAACCTTTAGTGTGATTTAAGAAAAAATATTATATTAAAAATTAATTTTTTTTTATATTTCAATTTTATTTGACAAATTTATCGCTACAAATTTATGCTTTATTATAGATTTACTAGTTATTTCTTCCTTATTTTCTACTGCATGATTTTGAGACAACGACACCTCAGGCATAGCTTTGTCCACACGTATGAATACAAACCGTGACCTTAAAATTGAAACATAGACATAAAAGTTTCTCCATTTCTCGTGTTTGAAATTTACTCATATGATCATAGATTTTGAATTTGAATGTATCAAACAAGCGTAACTTGGACGCCAAACCACGCTTCCATATTAACGGGGAAATGAATAGTTTAAAATAATTGACTTCTGTAATTTATATCATTATAATTAAAGTATACAATTGATCAAGCTAAAATGTCAAAACAAAGTCAGCAACAAGAATCAACAACTTTGATTAAAATAAAGTACAACTTTTTTAATCTCAATTTGATAACTAAAATAGACAAAATTGTATTTGTAATATAAATATTGAAATTCACTCATAATGTGTAAATAAATGTTACAATTCTATGATTATCATTCACTAAAATAATTTGAACGCTTTCATCTTTAATCTTTAATATGATCAAATTACAAAAGAGTATTATTTTAAAGTTCAAATTATACATAAGCGTTAATAGAATATTTAGTGAACAAGCAATTTATTAACTCTTTCTAGTATTTTGTTTCTTAAGGATAAATATAAAGCGTTTAACATGAATAACATTTGTAGTTTTGTTTTAAATAAAATTATTTTATAAATTTAATAATTACGAGAAGAATATTTTGTAGTTTCGACTCTAAGGTTAAACCTGAAATTTTTTCATCCTCTAACTTCAAATTACATGTTACTCCTTCTCCCAACTTGCATCAGACGAGAGTTGTTGTTGACGCTACAAAAATTTTAGTCTTATTTTATTTCATTTAACCTTGCAAAAAAGAAAATACTATACAAAAACCATGGAATTTTCATATTTTTTGTTGTCATAAAATTTGGTTAGAGATGATTTACAACCATTAAAAATTTCCGCATTGCTAGCATGTTTTTGTTAGATTTTGTTATAAACTTTATAATTTCTATCAATATAGAAATCAAGAACATAATTCTAAATAAAACCCTTAAACTCATATTTGAATACAATTATGAGAATGAAAGTGAAAGCGTATCTGAATTTGCCATTGAGAATCACCGAAGATTTGTGGGTATTTGATCTTTCAATTTGTAGAGTTCTTTATGGCTCATTGATTCTCCTCTGATGGAGATGAAGAAAGAATTCCTAATAATCCGTTCTCTCGTTGTCTACAAATGGGGACCATAACCCCTATAAATAACCTTTGGGTTATTTCTTAGTATTCAATATTTTAATTTGGCCCCTCATCAAATTAAATATTGACGGTATCTACACAATAACCATACATTTCATGACATTTATGCTTTTAGCCACAAACTTAATATTATATTAATTAGACTCCTTTAAGTCTGGACTAATTAAAATAATGGCCCTAACACCTTAAATATTGCATTTGTGACCCAAAATTCTAACAATCTCCCACTGGTCACATATGTAATCATATACATGTGTTAGACTTTATGAGCTCAAAATTCGCCATTATATTCCTTAAGCATATCTAAATTATCTCGTCCATTAATCATGTCACTATTCAAAACTAAAGTGATTTTCGTTATAGGAATCATAACTAAACCCATAAATGATCACCAATAGTGACACAACTAAATGACATATATCCACCATGAAATGTGTAGCAAGAAAATCACATGAAGTTGGTTTGTATATGTCGATTTTCAACTGGTCCTACTTTACTTTAGTGAGATCATTCAATAACTTCATTGTATAAAATGTAAACTACTGAATATCAAACTTTATTAATTCAGAAAATATCTAAAACCATAGTATGCATACATAATACCAAAATATAGAACATGAAATTCATAATTAACTAACTCCCACTAAACCAAAGACTCCTCTTATGATAAAACGCATATGCGAACAATGTGCTTATGAAAGACCTTGGCTGGAAGACCTTTTGTAAGAGGATCTACTATCGTGGAGTTAGTCCCTGAGTGTTCTATAAAAATCTGTCCACTTTGTACCTTTTTGTTTAACAATTAGGAACTTGATGTCAATATATTTTGACTTGGTTAATCTCCTATTATTGTTACAGGACAGCTGATTTATCATCACTGTATAACTTAAGTGGTCTTTCAATTCTTTCCATAATTCGCAGCCCAGTGACAATATTCCTCATTTGTATCCCATGGTTAGATGCCTCATAACTTTATATAAACTATGCTGCCATGGTGGATGAATCCGTAAGAGTTTTCTTGGCACTAGGCCAAGAAATTGCACCACCAGCCAACATGTATATATATATCCTGAAGTGGATCTTTTGTTGTTTTAGCATCCAACAAAATCTGAGTTAGATTATCCAGTGATCTCTAACTGGTATAACCTCCTATATGTGAGCATATAGTCTTTTGTTCTCTTAAATACCTTATAACCTTTTGGCTCCTATCTAATGATCAATTCCTAGATTGATCAAATATTTGCTTAACATCCTTTGATGAATGTCTTATTGAAATCTATTCGATGGATTTCCATATCATAATGTGCAACAAGAGCCATGATTGTCCTAAAAGAGTCTTTCGTTAAAACCAGAGAGAAAGTATCTTTAAAGTCATTCCATTCCTTTTGAGTATAATCTTTATCCATAAGAAGAACTTTTTACCTCTCCACATTACCATTAGAATCTCGTTTGGTCTTAAAATTCCATTTGTAACTAATGGATTTCACACCTTCTGATAATGGGACAAGTTCTCAAAATTTATTGTCTTGCATGAACTTTATACTCCTACTTCATTGCTTCAATCCACTTGCCATTATTTTTCTCATGTTCTTGAAGAAATACTATGTAATCATCCGGAATAACATTTCTCCTTTCTCTAATGGATTTCTGCAAAGGTATTGGTTCTTGTAACACCTCTTTTTGAGGATTTTGAGTTTGTTATTCATGAATTACCAAATCATATTGAGTAGGAGGAAAATCAACAATTTCTTATAAAGGTTCCATATTTGCTTGATTAAAAGCAACTGTATTGAAATTCCTGGCAGCAGATACGTGATGTCACAGAGAATGTTATGACACAGTATCTGACACTCTGTTAACAATTCACACAGTTAATTTAAACAGCAGTAAAGAACACAATCAATTGTTTACCCAGTTCAGTGTGTAACTACACCTACATTTGGGGGCTATCAAGCCAGGGAGGAAATTCACTATTAGTATAATTAATTCAGGAATAAACCAACCAGTTTATCTCCTTCACTTAAGACCTACCCAATGCAACTTCAATCTAAGTCCTACTTAAACCTGAGTTCCTACTCACCCCCTCAATCACAACAGTGATATCAACCTATTGATTAATTAAATTGTGAAGACACTCTTCAATAAACATACTTGATTTTGCTTCAAAGCTTTAATCAAGAGACACAACACTCATGCTTCAAAGCTTTGAGTGATAAACAACCCTTACAACCAAATCCTAGTCCAAGGAACTTATCAATTGATAATTGATTGGCTCACAAGAGTAACTAGAATACACAATTAACAACCTGATAAATCTTCAATACAGTCCAGAGGCGCAGCAGCAGAGTAAGGGTTATTTTCCTATTATAGAAGCGATCCACGAAACTTGGTTTGGGCTTCCATAATAATAGCTAGGGTTCACTTAATTAATCCTAAAGACTTGGTCTTTTTAACAAACCAATTTAGGGTTAACTAAGATTAACCAAACAACCACGTGAGCATACAATCCAATAACATAAAACATAATAAAAACAGCTCAACAGAATTCCTGAAAACTCTCAGGAAAAAGATTCTGCAGAACAGCAAATGTCACACAGAATGTCATAACATCGGTTATGACATCAGTCAATCTTCTGCAGAATTCTAGCACAACAGTTTAGCTTCGATCGGTGTGCTTGAATCATTCTTCTTATGCAGAATTTATCTTCAACTCTGAATGTCATGACATCAGTCAAGACATTGTCAAATCCTAGTTTTACCAAAAATTAATGCCAACATAAAAACACTTACATGTATTAATCAATTCTTGAATTGTTACCGATTCTTCCTCTAAAACAAAGTCTTTAACCTTATTCTTCTCCCCAAACTCAATATCCTCAACGAATGTGGTTGTTCCCGTCTCAAAAAATTGAATTTAATTTAGGATCATAAAATTTGTAACTCTTAGATCGTTAAGAATAACCAATAAAGTAGTTGGTCACTACTCGATAGTCCAATTTATTTTCATTGGCTTATAAGGCCTTGCCTCAGCTTTCAAGAAGCTTCCATGTGAAGCTATTTTGTCAAGAAAATATAGATTATCATGATCTATAAGTAAACAAGTTCCAAAAATATTTAACTTGAAAGACAACTTGATTATATTGTTTACAAATGAACAAAAATAACCTAATTTATCCAAATAAGAAACTGAAATTAACTTCCGTATAAATGACGGAACCACATAAGTATCTTTTAAATCCAAATAAAATTCGGTACGTATTAATAATCTAAAATGCCATATAGCTTCCACCTCCACCTCCACCGACTTGCCATCTCCCACATAGTTGTATCTTTTAACATCATTTGGCTTTCGGTAGTTTAGGCAACCATTCATTGAAACATTGATGTTAGTAGTTGAACCACAGTCTAACCACCAAGTATTTTCAGGCACTAAAGCTAAATTGACCTCAGAACAAACCAAAACATGACTCATGTGATTGGAGCGATCCAACTTCTCATAATATTTCCTCTGTTGAGAGAAACCATATTCCGAATGAGAGGGTGGTTGCTTCATCCTTAATGCAAGGTCAAAATTCACATAGCCAAGAACAATTTTCATGTTCTCATTACATTCCTAAAATTTATCTCATTAAGGACCTGAATCTTACTCTTATTTGCAGATATTGAAGCAGTTGTAACCGAAAAACAAGAACAAAATTAAATATTTTAAAAATATACTCACGTAAAAAAATAGAATTATCAATTTGTTCAAATAAAGACATAACTCATCTGAAGTTACCTAGCGCACCATCAATACTGAGTTTTTGGACACTAATATTAACTACTAGTGGTACTCTTGTTGTAACGATCAAACATTGATAATAAAAATATGTCGAATATAAACCCTCTTTGGATTAATTTATTATTCACATGTAAGACCTTATAATTATCACATAATTATCATCACATGCGCGTATGAAAAACCGACAACCACCAATTGTCCTTTGGGTCAATTGATACTCGCATGGACAAATATACGCACAAAATAATAAAAAAAATTTAATATTTTTTCATAAGAAATTTCTATAAAAGAGGTCACTTTAGTGACTTTTTTATTTCAATTACTCACTTAAAAAATTAAATTATTATATAAAAATACAACCTGTAGTCAAATTTGAACAAAATTGAATCAAATAAAAATTGAGAATTAAACCCAAAATAAAAAATACTAGTATACTTTACTATATCATTACGACATTGGTAATTAAAAAAAAGAAAAAACACTGCTACATATTTTCATTTAAATCCAAAACCACATATATGTATTTTATACTTATTATTAACCACTCAAATTATGGCAAAGATTCTTAAACTAATTAGAACCTAATATATTGCACAACTAATATATCACCATTGTATAAATGTTAATGGAGTGACAGTACAGGCAGAAAAAGGATTGGTATGAGTTATGCCATTCTTATAATAATTTGATACTATTTTATATATGCACTGCACACAATTACTACACATAATATAAATTATAATGTTTATTGTGACGGCAACGATGGCTTTATAAATAAAAAAACCATTCACATAATATAGTTATTTACCATATTAACAACTAACAAGTGTTTATTGTATACAATATTGGTAACCGGTAAAATATACAATCCAATTGCACATTAATATTAATAAAAGTAAAACGATTTTCACACAATTTATATAACCTACCATTATGGAAAGTGCCGAAATCAGGTTTCCCAAATATTATTATTTATTTATTTTAATTAGTTCGACATCCATAACAAAAAAAATGAAACAAAAACTCAAACTCACATGATCAACGACATGTACATATTAATTTATATATTTGAAAGACAAAAATAAATACTAAATAACTTTAAAATTAAATTGAATAAGATAGGAGAGATTCTGATACTACTTATTAGATTTTATTCATAAACCTCATAATTTTTATAAATATAGAAATTAAGAACAAAACCATAAATAAAATCTTTAAACCTATGTTTGAATACAATTATAAGAATGAAAACAGAAGCGTATCTGAATTTGTCATTGAAAAATCACTGAAAGAGGTTTGTGGGTATTTGATCTTCCAATTTGTAGAATTCTTTATGTCTCATTGATTCTCTTCTGATGGGGATGAAGAAACAATTTTTAATAAGTCGTTTTCTCGTTGTCTACAAATGAAAACTATAACTTCTATAAATAACATTAGGATTATTTCTTAGTATTTAATATTTTAATTTGGCCTCTCATCAAATTAAATATTAATTTATGGTATCTATACAATAACCATATCTTTCATGACATTTATGTTTTTAGCCATAAACTTAATATTATATTAATTAGACCTCTTTAAATCTTGAATAATTAAAATAATAATCCTAACACTTAAATATTACATTTGTGACCCAAAATTCTAACCATTTTTTTATATTGTCACCATATATCGAGACATTTATAAAATCACTATCACATATATATATATATATATATATATATATATATATATATATATATATATATATATATATATATATATATATATATATATATATATATATATATATATATAAACTTGAGAAAACTAATACCCATCATAGTTACAAAACAACCCTTTAGCAACAGGACATGTGTTATTCTTTTAGGTTAATTTATTCTTGTGCACAAAATTTAAATATTTGACTATTAAAATATTAATGGGTCACCTTTCAATACTATTTAAAAAGCTTATACCATATTTTATTTTTACTATATATTCCACTTTTATAAGAATATACAAAAAAATTCTAAAATTGATCATCATTATTCCTTAATTACTATTCTTTTTTATAAATGAATAACTAAAAAAGTTATTTGTACACACGATTTAATTGTTACCAATTATTATGATTGAGAAAAGAGAGAGATTAAAGAAGGGAAAGAAGAGAAGTTCTTTATTACTTATTGTCCAAGCTTATGTATTACATAGCTATATATACTAGCATTCTGTTAGTTCCAGCACAAGCTATTCATGTAACTAACTTCTAATAACCACTAACTACCTAACAGCATAACTACTAACTGCCTAACAGCCTAGGTAGTTGAGATCCTCCCACAAGTTGAACTATGGTAGATATCTAACAAGTTCAACTTGGACATGAGCTCATAAAAAGGTTTAGGAAGTAGTGGTTTGGTGAAGAAATCAGCGTGTTGATTGCTTGAGGAGACAGGAATAAGCTTCATAGTGCCTGCCAAGAATCTTTCACGAACAATGTGACGTCGATCTCGAGGTGTTTTGTTCTCTCGTGGAAAACGGATTAGCGCAATATGAAGAGCACTGCTATCACAGAATAAAGCGGAAGTTTTGTACAAGTGATAGAGAGGTCTTTAAGAAGATATAGCACTGAAGCTCACGTGGCAAGCAAGACCAGTATTCACGGATGAAGATCGTGAAGCGTGTTTTGCTTCTTGGTCCGCCATGAAATGAGTGACTTGCCAATATAAAAGCGGGATCCGACATCGACTTTCGTGTGTCAATACAACCTTAATGCATCGAAAATCCGATGAGATGAATGTTTGAATCCTTGGGAAGAAAAGTCCTTGTCTGGTGACTTCTTGAGGTAGCAAGACTGCAAGCAGCATTGTAATGAATCATGGAGGGCTTGGACAAGAACTGGCTCATCTGCTGGGTGATGAATGTGATGTCAGGTCTGGTTGTGTTGAGATAGATAAGTCTCCCAATTAACCTCCGATAAGTTGGGACGTCATCAAAGACTGGTCCATCATCATTATGCAATTTGATGGCAGGATCTGATGGAGTGTTACTTGGTTTGGAACCAAGAAAACCTGTATCGGTAACAGAAAGGAGATCAAGACAATATTTTCTCTGGCAGATAGAGATGCCCTTGGAAGAGTGAGCAATTTCCAAACCAAGGAAGTATTTGAGTCTTCCTAAATCCTTGATTTTGAAAGCCATATTAAGCACAGTCTTCATATGTTGGAATTACGAGAATCACTGCTAAACACATCATCAACATATACAAGTAAAATTGTAAATGAAGAAGAAGTACTTTTAACAAATAGTGAGTGATCGATGTTGCTTGTTTGTAGCCATGTTGAATAAGCAATGAGGTTAGTCTCATACCATTGCCTACTTGCTTGTTTCAGGCCATAGAGAGACTTGACCAATTTGCAGACTTTGTTGGATTTGGTGATGTGCACACCAGGTGGTATTACCATATATACATCTTCATGAAGTGTGCCATGTAAAAAGGCATTGTTCACATCTAACTGATGTAGGTGCAAGTTATGAATAGAAGCTAAAGCCAAAACAAGGCGAATTGTTGTGAGTTTAGCAACTGGTGAAAATGTATCAGAATAATCCAAGCCTTCAATCTGGTTGTAGCCTTTAGCTACAAGTCGAGCTTTGAATCTCTCTATGCTACCATCAGACTTATACTTTATTTTGTAGACCCATCTGCAACCTATAGGCTTTACATTTGGTGGAAGATCCACTATTTGCCATGTGCCAGTGTCTTCAAGAGCAGTAATCTCAGATTTCATAGCTTGAATCCAACTTGCAGATTTACAAGCCTCAGCATATGTTTTAGGTTCAGTTTGAGTGGTGATAGATAATGTGAATCGAGAATGGGAAGGAGACAAATGAGAGTAAGATACAGAATTAGAAATGGGATAAGCCATACCTGAGGATGAAGTGATTGGGTAGTCATTGTTGTTGAAGGAAGCACAAACATAGTCTTTGAGGTGAGATGGTTGGTGCCTTGTTCTGGAAGAAACCCTTGTGGGGAGAATTTGATTAGTGGGTTGGGTGGAGAGAGAAGTAGGTACTGATGTGTTTTGTGTAGATATATCGTGAGGATTGGTTTGTGCTGGAACTAGAGTATCAACATGTGCAGGATTAGACAATTCAGGTTGCACAAGATCATTAGTGTCAATACTCGTGTCATTGTGTGCAGGGTCATCTGACGTATTAAGCACATTATCAGAAATGTCAGCAATATCAAATACACTAGGATGAATAGAGCTAGTAACTGGTGATGATGATTGTAAGGACTGTGTACTAAAATACTCCCATGAATTACTAAGAGATTCAGAAGAAGTATTGTAAGGCAGAATATGCTCATGATGTGTAATGTTTCTAGATATGAAAATGTCACTATTATTGAGATCTAGAAGCAAACAACCTTTATATCCAACAGGGTAGCCTAAAAAGACTGCCTTTCTAGCTCTGGTTTCTAGTTTGGTTCTATGAGAAGTAAGAGTAGAGGCATAGCAAAGAGAACCAAACACTTTAATATGACTAATGTCAGGTACATTGTCATGCAATAGCTGATATGGTGATTTTGTTGAAGTAAATTGGATGTGACTCATTAATGACAAAAGCAAGATAAGAGATCGCATATGACCAAAAGATTTTGGTAAGTTTGATTGATATAGTAAGGCTCTACCTACATTCAAGAGATCTTGATGTTTTCTTTCTACCCTACCATTTTTTGAGGTGTCTCTACACATGACTTATGGTGAATAATACCCTTGGATGCATAAAATTGAGGTAGAGAAAATTCAGTCCATTATCGACCGATGTACTTAGGGCAGTGAAACCGATTCTCAATAAGAGTAATAAAATTTTAACATGGTCGACACCTCGCCTTGGATTTTAACAGGATTACCCAAACAAATCTACTAAAATCATCAAGAACAGTAAGAAAATACTTGTGACCTTTAATAGAAGTAATGGAAATAGGACCCCAAATGTCAAAGTGAATGAGTTCAAACTTAGCATTTGCTCTAGAAGTGCTAATAGGAAATGAAATTTTCTTATGTCTAGCAAAATGGCAAATATCACAGACAGCCTTATTGTCATTAACAAGTTGTGGATACAAGTGATGCATTTTAGAAATTCTATCATGAGATAAGTGGCCTAATCTAAAATGCCACAAGGCTTGTGGTGGAATCACTTTACATGTGTTGGCAGAAGTTTTAGGCATAGTGAGGTCAGTGGAACAATCTGAGTTGGAAGTGTGTTTTCTTTTATCAGCAGACCAACCATCATCGAGCACTAGTTTGTACAAACCTTCTACTTGACTAGCCAAACCAATCATCCTCTGTGATTTCACATCCTGTATATAACATTTATCAACATGAAAAGAAAGTTTGCAGTTAAGATATTGACACATTTTTGAAACTGACATGAGATTAAGAGAGAAGTCAGGAGTGTACAAAACATTTTGTAAAAAAAACTGTGGTGAAAAGTTAACAGTGCCAGCTTGTTTAGCAATGACAATAGCACCATTAGGTAAACACACATTAACAGGTTTAATTTTATGTAAGGAACTAAACCAATGAAGAGAAGAGCATACATGATCATTGGCACCTGAGTCAATGATCCAAAAATCAGGTTTTCTACTAATGGAACAAGATGCTATGAGCACTTGAGAATTACCTGTAGACTCATGTGTAAAAATGTGATTGGTGGTTGAATTAACATTGGTAGTAGAATTTGGCAACTGAGACAGTAAATTTGTTTGCTGCAACAAGTTAATCAACTGAGAGTATTGCTCTTGAGATATGCTAGCACATTGACTCCTAGAGGAATCTTCTTCACCAGTGGAAGCAGTTTGTTGGTTGTCACCATTAGAGGAATTTGTGGCATTAGCAACAGTTTGCTTTTTGCCAAAGTTTGGAGGAAAACCATGCTTCCTATAGCAAACTTCAACTGTGTGACCTGCTCTATTGCAATAAGTACACAACCTATTGTCTCTGCGCGAGTTTTGGGAACTATTGTTGCCATGACCAGAGTAATTGGCTTGCTTGCCACGATCACCTTGTCTTCTTGAGTCATAAGCATTTACCAAAGAATTAACTTCTTCCATAGGGGCAGAAGATTCAGGTTTCGAAAGTAAAGAGACATTATGGCTCTCTTCTTGAATCACCATAGAATAGATTTTGTTGATGGATGGTAAAGGATCCATCAAAAGAACTTGAGTCTTGATGACAGAAAATTTGTCATTCAAACCAGTTAGAAATTGTATTACCTGATCTTCAATGCGAAATTCTCGAGCAGCTCTCATGGCTTAGCGACATTCTTGAAACAGTGCACGATGGTAGAGGACGATGAGAGTTTAATTCCTCCCATAAGCCACGCAGTTCAGTGAAGTAATCAAGAACTGATTTCGACCCTTGCTTGAGATTGTTAATCTCCATGCGCAGAGTTGAGACACGAATTCGGTCAATCTTTGAAAACCGTTCCTGGAGATCATTCCAGACTTCAAGAGCATTCTCCAAGAAAACAATGGTTTGAGCAATGGGTGGTGTGACTGAGTTGAGAATCCATGAATGGACTAAGCAATTGCATCGTTCCCATGCACAGCGGTTGAGATCATCAATATCAGGAATAGGAATGGAGCCATCAATGAAAGCAAGCTTGTTCTTAGCACCAAGCGCTCGTTGCATTGATCTAGACCAAGAAATATAATTGACACCAGTCAATTGAGGTGTGATGATCACAGAGTTAGGGCCTTCACTAGGATGTACATAGTAGACTGAATCTATGTCACCATTGGTGACACGTTGAATTGTGGTGGTAGAATTGGAACCGCGCGCCATAGATGAAAAAGAAGGACTGGTTTATGAGGAAGAAGGACTGGTTTATGAGAAGAGAAGAAGGATCACAGGTGTGGATCTCTAAGCGAATGATACCATATTATGATTGAGAAAAGAGAGAGATTAAAGAAGGGAAAGAAGAGAAGTTCTTTATTACTTATTGTCCAAGCTTATGTATTACATAGCTATATATACTAGCATTCTGTTAGTTCCAGCACAAGCTATTCATGTAACTAACTTCTAATAACCACTAACTACCTAACAGCATAACTACTAACTGCCTAACAGCCTAGGTAGTTGAGACCAATCAATTAATTAAATTAAAAATTTCTTTTGTATCTTTTAAAATAAATAAAAGTAATATATTAATTTGTGTTTGACTAATATGAAAACTATGTATATTGAGACAAATATTAGTTTAAATTTAAGTAATTTTAATTTTAATATACTAATTTCTATCAATAAAATTCATCTATAAAAGAAAAATAAAACTAATTTGTCTTCTATATTTTATGTTTTATTAATGTTAAACAAACTCGTGCCTCGTGCGTGCGAAAGCACGGGTGGTTGCCTAGTTGCCTCTAAAATACAATTGTAGCGGTTATAACTTTCCTCCATGTCATTTTACATTTTGTTTGGATGGTTTTTTCGACAATTCAAACCGTCAAAACTTCTTTTTATATAAACTATATATTATTTTGTAATGGTTAAAACTGTTGCTAAAATTTAAATTTAATATTCTTTGCAACAATTTTAATTGTTACTACAAAATTGTTTTTCTCTATCTTTTGTGACATTCAATTTTCTAAATATCATAAAACAATTTATATAAATATAAGGACTAATATAAATACGGGGATATGGTGACCTATAATTTTGACACAGGATCAGAAGATGAGTTCAATGTTAGATGTGATGTAGTTTAAGTGCTTCCCATGGAATATGACTACATTACTCAAGTGTCAGAGCCAATAGATTTTGACGAAAAGGAAATGGCTAAGCACAAACCTGTGTGCTACTTTGTGATGAAAAACGACTGTATCAAATAGTAGATTGTGTTATTTGAAAGGCCAAATGAGGGTATTAAAAATCACTTGAAACGTTTATTTATAAGGGCCAAGAAGGAGAATGTCTGAATAAATAAGATCTTGATTGATGGTGGGGTTATAGTTAATTTAATGTCTCATTTCTTGTTGAGAAAAATTGGAAAGTATGATATTGATCTAAGGCTATACAATATGGTTTTGTTGAACTACAAAGGCAAGACAAGACACACATTGGGCATGATACAAGTTGATGTGAGAATTGGGTCGATTACTAGACCTACTGTTTCTATGGTGATAGATTTAAGTGCAAGTTACAACCTACTTTTAGGCAGGGAATGACTACATGTTTTAGGGGAGGTACCTTTATATCTCCATCAAAGAGTTGAAATTTGGAGGAAAGATGGGATTGTGGAAAACATAGAGGCCGATCAGGACTATTTCTTGGATAAAGTGAATTATGTTGATAGAATAAAGTTTGATAGAAATCTAGCCAACATTGCACCTTGCTCCTCAACATGGATTACATACGTGACATTGAACAAGGATTTTTATTCTCTCACACTTCATCCCAACCATTGGTTCATATGGGATCGAGAAATAATGAGGTGTGGATGCGTGTATAATGTTAGTTCTGTAGATTGACAACAATTTTGGTAAAACATTATGCTCAAAAATTGCCATGAAGTTTAATGTATCAACAGGTTTTATGAAGATGTCACAGTTGATTTCCTAACATGTGAAACTGAACTAAAATGGTTTTTAAGTTCAGAAACATTAAGAGTCAGTTTGTTTTAACTTCTATGCTTCGATTAAGCAAGCTATGTAACGTTCTTTAGCAACATTATTGGAGAACTTTTATCCTACTTTTATGGAGAAAGCTTAGGACTCGATGAAGACTAATTATGAAGCAACCCTAGTTGCTGTCAACATATATAAAGGTTGCTAACCCTGTTTACAGAATTATCCATTCTAGAAGAACTTTAAACGTACTATTTTAATTGTTGGTTGTTAGTCTTTGTTGGTTGTTAATTATGAGCCACTCTAGTATTGTTTAATACTTGAGGTGGATGTTAGTTGAGTTGTAAATTGCTAATCATCAATAAGCTTTGAAGTAACGTTGATTATGTGTCTTTGAAGGGTGTCTTCAAGTTTTGTGTTATCATTTATTGTCACCGCGTGTGACTGTGGGGAGTGAGAGATGTTTCTCATATCTAAGAAGGGATCTTAGGTAGAAGGGTCATTGGGTAGTGATTAAGTGAGGGGTGTAAATGGGGAGTTTAACTCTAAATTAATACTACTAATATTGTACTTCATCCCTAGCTTGGTATCCTCCAGACGTTGGTTTGTAGAACCGAGGTGGGTAAACAATTGACTGTGTTATTTAGTTTTCTGCAGTTAAAATTCTATTATTTTAATTGTTCATCCAACAAATATTAGTGTCGTGACATCACCTTTGACATCTCATATCTGATACCATAATTTCAATTGGTATCTGAGCAGACATCCTGCTCTGTCTCTAGGTGAGATCTAGGGAAGATACTTTCTAGTACTATGGACAACGAAGGAGGATTTGTGAGTAGACCACCCATTATGGATGGTACTAACTATGACCTATGGAAACCTCACATGGTAGCATTCTTAAAGTCCTTGGACAACAGGGCTTGGAAAACTGTTTTGAAAGGATGGACACATCCTGTTATTATTGGAGAAGATGATCAACCCACTGATGACTTGAAGCCTGGAGAAAACTGGTCAAAGGCAGAAGATGAACTAGCTCTTGGAAATTCAAAAGCCTTAAATGCTATATTAAATGGAGTTGACAAAACATCTTTAGATTGGTTAGTACGTGTGAAGTGGCCAAAGATGTTTGGGAAATTCTCAAGACTACTCATGAAGGCACTTCCAAAGTAAAGATGCCAAGACTGCAACTATTAACCATTAAGTTTGAAAACTTAAGGATAAGGAAGATGAAAGAATTCAAGAATTTAACATGAACATTTTGGAGATTGCCAATGCTTGCAGTTCCTTAGGAGAGAAGATACCAGAGGAGAAGCAAGTGAGGAAGATTCTCAGATCTCTCCCCAAGAGATTTGACATGAAAGTGACTGCTATAGAGGAAGCTCAATAAATCAACAACATGAAGGTAGATGAGCTTGTTGGGTCTCTTCAAACGTTTGAGTTGGGTATTAAAGAGAGATTTGAGAAGAAGAATAAAAGTATAGCCTTTAATTCAAATTGTGAAGAAAGAGACGAGGAATGTGATCTGGAAACTGAGGAAAGGCTAACTAATACTATAGTCTTTCTTGAAAGAAAATTTAATAAAGTGCTAAGGAAAATAGAGGGAAATTCAAGACTTAATGTCAGGAACATCCCATATGACATCAGCAGAATAAATAATTTTGGGAAGAAAGCACAAGCTAAGGAAAGGTCTATTCAAGGAAGAGGAGTAAGATGTTATGAATGTGAAGGATTTGGTCACATTAAAGATGAGTGTCCAACATTCCTTAAGAGACGAAACAAAGGACTGAATGAATCCTGGTCAGATGAGGATTCTGAAAATGAAGTGGAAGAAGAATCAGCCAAATATGTAACAACTCTAACTGGTACATACATTTCTGATGGAGATTCAAGTGATGAAGAGTTAACATTTGAAGAGTTGGCTGCTACATACAAGGAACTATGTGTTAGAAGTGCTAAAGTATGCCTGGAGAGTGAGAAACAAAATAAGCTCATAATTCAATTGCAAGACAAAAAGAATGAGCATATGGAGACTATTTATAAGCTGGAAAGTGAAGTAACTATGTTGAAATATGATCTTGACAAAATGTCCAAATCTGTCAAGATGTTAAACAATGGATCTAAAACACTGGATAAAATACTTCAACCAGGAAGAGTAGAAGGAGACATGAGTGGTTTGGGATATAATGAAACAAAGGAGCCTTCTACATAACCTATTCAAATCCGGGCCAAACCAAAGATGTCAAATCAAATGTTTCAACATCGTGGAAGAAGCAACTATAGGCAGCCAAAAAGAAGATCTCAACGTTGGAGATGCCATTACTGTGGAAGATATTGTCACATAAAGCCCTTATGTTTCAAGCTATATGGTTACCCTAATCCTACACCTCAGCCAAATGTGACTTAGGCTAGTATAATTGAAAAGAAACAATGGATCCCCAAAGTTGACATCTCTTGTTTCTTAGCACACACATCTCAAATAGTAAGAACCAAAGAGGAATGGTATTTTGATAGTGGATGCTCAAGGCATATGATAGGAGACAAAAATTTACTGGTGAATATTCAAGTATATCCAACTGACTGTGTCAATTTTGGAGACAAAATGAAAGGAGAAATCAAGGGAGTAGGAAAGACAAACTGCTTTGGAATTCGTAACATTGAAGATGTGTTACTTGTCAAAGGATTAATATCCAACTTGATTAGCATAAGCCAACTGTGTGATCAAGGATTTAAAGTAAACTTCACAAAGCCTGAATGTATTATCACTAATACGAAAGGTGAAGCTGTTATACAAGGTATGAGGACCAACGACAACTGTTATCTATGGGTTCCCTATAACACAAGCTACTCTACATGTGATGAACTCAAATAGATTAAAGACAATTGTTCTCAGGTGAAGAAGACAAAGCATACGCTAACTGATCTCAATGTTCCACAGGATGTCATGACATCATATAACTCTGCAAAAATCATTAATGATCAGTCTGTTGAAAGTAAGAATGTGGACCTGAAACAAAAATTTACTAAGATGATATTGGTCAACTATTACTCAAGAGGATGAAATGTAAATGGAATTTTAAGAAGTGAACAAGGGGTCTGTATGCTAAAGAAATTATAACAATTAAAAATG
Organism: Vicia sativa; assembly: GCA_021764765.1. Lineage (NCBI taxonomy): Eukaryota > Viridiplantae > Streptophyta > Magnoliopsida > Fabales > Fabaceae > Vicia > Vicia sativa. The sequence goes on from CM038795.1 coordinate 129,480,463, forward strand.
TTTGGGAATGTCATTAAAGAGCTTTAATTTTCAAAATATCACTTAACTCTGTTGAAACATGACATTCAACATATGAAGAGCCCATACCTAGTGAAATAAGTTCAAAGTTCCCCCATACGCTACACAAAATCTGAGACCTACAGTGTTTTCATCTCTTACCCTTGCAAAAAACAAATTTCAATCTTCCATTTTCAAAAACTCAAAGATGTCTCAACATAACGAATCCGCTCCAAGCAAGACCAATTTGTGCTCGTCCAACTAAGAAGCCCACAACGAAAACATCTCCACTGATGAAGCCTTCGACGTGGCTCCACTGGCCACGATTCCATGTCAGGAGACAAGACCTAAAAAGCTTTGCACCTTCCATGCAAGACGTCCAAGAGGAAATTCATCCCTTGGTGTAGGTAATACTTCTAACCCTGCAAATAATGAACCAGATCAAGAGGCTATAGATGTTGATAAGACTATAAGGAAATTAGTCACTAAGGTTTTGAATGTGGGACTACCTATCGAAGGGATTACCATCCTTCTTTCCCATATACCTGTTGAGGATGCCCCAAAAGGGCCTGTTGAATCATCTGTAAGGGAAGAAGAAAATATTGAAGGGAGTTTTGGAGAGGGAAATAAGTCAAATCTTGGAAATGCCACACCTGATGTTGAGACATCATTTATGAAAGAAGCTCTTTTTAGCAAGAAAGTTGATGTAAGTCCAACCAAAGCTAAGAACAAGAAGAGTGAAGAATTTGTAGATGTAGATGGACTGTCTGACAATGAGTTGATTGTCAATGTGAACCCTGGAATAGCTAAGATGTTGAAGACTAGAAAAAGTAAATTTTCAGTTTCAATTACTCCATCCAAGACTGTCAAGAAGAAGGTTATGTATGGACCTCCAAAATCACAGAGCAAAGTTATTCCATCATCAAGCAAGATGAAGATTAGGTTTGAATCAGACTCAGACTATGATGTTGAGGATGATGTCCCGGACATCACACATGTGAAGAAGTCTATCATTAAGAGGCCTTTTGATGATATACCTGATGCACCAACAAACAACATATCCTTCCACTCCACCAAATTTGTCTCAAGATGGAAGTATATTTATCAGAGGAGAATTGCCTTGGAAAGGGAATTGGGAAGAGATGCCTTAGAGTACAAGGAAATCATAAAGTTAATCTCTGATGCTGGATTGATGAAAATTGTAACCAAGCTGCCTAAATATCATGAGATTTTGGTCAAGGAATTCATTGTTAACATCCCTGAGGACTGTGCTGATAAAGGGAGCAAGGAATTTCAGAAAGTCTTTGTGAGAGGAAAATGTGTTGAGTTCTCTCCTACAGTTATCAACAAGTACCTAGGAAGAAGTGAGAATGAGGAAAGTGAGCTTGAAGTAACTAATAATTCAGTGTGCAAGACCATCACTGCAAACCAAATGAGTGTATGACCAATTAAAGGGAAATTATCTACTGGGAAGCTGATTGTCAAATATGCAATTTTGCATAGAATTGGAGCTACTAACTGGGTGCCCACAAACCACACTTCAACTATTTCAGTGGGATTGGGAAAATTTATCTATGTTGTTGGGATGAAGAAACCATTTGATTATGGTTCATACATCTTTGATCAAACAATCAAACATGCTGACACCTGTGCTATAAAGATGCCAATTACATTTCCCTCTATGATATGTGGTATCCAACAACATCTTGGAATCCTGTCCATCCTTGACTTTAGCAGCAAAAGAGGAGCTCCCTTATCACTTCACCATAAACTATTTGCAAGGGAACATGTCCCATACATTGTTTCAACATTTGCAGGTGCTGAGACCAAGACCACAAGTAAGAGCGACTTGATTATTGAATTAATAGAGGTCTGTAAAGAACTGGATGAGGTTATACGTATCAGATCATCTAGAAAGCTGAAATTTGAAGAGACCATACAAGCTCTAAAGAGGACTGCTGCTACAAGTACTACTCAGGAGGTGCAGGAAGATGTAAGCAGCTCTGCAAGTAAGAGTCAAAGCTCTTTTGAATATGGATCAAGAAGTGATGGAAGTGGTGGGTCTGCTGGTTCTGCATAAAATTGATTGTGCTTGAAGAAATGTAAATTGTGCTTCCAATGGCTCTTATTGTGAATGTTTAATTATCTATTGTGTAATTTTACCACTTAAGTGCATAAAAAATATTTTGGTCTATAATATCCATAACAATTAACTCTAAGTAACAATGAATGATATTATAATCTAGAATTTCATATTGTTATCATCTATGAGTTAATTCTGGCTTTGGCATATTATGGCTAAAAAGGGGGAGAGAGCAAGAGAATGTGACTTGAGAGATGTGATTGACTAACCTTGTGATGTGATGAAGTGCTGATGTTGAGGGTGAGCAGCTAACTGTGTATTAATTATGTGCATCTAACATGTACTGATGTTGTATGCAGGGGGAGCAACTAACTATATGATTGTGTTTGTGCATCTGTGATGTGATGTTCTAACTGATGTTTGAACATCTATTTTTTCCGGTTATCTCTGATGAACTATGATGATTTGATTCTCTGATATGTATGTCATACTAATGTTGTATGTGCTTAATTGTTTATTATGATGTCGATGTTAAGTGTATGGCTTGTACTCTAAGGTAATGTTTTAGCAAAAAATTTCCAAAGGGGGAGTTTGTTATCTATGTAGATTGGCAGCATTTTTGGTAAAACATTCTGCTCAGAAAATGCCATGAAGTTTAATGTATCAACAAGTTTTATGAAGATGTCACAGCAGATGTCCTGACATGTGAAACTGAACTGAACTGGTTTTTAAGTTCAGAAACATTAGGAGTCAGTTTGTTTTAAATTATATGCTTCGATTAAGCAAGCTATGTAACGTTTTTCAGCAACATTATCAGAGAACTTTTGTCCTACTTTTATGGAGAAAGCTTAGGACTCGATGAAGACTAATTGTGAAGTAACCCTAGTTGTTGTCAATATATATATAAAGGCTGATAACCCCGTTTGCAGAGTTAGCCATTCTAGAAGAACTCTAAACGTACTATTTTAATTTTTGATTGTTAATTGTGAGCCACTCTAGTATTGTTTAATATTTGAGGTGGACACTAGTTGAGTTGTAAATTGTTAATCATCAATAAGCTTTGAAGTAACGATGATTATGTGTCTTTGAAGGATGTCTTCAAGTTTTGTGTTATTGTTTATTGTCACCGCGTGTGACTGTGGGGAGTGAGAGGGGTTTCTCATATCTAAGAAGGGATCTTAGGTAGAAGGGTCATTATGTAGTGATTACGTGACGGGTGTAAACAAGGAGTTTAACTCTAAATTAATACTGCTAATAGTGGACTTCATCCCTGGCTTGGTAGCCTCTAGACGTAGGTGTGTAGCACCAAACTGGGTAAACAATTCACTGAGTTATTTAGTTTTCTGCAATTAAAATTTGGTTATGTTAATTGTTCATCCAACAGATATTAGTGTCGTGACATCACCTTCAAAATCTCATATCTGTTACCAGAATTTCATATACCATCTTACTGTCTGGTAGGGAAGCGAACTCGACAATAATGTTTGAGTTCGACGTGTTGCAGTTTGGGTTTGTAGCCGAAATAGATTAAAATGGATTTAGAGGCCAAAGTCTAACATATGGTTGTCAAATCCAGTGAACTAGAGATCTTTGACGTGGGACAAATAAAAACTTTAGAGCCAAAACCATCTGACAATCTATAAACAACAAACATGGAAAAGGGGGTGTAGAAGGTCGGAGGCTCAATTCCATCTATGACGATGAGCCTTTTGGGTTAAAGAAGGATGCAATTGCTTCAGTAAAAAAGATGAAGCCTCAAGATCCTTTGGAGGATATCATTTTAGGAGAAGGAAATTATATGAGGCCGACGTGCATTCGTGCCAACATTAACCCTAACTTTAAAGCATAAAATGCGGAAAAATGAAATAAAGTGCTTAGAAACAATGAAAAGGTTAATTAAACTTAACTGTAAACAAAGGTGTAAAAATCAATGATCAGGAGAAAATGCCTAACTTTCCCATTGGTCTTTTCAGTGGAGTTTCACTTTGTCGAGCAACACAATATATTATTTATTTTTAGGCATGGGGGATGATCGAAAAACATGTTTAGAAGGATCTAAAATTTTTAAGTCTTATTGTAGCACCCCAAAATTTTCTCTTTTCATTTTAACCCTAATTGGCTTATATTTCATCATCGTATGCATACAAACATGTCATTGGTACTATGGTTACGGGATCAAAGTCTTTATCTTTTGAGAATTACAGAAGACGACAGATCTTTTAGTTGATATAGTGAATAATAACTCAGGGATTTTGAAGTTTGAATGCACTACACGATACGTTATGCATTGCTGCCTATAATTCACAAATACCCTGCAAGTTGCGATTTAATTGCTTCTCGATGCATAATTGGCTTTAATTTTGTATTTACTTGATATCGGTGTTGAGTTTCCTTGATTTTAATTCAACTTTTTTGAGCATTCCATGGATTGCAACAATGTTGCCCAGAGTTGGTGAGTGCGCATAATCGGTGATGTAATTCTTGCACAGAGCATAAGTAGACTTAATTGGTTATTTATTGGGAATCCATATTGAGTTTTGAAGGTTTTAATCCGATTTTTCTACCAGTTCATAAATTACAATAGTTGCTACCCGAGAATTGATTTTGTTGCTCTGATACTTGTTCGGAATTGATTTCTTCATGATTAAATCCCAATTTGAGTTGTAGTATGATTACTTGACTTCGGTCACCTTTTCTTGTTATTTACTAACTCATTTTGTAAAATTATACAAGCTCCCAAAGGAGATTTATCTTATCGCGAGGCTTGTGGATTGTTTGTGTTATATAGACTTATATCTTGTGCAGGGATATTACACGATATTTGGATATGCTTGTGATTTATTTTCACATGGATAATGCTTTTGACGCGTATTATTATTATTGCATTCGATTCTTATTATTTTCTTTGTTGGTGAAGCTTACGCAGAGATCTTCGGGTTTCTTAGCTTTGTTCGATTGGAACTTTTCTCTTTTTATTTCCGTATTGTCTTTCAATTTCTTTTCCATGAGAAGTAGGAATAGAGATGCATGGGATGGAGACCTACCCTTGTAGGCATTGTTAACTTGTTTGTTTAAATACCTCAACGAAGGAAATTCTGTTTGTTTAAAGACCTTGATGAAGTTAATTCTGTTTTTTTAAAGACCTCAATGTAGGAAATTCTGTCTGTTTAAATTATGTTTGCATAAAAGACCTCGACGAAGGAAAATCCCATTCCTTTTTACTTTGTGCTTGCAATCGAGTACATATAAGTGGAAGTGAGGGCTCACAATCGGCCCCCACATTTCAAGTCCATGGGTGTTTCATAGCTCGCGTTACACATTAATGCTTTGAATCATGCTTTCTAATGTCCTTGAGTTAATAAAAGAGGAAGTGTGGGCTCACAATCTTCCCCCCATATATTGTCTTTGCTTCAAAGATATTTAACTCTCATTTCTCAAACATTGATGCTTCGAGTCTTTACTCGACTTTGTGCTTGAGATATTCTAATGGAAAGAGTCTTTTGACTCCCACGTCGAAATCAAACTTGGATTCTTATTTTTGCTAGCTCACAGTTTACAATTGCTTGATTTAGTTTGACATTACTTGTTCGTGTTTGCGATTGCCTCTTCTTTACTTGATTGCTTGTTTATGTTCCCACCTATATGCATGATCCCTCTTCCTTGATGCTTGTTAGTTAATTAGATTCTCTTTAGGTATCTTATTCAAGTACCTTACATCTTGAGTAAGTTTCTACTTCTTATGTTTGATGTATGATTATCTAATCTCTATCTATTATATTTCTATCCTACTTTGATGACTCAATATCATTGTTAGGTGTATTTTTTATCTGTGTTTTGCCATCGCTTTCTATCTATTTTATCCTACTTTGATGACTTGATATCATTTTTAGGTGTAAGTTTGATCGATGTTTCGCCATCTCTTTCTATCTTTTTTATCCTACTTTGATGACTTGATATCATTGTTAGGTGTTTACTACTTGATGTTTTGCAATCTATTTTATCCTACCTTGATGACATGATATCATGGTTAGGTGTGTGTTTGATTGATGTTTCTCCATCGTTTCTTATTTCTTTTATCCTACTTTGATTACTTTATATCAATGTTATGCGTCGATGTTTCGTTATTGATTTTTATCTTTTCTATCCTACTTTGATAACATAATATCATTGTTAGGAGTTTATTACTCGATGTTTTGCGATCGCTTCTTATCTTTTCTATCCCACTTTGATGATATGATATCATTGTTATGTTTCTATGTTTTGCAATCCCTTTTTATATCCTACTTTGATGACATGATATCATTGTTTAGGGGTTGATGTTCTATCATCTTTTCTTATATCCTACTTTGATGACATTATATCACAGTTTAGGTGTTGATGTTCTACCAACTTTTCTTATATTCTACTTTGATAACGTGATATCACTCTTTAGGTGTTGATGTTCTATCATCTTTTCTTATATACTACTTTGATGACATGATATCATTGTTAGGTGTTGATGTGTTACGATCTCTGTTCCTATTCCTATGAGATGTTCGATTGATTTCACTATCCTACTTAAGTGTGATTGATTGCCCCTTCTTTTGTATGCTCCTCATAGGACCTTTAGTTCATTCTTCTCTAAGTTTGAACTAAATAGACCTTAGGATTTGAATCCATGCATGAATATATTAGGTAGATCTTCCTCTGGTCCTAACTTTAGGTTCATAAGCATAATAACTTATAGGTCTGAGATCCTTTTTTTATTATTCTTTCTCTTTTACATTCATCTTTAAAACTAAAACTTATTTTTCTTTCAAACTCCAAAATACTTAACAAATAAATGATGCGAACCATGCTTCCACGAGCCTTAAGAAATGGAGATGATAAGCGAGTTTCTTCTCAACTTTATCATTCCTTCATTCACAGTCTTTCTTGTGGTTCAAATCTCCAACTCTTTTCATTATTAAGTGAAGAAATGACTATGACGCTCTAATTCCTCGAAAAGGATACATAGCCATTAGGTCACGTGGCCTAGGCGAGCAAAACTTGTAAAATCTTTCTTCTTTTCCCCACATTTTTCTTTTGCATGCATTTCTAAGAGAAAAATTTGCGATTCTAAGAGAACAAGTGTGTTTGCGTTTGAAGCAGAAAACATTTGCAATTCTAAGAGAAAAATGGAAGAAGTTTGAAAGATGTACGTGGATGAGTATTTATAGAAGTTGATGGACTTCAGCATGGTGGACAAATGGCGAACACGTGGCAATAGGAGACATTTGGTTTTTTAGAAGTGGGAAAGTTAGTAGAAGTTATTGATTGAGCTAAACCCATGATCTTCTAGGAAATAAGAGTAATGATGAGACTTGCAATGCAAGTGACAATATTCATTTAAAGCGTAATTATGATACTGACATCAACAACATGCTTTAAATAGTGTAAAAAATATAGTTTAAAAAATGCCATCTTTTCTTCAACACATGATCAGTCAAAAATGGAATTTTTAGGGGACAATTTGTTACCTCAAATTTTCGACACAAGTATTATATGGTGAATAGGAATCGTCTTGAAATATAGTTATTATTTTCAAGTCGGAATGGTTAAGTTCCGACCATGAGTTTCAAAGATGATTGACAGTTTGTCTTGTCGGAGGACAATATTAATTTCTATCGAATATTCATCATTGGAGGTCAAGCATATTTTTTTGGAGTTAGCAAAGTTTGGAGAAACAGGCAGATATTCAAGCATATGTTTTACTCAAAATGGATAAGATCAGACAGTTATTCAAGAACACGTGTAAGGTTTGAAGAGAAGGTGACATAGCATTGGGAACATGGAAAATTTTCCTGATTCGACCATTGTCAACAATTACATTAGGACTAATATATAAGCATTGTTTTTTATATAATTTTATGGTCCACAATTTTACACACAAACTCTATAAACTCAAACTACAAGTGTTGAGAGAAATGAGTGATAAAAAATGTATGTAATTGGGTTCGATTTTTTGAATTTCGCTTTTTATCTTTTCAAGTTATTCATTTCATTCAAGTTACTTTGTTACTTTTAAAGTTCTTATTAAAAGCTTTTTATTGTTTTGACTTTGATGTCAAAGATGTTCAAATTCACAAATTCTTGCACAAAATGTTCGAGATATTTTCGAGTTTAATCCCTTAAGTTATTTTAAAAAAAATTGTTTACCAAAGTTACCAGTAAACACTGGTATGATTTGAAAAGGAGAAGAGCTTTCTATTTATAGGTGAGAAATCTGACTCAAAAAGGAAAATTACCCATGTACTTTTTAATCTCACAATTGATTATGCATTCGGTCTAATCGATTATATGCTTCATAAAAACGACAACCCTGATTTTTTAAAAGGAAAACCTACAAAGACTATTGTTTACTTGACTAAGAGTGTTCTTAATCTATTAGGAAGCTTTATGGTTTTCTTTAACTGATTCAATAAGGGCCGCAGTCGATTCGGTAGTGTATATAAGTCTCCAAAATATTTAGGAACACCCTTAATTAATCTCATAAGCACCTTAATGATTTCTCAGAGGATTGTAAGAAGTTTTATCAAATAAAGAGGTTAAAAAAACTTTAGGATGAGTGTGTGTTGACTTAATAATTTAAAAAATTACTCTAATATATTTCAAAAGACTTTGATCACTCAAATATAGATTTGACAAGCTTTCACACTCTCTCTCTTTCACAATCTTTAAAGCTTCAAGGTCTCTTGTTAGATACATCAACTATTCATCACTTAATTTGAGACTCAACTAACTCAAATATTACATCTTCTGTCTTGTAATAGATGTTCTCTTTTCTATTTTTATTTGTCTTAAATTATTTATCCTTTTAAATAAAAATTTGATATTTATTATTTTTTTCATTAACTTATATTTATTTATTGCATTTTAATTCATGTAATTACTCTACTTTTTAATATTAATAAGATAATTTAAATTTAATAAATGAGATATATTTTATCATGGAAGTCAACCTAATTCATCATGAGACCTTACTTTTATTCCAAAAAATATTAGTGGTAAATATTTTTTGATTGAATTAATTAAACAATTTAGAACCACGTTACAGTGTTTACTCTTTCAATTTATTGAATTGGTCATGTTTTAGTGAGATATGGTTCGCGTAAATATAGGTGAGTCCAAGGTATTGCTCTTCAAAGTTTTCAATATTCAAACCTATAATAGTCAAATAAACACAATAAACAACTCAATTGCACTCCCCATATATAAATGCATTGTGTCTCACTCTTTTTTCATCAAATCACAACATATTTCATCATATACAAATTCATTCAAACATACATAAAATAAACTCTTAGCTCAAAGCTCAACAGATCTTAGAGACATGGCTATCTCTTATAGAATGATCCTTTTCAGAGTTCTACTCCTTGTACTAATCATTTTTGTTACATCTCAACCAGGAGTGGATTGTAGACCATTATCCATACATTATTATGAATGGTCTTCTTGGGGTAATGGCCTTCTCTTGCAATCTCTTCCAAACGCTCCTGCACCACCTTCAAATGGAGATCATACTCATCCTTAATCATATTAACCTACACATATATTTACTTCTTTCGAATTTATTGAAGTTTTAACGACATTAACATTCGTTCTTCAAGTTCCACGTGTCACTGGATTGTATCAATTTCATTTATTTTTAGTTGCATGTCTCACATGCAATTATTTTTCTTTCATATGGTATTCATTAATTGTATTCACGTTCAATTTCAATCATCCACAAAATAAAATTGGGATATATTCTTTTAGGTTGTGTTATGTAAGTTTGGTTTAGTCTAAATAAATATTTAACGCTTTCGATTCGATAGATAAATATTGATTTTGAAAGAAACCTATCCTTCAAAAGTGACTGCTTTGTTTTGTTAATTGCTCTTTACTAAATTTCTTTTCAGATAAATCTATATAGGAAAAGTTTGGGTGTATCATAATAATGGTCATCGGTGTTTAAAATTAGCTTAACAAAAGCAAATAAGATGAAAAGGAAGTCATAATGGTTATATATATATATATATATATATATAAAGAAAATAGAAATAAAAACAAGTGTGGGACTACACCAAGATCCTCTCAAAAAAAAATAAAATCAAAATTATTCTCTAGAAAATTTGCCCTAAAAAGTAAAGATATATAACTAAAATTATTTGAGTCTGTAAGATTACGAAATGGGTTAGCAAGAGAATCAGTGCATATATTCTCTTTTCTATAGATGTGAGAAACAACAATATACATTTTTGAAGTGATATTTACGCAATTAATTCATCAAGCGTGAATCTTGTCAATGCATCTTGAATGGAGGTTTGAAAGCTTCTATCATAGTGACGGAATCTGTTTCCAACCTTAAATTATGTCAATCTTTCTCATTAGAAAACTCAATTATTGATATAGAACTTGAGAGATCGACAATGAGAATAATCGAGACACCAGAAAACTAAGCAAAAACTCCAAGAAAATGACCTTCAAAGTTCTGGAAGTACCACCATAAGCAAATGGCTTTGGGTTAACTAAAGACGATCCATCATAGTTGATTTTAAACTAGTTATATGGAGGCGACTTCCTAATCACTTCCAAAATTTTAGGGGTGTTAGGAGGCTGAATTTTGACCTTGAAAGCTTTCAACATCTCAAAATCATGAATATTCATAAAGGAGGTCGCATTAGAATTATTACCAGTCAGGAAACAAACTGACAAAATATAAGAAATACAAGAAGAAACGTGAGAGAAATTAACTTTGAATATGGCTCTATTTCGAGCAATCTGAATAACATTGAACAAATGGATAAATGCAACATTGAACAAAAACTTACATTGGTTAGTCCATGTTTTATTGCAAAGATTCCAAATGTCATCCCAACATTGGATTCTCGTGTGAATTTTCAGAGTTGTGGCTAACCAATTCTAGAGTTTAATAGCATAATGGCATTCAAAGAAAAGGTGTGGGGAAAATTCTTCAAATTGAACGTGGAGGCATTTTTTTTTCTTTTTTAATTTATCATCGGTTGCAAGCTTGCCTAGTAAAAACCTCCAAAGTAGAAAACATTCTGAAGAAGGATTAGCTTTAGACCAAACTTAACGCTACCAATCCTTGCAGACCCCAAAATTTCTCTTGAATTCATACGGTGATTTGAGAGTGAGCACACCCGAGGGAGAATTCTTCCAAATCTTTTTGTCCGACCGAAGATCAAATGGAATATGACAACTGTGAATTATGACTTGTAATGAATTAGAAAAAGCATGACTGCGGTTTAAAAATTTCCAATTTTGATCGATGAAGTCACTGGCAGAAAGATATTTATCTACAATAGTTTCCCCCATTTCAAGGATCAAAAGGGCTCTACACCAAGATTCGTATCAAAATTTAATAGGGCTTCCATTTCCAAGAATCCAAGATAAATTGTCTTTAAATTTCGAAGTCTCATTCTTGACACTAGACCAAATAGAAGAGAATATGTGATGTTTAATAACTTGCTTCTTCCTCAAAACACTAAGTCTAAAAAAATCACTTAAGAATCACTCAAATTCAAAATATCTCAACCAAGCTTTAAATTGGTGTCCTCATTAAGAGTGACCAACAATATAAGACCCAAACTGCCTTAAGAAACTGGTTTACAGATATTCTTCTATGCCACTATGACTAATTTACTTTTAGAAGTTTCTCCAGTCCTTATGAAGTTTCTAGCAGCACCCTCTAAATCTCTAACCAGAGCAACATGTCATGCATAGATAGACATCGAATGTATGAGCATACCTTGAATTACCAATTTAACAAGCTTAACTCGATCGACAAAGGATAAAAGATATCCTTTCTAATAAGCAAGCACTACTACATAAGTCATATCTTACCATAGTTCAGAGAAAGCTTCTACTATAGATGGTGGTTTGTGGGTAAGTAAGACGTGATTGTATGTGCCCTATTTTACCACCATGCACTACCAATGGTGATAAAAATACACTAACGTGTAACATACCATTAAAATTGTATTAAACAACCATAGTAAAAGGTTGAGGCCAAGGATTTGATACCAACATTAGGATTTTTGCAGATTTCAATACATTTAACCATGGTTATAAATCCCAACTATGGTGAAAGACTCAGCACATAACATTTCACTACGGTCCTAGAATCCAACAATGGTGATATACTTACTTGAGTTTATTTGAACTTATGTGGAATGCTTATTTTACCAACTTCCCATTAAACATATAACCTTTTAATCTGAGTTAGAAATCAATAATATGAAAAATTAAGCTATATATTAGAAGAACAAGTTACACTAATCAATGTTGTATGATATTTTTTACAACCCATTATCTACATTTTACTCTTTAACGATTAGAACATATTTAAGTGCTTCTAATTCTTCTGCTAACACTTACTTCACCTCTAGTTCATTTTGAAAAATAGTATTTACTTTGTAGACAAAATTAGAGGTGAAAGAAGTGATAGATGAAGAACTAGAAGCATTGAACCAAAGTTCTAATCATTAAAGAGCAAGATACGAATAATAGGATGCAAAAACCTCATAAAACATTGATAAGTATAATTTTTTCTAATATAACTTAAAATCATATTATAATTTTCTAATTCAATATGAAGGTTATATATATTTAGTAAGGGGTAGGAAAAACACTCAAACCATATACGATATAATAAACTCATATTTTATGACATGTTGACAGAACATATTGAAAGCTACAATGTACAACAACATATAAATTTTATCATCAACAACATAACTTAAACAACATACAACATAGATAAAACAATTAGATCATGAACAACAAAGAACTTTTATCAACAACAACATAACTTAAACAACATACAACTTTGCTCGACAAAAACAAAATCATCAATAACATACAACTTTTATCATCCACAACATACAACTTTTATCAACAACAACATACCTTCAATAATATATAACTTTTATCATCAACAATATACCTTAAACAACATATAACTTTTATCAATAACAACATAACTTAAATAACATACAACTTTCCTTAACAAAAACAAAATATCAACAACATACAACTTTTATCAACAATAACATAACTTAAATAACATACAATTTTTCTCAACAAAAACAATCATCAACTACATAAAACTTTTATCAACAATAACATAACCTAAACAACATAAAAATTATGAACAAAAGCATTATCATCAACAACATAGAACTTTTATAAACAACAACATACCATAAATAACAAACAACATAGCTTAACAAAAACAAAATCATCAACACCATAAAAATTTATCACCATCATCATAGAACTCTTATCATTGGAAATATACCTTAAACAACATAGAACTTTTACCATCAACAACATAACTTAAAATATCATACAACTTTTATCAACGAAAATGTGAAGAGGAAGTGAAAGGTGGAAACGGCTGTATACCTGAAATGTGAAGAGGAATTGAAAGAAACATGTTTTCTGTAACATATTTCCTTGGTATGCAACTGTTCATGGGCTAAGGTGTGAGAAATTGTTGGGGTTTTGTTAAGAGAGATACAATTGTCTATCCTGAAAGAGCAAGATTTGGCATAAATTTAATTTAAACTTTTTACCACGATTGAATAAAACGAACATGATTAAATGTAAGTATATTTCACAACGGTTTCTACTCTATACCGTGGGGAAGGTAATATAATTTGAATATAAATATTAAGATTATAAGTAACATGGTCATTTTGTGACCAAAAAAAGGAAAATTGTCGGTGTTGGTATTCGAAGCCTGTATGCCTAACATATCAAAACAGTTATTATTAAAGACTATAGAGAAATGTATTTTAATAAAATAAATAAAAATGAAGGGGCCTAATATTGAACTATTACTTTGGTTGGAATAATATTCGAGGTAATAACATGTTATGTTATGTGTACCTATGTTGAAACCGACTAAGGTCGAAAGATTGTTAAGCCTGGAAGTTGGCATTACCACCATAGATAGAAGAATTCACATAGTTAACAACTTAGCCATAAGCTATAGAGTAATCTTTGAATACAAAGATGAGTGCCCTTATGTTGAAAGTGTTACCCTTATAAAATATGAAAATATAATTAGCTTAAAAAATATGGGAGGGGACTTTGATTTTCTTAGTCACTTTGATCAAATCTAAATTCCTTGAATTCACCAGCTACAAAATTTTCCTACTGAGTACTTCTTCTGCTAAGCAAAAAAGTAAAGAAAAGGATCTCCTTGACGGACACCTCTAGAACACTTAAAGAAATCATGAAGAACACCATTGATATATATTGAAATACAAGCCGAGTGTAGGATGTTATGTATCCAATGACAAAAGTCAAGTTAAAGCAAAACTTATTGATAAATTTCAAAAGAAGCGGCCAACTCAAAGTGTCGAAAGCTTTTATTATACCCGCCTTTAAAGTGACGTTGCCAGACCAAAATTCAGTATCAAGTTTCCTTTGAAGCCCGACCAATGCAATCTTAAATATTCCTAACCTGAATGAAGCCTTGTTGCTCATGAGAGATAAGATAAGGCATTAAATGAGCATGAAAGTATTCGAGTTAAATCTAAGAAAGATCCATACCACAAAGAAAATGTTGAAGAACCTCCTTAGAAACATCTTGCTTGATAATATCTCAATAGTATTTGAAGAACGCCACTCCAAAACCATTGGGCCCATGCACACTGTCATTTCAAAGCGATAACACAATAGTAGTAATCTCTCTCAATGAGGAAAGAATAGTGAGGAGAGCATTCATTTTGTCATCCATCAAACTTGGGATAATTTCTTCTACAATGGATAAATCTTACAAAATGGAAATGTTAGTGTCAAAAACATTTTGACCTTCTGAGTGACATTACCGAAGAAGGAGTGGTTAGAATTTCTTAAGTTTCTTTTGAGCATTTGAAGTTTCTTATTGAGAACAAACATATGGTAGTCAATAATATTCTTATTCCAAAAGGACTCAATCAGAGGTCTGCAATCCTTATGCGAAGTCCAAGTTTTAAAATTTTTGAATTGAAAAGCTATTTTGTGAGAAGTGGTTTAAAAATCCAAGAGGATAGAAAAGTTATTGAAACACGTCTTAGTGATATTAGAAATAGATAAATAACAACGTATGAATCCAACCAAGATTGATTAGAAATATATCTATCGAAAAACTTGTTAGGCCAGGTGAATTTTGCTCCTTTAGTGGTAATATGAATGAGGTTATTAGATTCAGATAAAACCTGAAAAATCCAGCATTGACCTTTTAGCAGGGGACTTTCTTCCTCTATGCTCATGGTATCCCATGATAGTATTTAAGTCTCTAGTGAAATCCCAAGAAAGATGATGGTTAGTTTGAAGAGATTAAAGGTCATTCCAAATATCTTTTCTTTTGTATAGGTGGTTTAAAGCATAAACTGCAACAAAGGACAAAAGCGTTTTATCTACACTGAAATTGAAAGCCACTAGTTGATACGTTGTTTCAAGAATAATTGGATTGATATATGTACCAAAAAAAGCACCAAATATAAGGTTGAGGATTAATGTTGAAGGCAAGATGTTTATATCCCAGCTTTATGAACCAATTGCAAAGAAACTTGATATAAATCATTTTGGGCTCAACAATGAAAATAAATTAGGTTTTTGCATATTAATTAATATTTTTAGATCTAATATTAAAGGAGTATTAGCCACTCATCTAATGTTCCAATAAAGGCTCTTCATAAGGTAGGATTTTTTAGGCCTATTTGCGACCTAGTGCCATTTTTTGGTTAGATTTTAGGGCTCTCTATTTCTTTTTGAGACTAGAAACTTCAATGGTGAAAGCACCACTTCAATTGTTTGAAATATTTTCTTCCTCTTCTGTCCTATAATCTAATATTACGCACAAAATTTTAAGGAACTCATTGTCCATCCTAGTTTTCTTTTTTCTTTTATCTTTTACATGTTGAGTAGCTGCCACGAAGGCGGAGAGTTGGATTCTTCTAAAGGCTAAGAAACAAAATTAATATGAGGGGTTGGATGTTTTCCATGTGGAGGACTAGAGGTTTGTTAGTATTATGGTTTACGCTTCTCTGATGATTTATCATTGGTTTTATCTAGACACTATAATGCGGATTGGGCAGGAGACCTAATAATTGATTTCTCCAACATAATCATGTTTCTTCTTAGTATATTCTCTTAATTCACGGTGTAACAAAAAGAAATCAGTTTTTGCTCGTTCAAGCACAAGATATGAATGTCGTGCTCATGTTGATGCTACTTTTGTGTTACGTTGTTTATGATGGTTGTTATATGATATGGGAGATACATAATATGCTTCTATTATGTTTCACTCTAGTAACTGAAGTTCTATCCATATTTCTATCCATATTTTCCATAATGATGTTTTTCATGAGTGCACAAAATATATTATATGCACTACTACAACAAACACATTTCACCTCGAACACAAAATGCATTTAACCTTGGCTACAAAAACGAGGTAACAAAGGGCATCATGAAAAGTTTCCACTTTACCCCTCAATTTTTAAAACTCCGAGGAAAAAAGTTATCTGTACACGAGTTCAAACCTCAACATCCGCACTTTTATTATTTTTAAAACTAGCGTATCATACCTCTCAGTTTATCAATAAAATCTAGGGGTAAGATATATTTTTTTTAAAAAAAAGTTGTTACAAACTATAGAATATTAAAAAATGAATTATGTACCCTAAATGTTATTGTTTACACAAAATATTTTTGTAAAAATATAAAAATAGATATTTGAGTCTGATTCATCATCATCACTGTTAGTAGAGATCATATGGTGGATCCTCGTTTCATTGAAATCTTGGGGAATAGAAAATTCTAGTGCAACATATTCCAGATGCCTTTTTCATTCATTTGTTTCTGATGTAAAATAAAAAAGAGTTAGTTAAATAAAATAGATATATGATTATAATATATGATTATATGATTATTGAAGAACACAAACTTTAAACCATATTTATTTTCTGTTCTTACAATCCATCAATAACAATTACCGGAAGAACATTATCAAGTTTTTTACACTTAAAAGTTTTCATGTTATATGTTTCAATATCAATTATTCATGTTCATAATGGTTTTATAATGGACGCCTATTAGGTTTCACGCAGACCACTAATGAAAGTGTCTTGAGCATTGATACTCATAAAGTAGACGACAAAGATTTGTTTAAGGACGATGATCAATATCCTCAATATTTACGCTAAATTATCTCCTCGATTTTGACAAAAATCGAGGTGAATAAGCTTTTTTTAAAACATTACATTGTTTACAATGAATATTAAAATTCATCGTTGTCGATGTTATTCTAGATTTTGTTGCATAATTTGAATCAAGAATGAGCTTCTAATATTTTGAACTCTCTTATTTGTTTAACTTGAATCAAGAATGATTTTCTGCACTTGCAATCCATCATAGAGAACTTTTCTAACCTTCTTTAACTTGAAGCAAATTTTTTTTTATCTTGAGAAAATTCTTTCAAAAGAAAGATAATAAAATATATAGTGGTTGATGCAAATAGTTTGTTGTGGATTGATGTCTTAGAAATATCTTGAGTGTTGTTCCTTTATAAATGATGTAGTTGTGGAACATATCCCCTCGATTTTGTTAAAAAAACGAGGGGAAAACTATTTTTCTTTTTAAATAGGAAAAAATAAGTAACCCCTCGGTTTTAGAAATAAACCGAGGTAATAAGTATGAAGCAAAAATGTTAAATGATAAAGAATTGAAAGTAACATCTCATGTTTCCATTTCAATTTTTTACCAGTCACTAATTTTTGTGTGCAATTTAAAACATGTTTAGGAATAAATTTCTCAATATTCTCAACCGAGGAAAATAATGTTGTTTTCCTCGATTGACAACATTGGAAGGTTATTCCAAAAATACAATATTAACAACAACAGAATTATATGAAATAGATTGCAAAGGCTGAAAAAAATGTGGCTCAACCCCATTGGAGATTTTTCTATCTTGCATTTTGTCCCAAAGAATGATGCATACGAGTTTGGGGCAGCTACATATAATTTAGGATTAGGGTAAAATCTATTTAACGGATGCTTTTGTAGTAAAATTTGATTTCTATCCCTTGGTTATTACGAAAACCGAAGAGATAGATAATTTAGTTTATACTTATAAAAAAATAAAAACATAAATTGTAATAGTTGAGATTCAAAGTGTGTCCTGGATTGTTTTTCCCCTCGGTTATTGTTAAGGACCAATTTGTAGTTATTTTGTACATTATTTTGTGGTCCTTAACAATGTCTTTGTATTTAATTTGTATATTTATTCTAGTATATTGCTTTAATTAGGTTTTTATCTAGTTTTGTTTAATATATGTATTATTTGACTTTAGTTACTCTTAATTGTAGGAATTTATTAACTAATTCTCCCAAGCTTGGATTCAAGGGTACTTGAAGAGCTTTAGGGATGATTCTTTTGAAGATAATTTTGGAAGAGGAAGCATGCTACGGTCGCTCGTGTGCCCGCATGACCCGCTCGGCGACTTAACGCTGTGTCTGAAATCGAAAAAGGACAGCCCATGCTTTCACCTTTGAGCCACCAACCCATCACTTCACCAGACCTTTTTGGCTTGTAAAGGAAGCAAGAAAACATAGACCATCATTATCTTTCATCTTTGTAAATCTAGGGCAAGTTTAGGAAGAAAAACCATAGCTTTTCTCTTGATTTTTCTCATGTTCATCATCTCTACCAACAATCTTGAGAGCAAGGCAACCATGGAAATGAGTAGCTAAGCTCCTTTTGTGTCAAGATTAGAGGTAGTTGATCTATATAGTATGTATTTATTTTAATCCATTTGTGTATGAACATGGTTGATGATTAATATAGTTGAATATCTTTGTTCTTCATCTTTATGCTTTGAGTTTTGCTTGAAAAGAATATTTCAAAGTGACCTAGGATATTCATCCTCTCACAAACAAATGCTAGGAATAGATTTGTGTGTTAGAGTTTACAAAATATTGAACTTAATGATTATCATGCTAATAGTTGTAGTGAGGAATCATGCAAGGATTAACATGATAACATTCACAATCTTGGTAGGAAATCTACAAGATTGAGAGGATATGTATTTGTAGAAATCATCTATTATGTTCATCACTTGATTAAAATGAATATGTATGAAACTAGATCAATGAAACTAATCTTGACATGCCTTCTTACTTGAAAACAATCTCAAACTCTCTTTAATCCAAATCATAACTCTTTTGAAAGAATTGATTTAGTTGTTGTTTGGAAACTCATGGTTCTAGTAGAGTAGATAACAAACCCTTTGGTTACATCATCTTAAAACATACTTTTCTATTGAAAGACTATAACATGCACCAATCCCTGTGGAATCGATAATCAAAATACTTTGTTCACGGAAAAATCCTACAACAAAATGGCGCCGTTGCCGGGGATTGGCGTTTGATGTTGTTAGTATAGCAATAATTGTGTGTTTTAAGACTTTTTCCACTAATCTCTCTTTGTTCCTTTTGTGTGGCTAGACTTTTTCAGGAATTAGTTTATGCGGGGAAGTATTCCGGTCGACCAACTCCTTTTCGATCCCGAAATTGAAAGGACGGCTAGGAGACTTAATAGTAGTGCTAAAAGAAGAAAAAGACAAGCTAGGCAAAGGCAAGAAAGAGGAGAAAGAGGAGAAGCATCTACTTCTTCAACACCACCCGTGTTTGGAGAAGTTACCACTATGGAGGAGAATCAACCACCACCACCACCACCACCACGGGGGCCGTGTGTCAATAGCCCTCGCCATAATGCTCAATTTGCCCGACAAGCAAATGCAAGGGTTGCGGAAATGAAAACGGGCTTGCTTCAACTTCTCTATGCAAGTCCATTTCATGGCCACGACCATGAAGACCCTTACACTCACCTTACCAAGTTTTATGAGATCGCGGAAGCGGCGGGTGCTCCGGAAGACCAAGAAGAACAATATTTCCAAAGGCTTTTCCCTCATTCTCTAGTGGGGAAGGCAAAAGATTGGTATCTTGATCAATTGCAAGAGACAATGACTAATTGGAACGTTTTGGAGGAAAAGTTTCTTGAACGCTTTTCCCTCAATCACGCTTCATGGAGGCTAAGACGGCTATCTCGGTATTTTCGCAAGGAGTAAACGAGCCTTTGAATCGGGCATGGGAAAGATATAAGTCTATGCTAAGGAAGTGTCCGAGCCATGGTTTTGACGAGCTTACACAAATTCATATTTTCCGAAATGGTCTCCAACCTCAACACAAATTGTTGTTGGATGCCACGGCGGAGGTTCTTTGATGGCAAAACACCGTATGAAGCAATCCAAATAATTGAAAAGATGGGTAGGAATGATCATCAAACTCAACATGATCAAGGAGGTGTACAAGTGAAAGCGGAGTTTTAGAAATTGGTTCGAGTCATGAAGCACTTGTGGCGCAAAACAAATTGTTTGCGAAACAAGTTGAAGAATTGACAAAACAAATGGCTAAACTCCCTCAACAAATCATGGAGTTACAAGGAGCATCACATAAGCAAGCTCACCAAATAGCTTGTTGTGAATTGTGCAAAGGGGATCATAAAACCGGCTTTTGTCCTCCGGAGAATGAGGAAGCTAACTATGTGGCCAACCAAGGCCAAGGGTACCAACAACGAGCTCCTTACCCTTATCAAAATCAAAACCAAGGTTACCAACAAAGGGGTAATCAAGGTTATCAAGGAGGGTGGAGGCAAGATAATAATAACCAAGGAAGGCAAAATCCATATCAACCACAAAATCAAAATCAAAATCAAAGTCAACAACAAAATCAAAGCCAACAACAAAACCAACCTCAAAGTCAAGTGAGATCTTCCAACATTCAAGACACTCTAGCTCAATTTATGCAAGCCTCAATGGCTAATCAAAAGAGCACGGAGGCATCTATCAAGAACTTGGAAACTCAAGTTGGACAACTAGCTAAGCAACTTTCCGAACAAAAAGCTTCGACATCATTTTCCCAACCACTCAAACAAACCGAAGAGTATTGCAAAGCAATTTTCACTATAAATCAAAATGAGATGACGGATTGTGAAAGCGATGAAGAAGTTGAGGAGGATGAATCGGAGGTGTTAGTTGAAAATGAAAAAGAAAACGATGTAGTTGAAAAGGAGAATGTCGAGGAAAAGAAAAAGAAGATGAGAAAGGGGAAGGAGAAAGAAGTCACTTATCCATGGAGAAAATTACCTTATCCTCACCTTCCCTCTAAAAAAATTAATGATGTTGATGTGGAAGATGATTTAGTTGAAAACGATGAAGTAGTTCACAAAAGGGCTGAAGTTGTAGTTGAACAAAACGATGACATTGTAAAAGAAGATGAATCGAAAGATGTAGTTGAAAATAAGAGATTATTTGTTGAGGGAGCTTTAGTCGAAAAGGAGGCAAACTTAGTTGAAAAGGGGAGGGAACAAGGTAAAGGAAGTAAAAAGAAAGAGAAGAAGGAAAGGAAGAATAAAAAGGGAAGTAAAGAAGAAAGCGCGGCTCCCATTCAAAATGTACCTTACCCTCATGCGCCGTCGAAGAAGGAGAAGGCAAGACAATATGCTCGATTTATGGATGTTTTTAAACAGCTTCACATAAACATTCCATTTTCCGAAGCATTGGAGCAAATGCCGAAATATGTGAAATTTATGAAGGATATGCTCTCAAGGAAGAAGAGGCACAAGGATAAGGAGACAATAGTGCTTGATGCTAATTGTAGTTCCATACTCAAGCAAGCTCTTCCAGTGAAAGAATTCGATCCGGGGAGTGTAACGTTGCGTGGCCATTGGAGATGCATTCAAGGGTAATGGTTTGATCGATCTAGGGCTAGCATCAATTTAATTCCGTTATCCATTGTTAAAAGATGGGGAATGTTAGAATGGAGTCTACAAAATGGCTTTGCAACTTGCACAAGTCAACCATTTCACCTTATGGAGTTATTAAGGACATGGTAGTAAAGGTGGACAAGTACTTGTTTCCTGTGGATTTTGTGGTAATTGACATGAAGGAGGATCGAGAGATACCATTAATTCTTGGAAGACCATTCATGAAGACGGCTCGGATGATGATTGATGTCGACAATGAAATTATGAAAGTAAGAGTGCAAGATAAAGAGGTCGCTTTCAAGCTTTTGAAGAAACAACGAATTCCAAGAACAAACTTGACGTTTTCCGAAATGATGCGGCGGAGAAGGAAATCAAAGAGGTTTACAATTTCGGAGGAGCAAATCATGATGTTGGTGCCATTTTCTTTGATGATCAATGATCATCATGAACCGTCGAGCTCTACCGATGTTAAACAAAGCGCTTGTTGGGAGGCACCCCAACATTGTAAGTATTCTTCCTTGAACTCATTTACACTTGCCATATTAATTTTTTGTTTCTTAAAATTTCCTGCAGACCAGTGATCAGCCAAGCATTTGACCATCTGGCGAAACTTGCTCGCGATAGGCCCTCGTCTGGGATTTTTAAAAAAAAAAAAATTTTGAAAAAAATCAGATTTTGGAGGCCCAAATCGTGGCCTAGTTAGTTTTATAAAGGGTTAGGGTTATTTTAAACCCTTTTTCCCTATTTTCTTCGTCATTCTTCATCCTCTCAAAATCCCAAAAATCCCCAACCAAAAATCTCCGAATCTTTGCGAATTTCTTTGTCAAATCAATCCCCCAAAGCATCCTAGTAAGTATTCTATGTTTTTCCTTTCTCAATTTCGTCTACATTGCATGTTTAGGTTAGATTTTGAAAACCTAGGGTTAGGAATTTTCGAATTTTTTCTTAGATTTAGGATGTTTTTGTGTTAGAGAAGTAATAGGATGTTATTTTCGCTTCCCTAGGAAGTAATTGTATGGAGAAAAATTCATTTTGCGAAGAATTTTTCAAATCATGACTTCAATCATCGCGCGTCATCGCTCAGGAATTTTGAAAATTCTTCTGTGTTTTAGTGTTTCCGATTAGTTGTAATGCTTTGGTAGGTTGGTTTGCTTTGCTGTTTGCTTGATTCATTGCTAATGGACACCTCGGTGTCACTTTTCTGTTGATTTTTGTGTTGAAATTTCAGATGGCACCTAAGCGACAAAGACTTTCCTCTCTGGGGCCCTCTCGGCTGCCGTTCGATCTTGGCGATTCTTGGGGCTGCTGGAGGCTCACTACAAAGAGCTCGAGGAGCGCAACATCTGGATGGCGCACCATCGCCTCCGTGAGCAGGGCACTACCACACCCTCATGTCATCCTGGATAACTACGGGTTGGAAGTTCTTTGTACCCCTCAAACAAAGGTGAATGTGGAGCTTGTTCGCGAGTTCTATGCTAATGCTATCCCGGCCGAGGGATGTGAGTTTAGGTTTGCTTCAGTTGTTCGAGGCAAGTTTGTTTCCTTCTCTCTCGAATCATTTTCGGGCATCAATGGACAGCCCGGAGGACCAATTGGATGTCTACCATGAGCACTGCTCGTGGTAATTGGGACTTTGAAGAATAAGCTCTTTGTCCGGCATTCTTATGAAACGAATCGGGCTGGTCAACCTCGAAATTCAATAGGACCAGTCTGAAAACTAGCGCCAGAGTGATGATGTGTGTGACTCTATACAATCGAAACCTAGGAGCCACACATCTTGATACCCATGGAGACGGCGGTTTGATTGCTTACATGCTCGATGAGGAGCAAATTGATTTTGGCCGTCGATCGCGAATGAGTGAAGAGGTTCTGTTGAGTTATACCTCCGGGGAGCGTATAAAGTGTGCTCTCACTTATCTGGTTTGATTATGGGTTTCTTTGAAGAGAGCGAAGGTGGCTTTTCTGCAGAGGACACCTTACCATTGATGGCGTTGTTGATGATCACTCGTGATCGCTTTTGTAGGGTCCTTGATAATCTGCTGCCTGTACCGTTTGCACTTCCTCAAGCTAGTCCATCGAAGAATGGAGCAGCGGATGCATCTCGCTCATCGAGAGCATTTATGTTTATGCATGAGAGCATGGAGCACCTTGCTCTCAGATTAGAGAGCCGGAGTGAACCATTTCACTCGCACGGGTGGCAACTCGAACATATCTTTGGTTGGCCGGTCGGGCCAAATCCGAGGAGGAGGTGGGAGATGAGGATGATGGTGAAGAGAGTTCGTTCGGTTCGGTTCGACTGGTCGATTGGAGATTCGATTCTCGAGACCACTGATTGATTTTCTCCTATTTCCCTGCTTTTATTTTACTTTCAGCATTCTAGTCTAGATTTTACTTTTGCATTTTAGTTTTAAACTTTGGATTTTGTTGGTTGCCATCCAATTTTGGGGATTGGCTTGTAATTCCAATTAATTTTTGTAGGCATGAAGCCTAAATACTTCTTTTAAGTTTTAAACACCATTTTGGGGTGTCTTTTTATTTTAAGTTTAGTTTCTTTTATTTTGTTCTATTTTATTTTATTTTTAGATTATAGTATTTAGTTTGAATTTACTTCTTGTGGTTTGTCCGGATTGTTCAAATGGTTCTTCAAAGCTAGTAAGCGTGTTTCACCAAAGTGATGGTGATGATAAAATTCTTGATTCATTCCACAAAGAAGGTACACATTTTATCGTTTATAGAAACATAATATGTCTATGAAATTTGTTCTTTATGCAAGATATTTCGGCATGTACAAAAATTTTGTGTTCACATTCGAATCATTAGGACATAAACCATATATGTGAGAAGCTTCCACTTTTACCAAATATTGAGTGTCTAATAGTTGTGTTAACTCGTGTGATTCATGCTTAATCTTTACTTGTTTGTGATAACTTGGAAACTAAGAAATGATCAAGGCAATTTTGTGCATTATGAGGAAAACCACCAATTCTAAAAGGGCTCCAATTACCCGTGAGAGAGTGAATCCTTGTGAACCCTTTTGAGCTTAAATAGTATTTGTAGGATGAATGTATCAAATCGACTAATTGTTAAGTAGGCCACTTAATAGTTGTTGATAATCTTTGAAAAATTCAATGATAATTCATTCTATAAATTTTCTTGTTTGTGAATACCAACCCTTTTGTTAATCAACCCTTGAAGAGCATGATTTTGAATAAAAAAGGATTGATATAAATGAAGTTGGGGAGGTGGATCAAAAAGAACCTAGAATTGATGGCACAATGATCCTAAGAAAGAAAAAGAATAGAGAAAAGAAAAATACAAAAGAAGAAAGAAATTTGTTTATGAAAAGATACAAAAAGAAAAAGAAAAGAAAGAGAGGATCATTGTGTAGAAAAAGAAAAGAGGTTGCGAATAATAAGATGGGAATTAGTTGTGAAATGCTCTTCATATCCTTTTACCCGATTCGTTTCAATGGCTTTGTACTTAAATATCCCTTGTTTCTAACATAAGCCAAGTTACAACCTTGAAAGTCCTTAGTGATCTTTGTTTCCATTTTATCATTTAACTTGTTTCGATGAACACATGAATTATTCTGGATGTGCATAATTATTAATGAGAGTGTTTAGTCCTTTGTGAATATGCATTTTGTTCTTCATGAACTTTGAAGAAATGATTAGGTGATTCAAGTGTGAACATATCTTTTATTTTGTTATATGTTTTGATATGTTGTGTTTAGAACTTAATTCATGGCCATGTTGTGTTGAGAAGAAGCGATTGATGTGTGCTTTTGCCTGGTATGTCGAGTTTGAACCATTACTCTTGTGTGAGTTTGCATGCTTGCATTTTGTTCCTTCTAGCTTTGTAAGATTATTGACTTTTGTTTGAGGACAAACAAAGAAGTAAGTTGGGGAGAGTTGTTAAGGACCAATTTGTAGTTATTTTGTACATTATTTTGTGGTCCTTAACAATGTCTTTGTATTTAATTTGTATATTTATTCTAGTATATTGCTTTAATTAGGTTTTATCTAGTTTTGTTTAATATATGTATTATTTGACTTTAGTTACTCTTAATTGTAGGAATTTATTAACTAATTCTCCCAAGCTTGGATTCAAGGGTACTTGAAGAGCTTTAGGGATGATTCTTTTGAAGATAATTTTGGAAGAGGGAAGCATGCTACAGGTCGCGCTCAAGGTGCCAACATGACCGCTCACTGACTTGCGCTCAGCGTCTGAAATCAGAAAAAGGACAGCCCATGCTTTCACCTTGGAGCCACCAACCCATCACTTCACCAGACCTTTTGGCTTGTAAAGGAAGCAAGAAAACATAGACCATTATTATCTTTCATCTTTGTAAATCTAGGGCAAGTTTAGGAAGAAAAAACCATAGCTTTTCTCTTGATTTTTTCATGTTCATCATCTCTACCAACAATCTTGAGAGCAAGGCAACCATGGAAATGAGTAGCTAAGCTCCTTTTGTGTCAAGATTAGAGGTAGTTGATCTATATAGTATGTATTTATTTTAATCCATTTGTGTATGAACATGGTTGATGATTAATATAGTTGAATATCTTTGTTCTTCATCTTTATGCTTTGAGTTTTGCTTGGAAAAGAATATTTCAAAGTGACCTAGGATATTCATCCTCTCACAAACAAATGCTAGGAATAGATTTGTGTGTTAGAGTTTACAAAATATTGAACTTAATGATTATCATGCTAATAGTTGTAGTGAGGAATCATGCAAGGATTAACATGATAACATTCACAATCTTGGTAGGAAATCTACAAGATTGAGAGGATATGTATTTGTAGAAATCATCTATTATGTTCATCACTTGATTAAAATGAATATGTATGAAACTAGATCAATGAAACTAATCTTGACATGCCTTCTTACTTGAAAACAATCTCAAACTCTCTTTAATCCAAATCATAACTCTTTTGAAAGAATTGATTTAGTTGTTGTTTGGAAACTCATGGTTCTAGTAGAGTAGATAACAAACCCTTTGGTTACATCATCTTAAAACATACTTTTCTATTGAAAGACTATAACATGCACCAATCCCTGTGGAATCGATAATCAAAATACTTTGTTCACGGAAAAATCCTACAACAGTTATATTAAAAATTGAGGGAATAAGTTGTTTTTTTTAACAAATAAAATATTGCACGCCTTGCCATTATACCTCGGTTTTTTGTTAGCTGAAGTGAAAGGTTTGTCATAAAGTATATTATTTGTAGTAGTGATGCCATCATGTTACTAATAACACCATATATTTGATTATTATTCCTTGTACATACCAAAGTGTTGATATCTTTACCAAAACACACCACTTAACTCGTTTCAAAGATCTATCAAGAAAACTAGCTGACATCTGTAATTCTTGTTAGAGTTTATATGATGTTGCTATCATAAATTATAAAAATACCTTTTGCTGATAGATTAATTATAGAAGATTACAACTTTATTGTTCAGAGATTACAATTTTATTATAGTTTTATTATAAGAGATTTACATACTCAAATTAATTATATATATATATATATATATATATATATATATATATGTACACACTAGTACGCTACTACAAAAAATAGATGTCACCTCAGACGTAAACAATATTTAACCTCAGCTAAAGAAGAAAGGTAATGGAGGACGTCATGAAAAATAGACATTTAACACCTCGGTGTTTTAAAAACTTATATGCACATGAATTCGAACCTCAGTAGCAACACTTTTATTATTTACAAAGCTAGGATATCTTACCTCTCAGTTTATTTAAAAAATGAGGAGTAAGATTATTTCTCTTTTTTTTTATATATAAATTATTACATTGTTTAACTAAAATATTACATTGTTTACACATAATATTAAAATTAAAATAAAATTTTCTAGAGATCTAGATAAAAATCAAATTCTCTGAAGATTTATATTTTAGATCTTCGAATTATTGACTCTTAAGGAAGATCAATTGTTGGATGCAATATTATTCTCTAGGGATCTTGCATGCATTTGTTTCTAAAGAAAACAATGCCAAGATAATTAAAATCAATATTCAAATATATGATTTTCGGTTCAAATTAATATCTAAGAAAACAAGCCTTAAATTCAAATAAATTTCTGCTCTTGCAATCTATCATAGAGAACTAATGGTAGTCTTTAGCTTTCAAGTGCTTCATGTTTCATTTAGGTTAGAAATGTTAATACTCAATATGTTTTTACAATGGATGTCTCTTAGGTTTCACGTGAATCACTAATGGTAGAGTTTTGAGAATTGATAAGCATTAAATGGATGACAAAGATTTGATAAACCGTTGAAATCCTCTAAAAAAATATTAACATATCGCTCGGTTAAAATCAAAAATTGAAGTGGATAATATTTTTTTGGATTATTATCATTTTACCCTCTGTCATATAGGCGATTTCTAGTTTTGCCCCCTGTAAAAAAAATTGAAAAACACCCTTGCAATTTCAAAATACTAACAATTCAGTCCCTAAAGTCAAAATTCGCAGGTAAATCTGCAGGTTTCCTGCGGATTTTCTTGTGAATTTACCTGCGGATTTTGACTTCATGGACTAAATTGTTAGTAATTTGAAATGACAAGGGTGTTTTTCAAAAAACAAATTTTACAGGGGGCAAAACCAGAAGTCGCCTATATGACAGGGGGTAAAATGGTATTAACCCTATTTTTTTGTATTACATTGTTTATACAAAATACTAAAATACATTATTTACAACAAATCTTTGGTGAAATCCATAACTTATCCAACTTCTGTTAAATTATCTATTCCCACCATGATAATCTTTATTTTCTGCACTTTCAATTAATCCCAGAGATCTATTTCCCAAAGTTCTTGAGCTTATTTAGATAAAAAAAAATTCATGGAAAATTAATTCAAAAAGATTTTTTGTATTAGCAACTCATGAAATTGACTGTGGTAAAATTACTTTTTTTCACAATAAAAACTACCCAAAATATTATATTGTTTACACAGAATATTAAAATTAAAATTAAAATAAAATTTCCTAGAGATCTAGATAATAATCAAATTCCATGAAGTTTTAGATTTTAGATCTTCTAATTATTGAATCTAAAGAAATATCAATTGTTGGATGCAAGATTATTCTCTACGGATCTTGCATGCATTTGTTTGTGAAGAAAAAATGGTAAGATAATTAAAATCAATATTAAAATATATGATTTTCGGTTCAAATTAATATTTAAGAAAAAAAACCTTCAATCCAGATAAATTTCTGCTCTTGCAATCAATCAGATAACTATTAGTAGAGTCTTTAGGTTTCAAGCACTTTATGTTTCATTTAGGTTAGAAATGTTAATATTTAATATGCTTTTATAATGGATGTCTCTTAGGTTTCACTTGGATCACTAATGATGGAGTCTTGAGAATTGATAATCATTAAATCGACAATAAATATCTTATAAATGCCACTGAAAATCCTAAAAAAATGATTAACATATCCCTCGATTCAAATCAAAAACCGAGGTGAATAAGTTTTTTTTTTGTATTACATTGTTTATACAAAATATTAAAATATATTATTTATAATAAATCTTTGGTGAAATCTATAACTTATCCAACTTCCGATAAGTTATCTATTTCACCATGAGATTCTTTATTTTATGCACTTGCAATTTATCCTAGAGATCTGTTTCCCAAAGTTCTTGAGCGTTTTTAGATCAAAAGATTTCACTGTAAATTCATCCAAAAAGATTTTTAGTATTAGCAATTCATGAAAATGACTATGGTAAATATTGCCTCAATTTGGGACGGTTACATATAAATTAGTATTAGGGTAAAATCTGTTTAACGGAAGTATTTATTAGTAAAATTCGATTACTATATAAGAAAAACAAGGTATATTATCTTATTATCACCTCGGTTATGACAAAAAATCGAGGTGAATAAATCTTTTTACAAAATTATATCGTTTACATGAAATATTAAAATAAATCGTTTACAACAAATCTTTGCTCTTATTAATGAATATTTTCACTGATATCCATCTTTAGATAAATTAAGCTCTTTTCTCTATTTAACTTTTCAAAGGTTGAACTCCCTTCTTTGTTTAACTTTTAAAAAATTAAGCTCTCTCCTTTGAAGTAAGAATGATTTATAGCACTTGCAATCTATTAAATGAACAAAAATAAAATAAAAAATAAAAAATAAAAAACAACAACATCAACGCCATTATGTGAGATAGATAGTATGGACGAAAAAATATTGTGTTTTAGATGTGAGAATATTGAAGATTTTTTTTGTCCTACAATTCATCCCAAAGAATGATGCATGTGAATTTGGGGAGACTTCATACAAGTAAGAATTAGGGTAAATTTTGTTTAACAAGTGCTTTTAACGAACCCGAGTGGATAGATCATTTAGTATTCACTTATAAACAAATAAAAACATAAACTGCAATAGTTGAGATTCAAAACGTTTCCTGATTTTTTTCATCGGTTTTATTAAAAACTGAGAGAATATATTATTTTTACTTTTATAAAAAAAAATTATGGCGCACTTTGATATAATACCTCTTTTTTATCTGACTCAGATGAAAATTTTCTCATAAAATATATTATTTGTATAAAAATATATTATTTGTACTAGTGTTACGGTCAACAAAATATAATCACGACCTATTTTTTAAATATTTTTCAAAAAAAATATTTGCACGAAAACACACATAAAATATATTTTAAGAAACAACAGGAAAAAAAATTAAGTTAAATTTATTTTTTAATTAAAATTATGGGGTGATAGAGAAAAAATTTATTTTTATTTTTAATTAAAAGTTATGATTAGTTATTTACATAACTATTTATTATGTTTTTTTATCTATCTAAGGATTTTCCATTTTTTCAATTCCACACTTTCGGCTAATAGGAACAAAATATTTGTACAAGTTAAAAGGGAGGGAGGAGTGGTATAATTTTTGAGAGATTTAATTACGCAACTTAGCACCATTGTTAGAGTGTTTTACTCTTTCAATTTTTTGAATTGGTCTTATATTTTAGTGATATGGGTCACGCGTGATTATGGGTGTATATCTGTTTGTAGTCCAAGGTATTGCTATTCAAATTTTTCAATATTCAAAGCCTTTGAAGTCAAAGCAAAACTATAATCAACTCAACTCCACTTCCTATATAACTGAGTTATGTCTCCTCTCCTTCCATCAAACCACAACATATTTCACATACATATTTTTTTCATACATACATACAATAAACTCTTAATTCAAAGCTCAGAAAATCTTAGAGACATGGCTATCTCTTGTAGAATGATCCTTTTCAGAATTCTACTCCTTGTACTAATCATTTTTGTTACATCTCAACCAGGAGTGCATTGTAGGCCATTATTCATACATTACTATGAATGGTCTTCTTGGGGTAATGGCCTTCTCTTGCAATCTCTTCCAAACGCTCCTGCACCTCCTTCATCCGGAGATCCTACTCATCCTTAATATATTTACTTCTTTGAAATTTATTGAAGTTTTAATGACATTAACACACGTTCTTCAAGTTACACGTGTCACTGTATTGGATTAATTTTAATTAATTTTTAGTTGCATGTCTCTCATGCAATTTTATTCATTAATTGTATTCATGTTCATTAATTGTATTCATGTTCATTAATTGTAAATTTTAAAAGGATTGTTTTCCTCAAAAAAACTCAAAAGTGATTGTTTTCTCTTGTAACTTGCTCTTAAATAATTTTCCTTTTAGACTAAATCGACAATAATAGTATTCATCATTGTATATTAAGTGATAGTTGAGGTTCAATATATTGTTGATGTTTAAAATTTGATAAATAAAAGCATTTAAGAAACGAAAAAAGAAATAGAGTACACCTGAGCAAGATGAAGCTCTATTGATTGATGATGATGAAAGAGTTAGGCACACTTTTTAGTGCAATTTAGCCTAGTTAGGCTATTTATTTCTTTCAATCAGAGTTGCATGATTCACTTAGGAACTGATGACTCAGATAGGTAAATGATATTTAGATAGCCTTCTCAAAATGAAGCACTATAAATGTTGATCATGCCGTTTTTGGAAATGAAAGAATGAAACTTTGGTGGAGGCAATGCTTCTGTGAGGAAGTCTACAAGTTGCATAGATGATGGGATAGGAAGAAGTTTGAGAACGCCTTTTTGAAATTTCTCTTGAACCAATTGGCAATCTATGCCTAAATACTTTGTCCTTTCATGAAAAAATGAATCTATAGTCATTTGGTTATCACAATGCATGAAAACTGAATTTGATGCTATATCAATAGTCATTTGGTTACAATGCATCACATGTAGGATTGTATAGCATACGCTTTAAATTTTTGAGCGGATAAAGCAGGTAGAGTAGCACCCTAAACCCCATAATTAATTATCCGATAATTTAGGTATAAAATACAATTACATAGAATGTCACACACATTATAATAAAATTATGCTTCGTAACACGGATTTCTAACATAATACATTTAAGGACAAATTATTTGTAATTGAAATATTTGCACGACATGCAACTCATCTGAATCATACATGCGATGTTTACACGACATCTAACTCATTTGATCGGTATCACATATTCATATAATAAAACACTCATAAACTGTAATTGCATGCTCACTTCCATTTTAAAGTATCATCGCATTAGAATTTTCATCAACAATTATAAAAGACAAAGCAAGTAATGACATTTAGTCTCAACCTTCAACTTTAATAACAAAATAAGAAAGTTGTAATCAATCAACTCAATAGCATAAGAATACTCAACAACAAAATTAGTCTTATAACTTCAACATAAACTATCATGAAATTAAAACAAGCATTTCCAACTCGCTGTTACATAATCAGAAAAATACGATATACTAAACAAAACGACAACTAAGAAGCAACTCCATGAGCTAGATTCCACTTACTTCATCAAAGTTTACTACTGAATATTTGCATGATGCCCATGTAAAGAAAACATTCAAACATAAGAGGTGAGAATTCTTTTCAAAAATAACGATATAAAATATAAGGTTGAGAGCACAACATCTACACAATTATGAAACACAACATAACACATGATTTTCACACTCAAATCATGATCAACATCATACACAATAACACCTCAACAATAATCAATAATAATCAACACAAATCAACGTATCATCATAAATCATCGAACAACATAATACCAATAAAATATGCAATACAACACAAATGCAATGCATTCAACAACTGACTCAACATGCATGTGTTATCAAATTATGAAAACGTTGATTCATTTCACTCAATGATCCCCACCATAGGATCAATTCTCTCTTGGAACCTGAGCACACCAAATCGCTACCATCACCATAGGTAACTCTTCACTAATCCTCCATAATGGGAATCAACTACTCGCACTCGATTCATCTCCACATGATTGAGGCTCACCAAAAAGAAATGAAGTCCAAACAACTTGAATGCATGGACTCTCATCATGCAACAACAATACATACACATTGGCCCCTCTTCTAACCATGTATGCCACCAACAACATCAACACTATCAAAATACCACACATATATTTGAACATACAACTTCATTATCAACATCATCATAACATCATACATCGCACACAATATTAGTTAATATTACTATAACCAACAACAACATCAACATCAGCAGCTCAACATATGCATATTCGTAAAAGTACAATCATGTAACAACAACACATATTCTCAGAACTTAATAGTCATGTTCAACACCACATCAACATCACAGCCACATCATCAAAATCTTAACAACATTATCATGACAACATCAACATCAACATCATTATCACACGACAGTATCACAATAATGCATTGATTCGTCAATCAAACATATAAACAATCAACTTCACAACCATAATATATATAGTAATAATACTCAAATAACCCACTTGTCATTATCATATTATAGCTCTGTGTGTTAGTTTCCTAACTCTTCAAATGGAGCGTTGGTTGGATACATAGTTAAAAAGTTATGAGGTGAAACGTCAAGGCATACCATAGTTCAAAACAAACATGATTTTTCAAAACTGATACAATAACAACCGAATGTCATAAAACAACAATTGATTGTTCTAGCCTGCAACCTAAAAATCATGTTTTTTAGCATAACAATTGATTGTCACCAAACAACAATTTATTTTTACAGTGCATTTTTCCAAAAATCCCATTTTTGTGTCAATTACATGAAGTCCTTTTATTTTTCACTTCAACCACCAAACAGTTCCAATGTTTGTGCATCCCAAAACACCCCTATATATTTTCTAACACGATCAATACATATATTATAGTAATTATTGTAACATCCTGATTTTTATTAGCGATTTTATTATTTATTTATTTAATTATTTAATTTGGTGATATATGTGTTAATTGGATTATTTGAACATATGTGTTTTTCGAATAATTGAATTTATGAGTAGAAATAGAATTAATTGGCATTGGGATTGGTAAAATAAATAGAGTGGATAAAAGATTTAGGCCCATTAGTGAAATAAGTACTAAGAATAGATATTAGAGTTATTGTTGCCATAAACCAAAAATAAGAGAAAAAGAAGAGAAGAATAGGAGAGAAGAGAAGAGAAAAGGAGAAAGAGGAAAAGAGGAAGAAACCCTAAGAAGAGAATCTTCAAGAGGTAAGGGGGAGAATCTTCATTATTATTGATTTATATGTGAGTGGGTAAAGATTAGTAACATGCTTTAGGAATGGGTATTTCAATTTCTAGGTTTGGTTTACTCAAATTGATTTAGGGATTTAGAAATTAGGTGTTGGAAATCTAGTTTTTATGATACAAATAGATTCCCTATGATAAATACATGTTAGATTATGTTTAATTGGTGACAAATGGGCATTAGAACATGTATTGGTAATGAAATTTGTGCTAGCCAGAATGTTGTCTCATAGCAGATTTTTTGCATAATTGTGAGGCTACTGAGCGGGACTAAGGACGCTTAGCGCGATGGCCTGAACTTAAAAAAATAATTTAATGGTTTGATGCATGAATGACTTAGGGGATTGTTACAAAAATCACATCATCCACATACACTAACAAAGCAATATAGGTAGTATTGTCTTTGTGAAGTGTGAATAATGAATATTCAGAAGTAGATTTGGTATAACCTTCCTTGATCAATAAGTCACTCAATTTTTCGTATCATTTTCAATTGGCTTGTCTGATCCCATACAAACTTTTCTACAATTTGCATACTTAATTTCGTTTGGAACACTGCACTCCTTCACAGACAACCTCATAAACATCCTTTTAAAGATCCTCATGCGAGAAGGCGTTATTCGCATCTTATAGGTGTTATTCCTTGGGGGTGCGGGAGGCTGAAAGAGAGGCCATCCTCTCTCTAGATAAGAGGACCAGGAAACAAAACCTCAACAACGACGTTGCAGCCATTATGAGGGTGCTCGAGATGGTGTTGACGCTGAAGGATGATGTCGCCTCTCTCAAAGCTACTCTCGACCAGGCTCGTGCTAGGACATATGAGTTAGAGACTCAGAACAGTGAATACCACAATGAAGTTCTGAAGCTTCACGGGCAGCACGATAGGCATGTTCAACTGGCCAAGGAGTTGAACAAGCTAACGTTACAGGTAGACCCCTTGACAGCGGAGAACAAGTAGTTGAATGCCCGTGTGAAAGAGCTCGAGGAGCTAGTGGCCCCGACTAAGGGGGAATCTGCCGACGAGCAGGCTCTCTCTTCAAGGAGGAATCTGATTGGTAAGATTCGGGTGCTTGAAGACGACATTGTGGAGGCTCTCAACTTTGGTTTTGACCAAGTCGTCCTCCAAATGTAGGTGGTCAACGACGGGGTTGATCTAGTGACCATGGGGATTGGTCCTTTCCACCAAGTTTTCGATGGGAAGGTCAAGCCTCCGCCCAAGGTCTAGAAGTTTGTCTTTGGAGTTTTGTTGGACATGTGCATCCTTGTTATATTTGTCCTGTGTGCCGTTTTATTCGACTTATTTAGAATTTATTGGGGTAAGTCCCTGTACATTTGGTTCTGTAATATTTTGTCGGCCTAGATGGTCGAATTGTTGATATCTGTTGTTGTTTCATATGCTCGACATGTTTTGTTATTTTATCTACCCGACCTTGTTATTGTTCTTAGCGTACATGCCGAAGGGGAGATCTCAGAGGCTTCTAGGCGAGGCCATAGTCGTGTTTGGGACTCTGGCTTTAGGGTGTGAATTGTCTGCCGCGAGCCAGATGTCCTACCACAAGGTACTTCATCGTATGCGGAGCTTGTTCGAGGTTTCTGCGCTGCGTAGAGGCTCTACTCGAGGGCTTACGAAGAACCATTTTTCTGTCGAGTTTGGGCACGCACTAGTACCATCCTATGACCCTTGGTCAAGCGACTCCCCCTGATGGGGGTGACTCGTTGACTTCTAAGTTCCCGGGCAAGAGTTGTGGGACTTAGATCTAGTATTGGTTTAGCTTTGTAGCGTTCCAAGGTCGAGGGAGTTGTACTCCAGCTAAATTTTCTAAATAATACGCCCTCGTGCCTGTTTTTCCACGGACGCGGTAGGGGCCCTCCCAATTGGCGGCCAACTTCCCCTCACGGGATTCCTTTTGATTTCTCCATAGGACCAGGCTGCCGACTTCGAACTCTCGCTTGATGACTTTAGTGTTGTGGCAAAAATTAATTTGTTGTTCCAGTCGGGCCTCTCGGAGAGCTTCCCCCGCGCGGATCTCATCGACCAAGTCCAGCTCCTCACGTAGTGCTTTTTCGTTTGTCTCCTCGTCCAAAGGGAATTAGGTGCAGCGCGATGGTTCCCTAATTTCCACGGGGATGACCACCTATGTTCCGTACGTTAGTCGGAAAGGAGACTCCCCAGTGGTCGAATGAGGGGTTGTACGATAGGCCCACAACACATTGTGTAGTTCCTCGACCCATCTCTTTTTGAATTCACTTAGTCACCGTTTGAGTCCTCGTAAGAGAACCCTGTTGGCGGCTTCAGCTTGGTCGTTGGTCTGGGAATGCTTGACTGAGATGAAGTGTTTCTTTGTACCCAACCTTGCGACTAAACTTCGAAAATTATGGTCGGTAAATTGTGTCCTGTTGCCCGTTACGAGTGCTTGCAAGATGCCGAAGCGGGCGAGAATGTTTTATTTGCAGAAACAGAGGATGTTAAAGGAGGTGATCTTGGCGAGGGCTTCGACCTCTATCCACTTCATGAAGTAGTCGACGGTCACGATGAGGTATTTATTTTGGTAGGATCCTTGCGTGAAAGGCCCGAGGATGTCCATTCCCCACCAACTGAAAGGCCACGGGGATGTGAGGGTGGTGAGCTCATGGGGTGGAGCTACATGCATGTCCGCGTGGTGCTGACACTTGTCGCATTTTTTACATGTTCCTTAGCGTCTTATTGCATAGTGGGCCAATAGTATCCTGCCTGCAATGCTTTTCGAGCGAGACATCGTCCGCCCAAGTGTTGGGCGTTGATGCCCTCGTGTATCTCGTGCAATACGCCGGATACTTTGGACTCCTCGATGCATTTCAGGAGGGGGATGGAAAACCCTCGTCAATACAAGCTTTGCTCGAGGACGACATATTAGCATGCCCGGCGTTTGGTAGAGGCGGCTTCCTTCTTGTCCGCGGGTAGTTCTCCCTTGGTCAAGTAGTTGAATATTGGGGTCATCCAGCAGTCCGCATCCCCGATGGCATATACGTCAAGCATTGGAGGGGGCCTCTCGATGCTCGGTCGGGAAAGGGATTCTTGGATTACTAATTTGTTTCTGCCCTTCTTTTTGGTGCTTGCAAGCTTTGACAGGATATTAGCTCAAGCATTTTGCTCTCGGAGAACGTGTTTGATTTCTTTCTGGTCGAAGCTCTTCATTTTTTTCCTTTACGAGGTTGAGATACTCAACGAGATTATCTTTTTTAGTCTGGTATTCTCCAAGAACCTACGACGCGACGAGCTTGGAGTCCATAAATATCTGGATTTCTCGTGCGCCCAAATCTTCGGCCAGCCTTAGTCCGGCGAGTGATGTTTCGTACTCGACTTGATTGTTCGATATTGGGATGGAGAATGTAAGGGAATGTTTGATGAAAACTCCCTCCTCGTTTTCAAGGAGGATTCCCGCCCCACTTCCTGTCGAGCTTGATGCTCCGTCGACGAAAATAGTCCATCTTTTGTCTCCGCTTGGAGATAGTTCGTGGGAGGTCATTTCGGAAACGAAGTCAGCCAGTGCTTGTGCTTTCAAAGCCTTCTGGCCCTCGTAATGGATGTCAAATTCTGAGAGCTCTAGGCCATTTGAACATGCTCCCGACCATGTCTGGTTGGGCTAAGAGTTGCTTTATAGGCTGATCGGTTCTTACAATGATGGTATGGGCAAGGAAGTAGTACCAAAGCCTTTTCAATCTGTTGATATCTGGTTTCGGGTCCCTGCAAAGCCTTGCTCGTGAAGTAGACGGTCTTTTTCCCTTCT
The DNA here is from genome assembly GCA_021764765.1 of Vicia sativa. Lineage (NCBI taxonomy): Eukaryota > Viridiplantae > Streptophyta > Magnoliopsida > Fabales > Fabaceae > Vicia > Vicia sativa. The sequence goes on from CM038795.1 coordinate 129,518,855, forward strand.
TCTGTCTCGCGGATGAGGACCGCGCTCACGACTTTGTTTGAGACTGCCAAGTACAGGAATAGGGTTTCCCCATTTTATGGTCGTGATAACACTGGTGGTTGGGAGAGTGCCCTTTTGAGGTGGAGGAGAGCTTGTTCACACTCCTCATTCCATTCAAAGGTCAGACATTTTTGCAAAAGTTTGAAAAATGGAAGTGCGTGGTGGACGGATTTAACGATGAAACGGGAAAGCGACGTGAGCATGTCGTTCAAGATTTGGATGGATTTCTTGGAGCTAGGCGTGGGAAACTCGGAGAATGCCCGACATTTATCGGGGTTTGCCTCAATTCCGTGCTCGGTGAGGTAGAATCCTAGGAATTTGTCGGCCTTGACTTTGAAGGTGCACTTCTCTGGGTTGAACCTCATGCGACATCATCGAGCCTGGTCGAACACCTTTTTCAGATGTGCAGCGTGGTCGGTCTCTGCGCGAGATATGATAATCATGTCGTCCATGTAAAATTTGAGCATGTCCTTGATTTCACTGCGGAAGACTTTATTCATCATCCTTTGGTATGTGGCGTCCGCGTTCTTCAACCCAAACGACATTACATTGTAGTAATAGTTGTCTGAGGCTGTCATGAAAGTCGTGCAGCATTTGTCGGCCATCACCATTAGTATTTGGTTGTAACCTGAATACGCATCCATAAAAGACAACAGTTTATATTCGGTCGAGTTGCCGACCAGCATATCAATATTAGGTAAAGGAAAAGCATCTTTGGGACATGCTCGGTTAAGATCGTTATAATCAACACACATCCTCCATTTTCCATTAGATTTTTCGACAAATACAACATTGGAGAGCCAAGTTGAATACTTGGCCTAAGAAATAAAATTTGCCTCTAGGAGGTCTTTTAAAGCTTTTTCAGCAGCCTCCGCTTTTTCGGGAGACTGCCTACGCCTACGTTATATTATGGCCTTAGCGACCAGATCTATGGCTAGCTGGTGACAGGCGACCTCAGGGTCGATTCCGGGCATATCCGCGGAGCTCTAGGCGAACAAATCTCCGTTGTCTCTAAGACAAGCTTTGAGTTGCTTCTTGGCCAGGTCAGGAAATCCTACTCCGATCTTCACACACTTGTTGGGGTCCTCGCCGAGAGGAATGTGCTCGAACTTGCCGTCTAGGATTGGACGGAGGGGATCCTGGTCTCTGTTATGACTTTCGACCTCTTCCTTCACAAATCGCGTGTCGAGGTCGACCGAGTCTACCTTGGGACCTTGGGGATCTTCAATCTGGGGAGGCTCGACGTGGGGGTTTTCCTACCCGTCCCTCCTGTTGACTTGCTGGGCTCCTGGGTCCACCAGGGTTTGTCCCCTGGCGGCGGCATTGTGGCACCTTCTGGCTGCTTTGATGTCTCCGCATATGGTGACCACGCGTGTAACGCCCTGTTTTTATTAATATTATATTATATTAATATTTCTGAATTACCGATCGATACTTATTTTGCGACGAGAATATTTGTGTTAATTAATATATCTATTAATTTATCTGACGACGTTTTGTTCGGTCCGGGTTTTATTCTGTTCGGTTCGGTAAAACATTATTCGGATCCGATATTTAATTCCCCGATATTGTTTTAATTGATTGAATAAATAATATTAGTAGATATTATTAGTGTGTTAAATTATAAGAATTGGTTAGGGGTGTGAGGAGTAATTGTTGAGAATTGGGTTTTTCACCCTTGGCTTACTAGTAAGGAAAATACCATTATAAGAACCATTTCTCCTCATTTTCCTTCCATTCAATTATACCAAAACCAAACATGAGAACTTGGATGCTAGTAAGAAAACAAGTTATAAAAACCATTTTTCTTTTCCTTTCCTTCCATTGTGAACACAAAACCAAAATAGGAACTTGAGAAGAAAAAGAAGGGGGTTTGGGAGAAGAAGAACAAGAGGAGAAGAAGAGGAAGATCTTGAGCAAGAGCTTGAGGTTGGGTTGTAGGATCATCAAGAATCATCCAAACTTCCATGGTAAGGGGTTTGATTTCCATTTCATATAGTTAGGGTTTGATGATTTTAGTTTGGATTGAGAAAAATTAATAGTTGGGTTATAGGGTTTTGATTGATTGTTGAAATGTTTAGAAGAGTTGGATTTGTTGTAGGAATTATGGGTGTTGATTATTGGTGTTGTAGAGTTTGAATTATAGAATGAAAATAGGAAATGAAAATGGAAAAAGAAAAAATAGAAAAACAAAAGAAAAACCAGAAATGTAAAACAGTAAAAATTGCAGGGAATGAAAAAAATGAAAATGGAAGGAGCTTGGAGGGGGAGGCGCCCACCTCCCTAAAGTGTGGCGACCGTCCCCCCATTGAGGCCCTCGCCTCCAGCCTTGTTGCTTAATTGGGACGTTCGTCCATTATGTGAGGGGGGTGGCACGGAATTGTCTAAAATGGTTTTCTGTATGCAACAACTTTTTTCTGTTTTCTGTCAAATATGGTTCCTACATAATTTTTGTGAAGATGCTTCTGTTTGTTGCAAATATTCCAATTCCACCTAGTAACGTTTCATACCAATAAAATATAACTAGGACACGAGTTAGCCGATTAAATTTGGAACCCGATTATGTCCCGATTTTCCGATTCCGATAAATTCGACGACGGAGCAAGTTGCTCCGAATTCAACGAAAATTGACGTGCTAGCTAAGTTTGACGTGTAGAACTTAGTGGTGAGGTTAGTGTTTCAAAATTACGAGTTTTTACGAGACGACCCGAAATAGGCCAAATTACTGTAAAATTGAATCGAATCGTGTTTTAGTAGATTTAAGGCACGTATGGACAATCTGATTTCGATGTTGACGATTATGATTAATGCCGGTTATTAGGGATTACTTTCGCGACGATTATTGATGTTTTGACTATTTTTCTGTTTTTGGAATTTGGCGAATTAATTGATAATGATGCGGTGTGAATAAACATAATGTTTGCAACGGTGTATTTATTAATGAATACTTGATGATATGTGATGCAATGATATATGTCTTTGTACATGATGCTTATATTGATGTTGATAATAAATGCTTCCGATTTGTGAATGCATGATTGTGACGGTGATGAATTATTAGTGATGAAATGCTTAAATGCAAATATGATGCGATGATATATTTATCTGTATGTGGATAAATTATGGCGATGTAGACTTTATGTCAATTGTCATGAGCGATGATGATATGTTGTTGTGTGGTCTTCATTATTGAGTCACATACATTTCATAAGCGAAGAGGGCTTTCATGCCAAGCGATGATGGCTTTTATGCCAAGCGATGATGGCTTTTATGCCGAGCGAAGATGGGCTTTATGCCTAGTGTCCCTAATTACGGACAAAGCGATGGGTAACACATGCATAACATAGTCGTGTCTCATGGAGTCCATTATGTTTATTTGGAGTCTTTTGGTATTGAGTTTTCTTTGATGGCTTATGATGAATTGCGATGTTATATGATATCTTGTTTTGTGATGATTTTTGTGTTGAACCTAAATTGATTATGATGTGGTAATGTCATGAAAATTATGCGATGGATATAACATGACGAAAAAGCGATGATGGACTTTTATGCCAAAAGCGATGATGGGCTTTTATGCCAAAAGCGACGATGGGCTTTAGCCAATTTGTGATGACTTCATTTATGATGCTTAAGCTATTAGTATTGTTTGATGTTGTAGTTTATAATTGCCGTGTTGGTTAGTGACGTATTAACGTGTGATGATTTCATGGCGATGGAAGTTATGTGCGGTTGCGATGTAGTATGCCAATGAGGTTATGGCGTTATAGTGTAGATTATACACATTAGGATGACGAGTAAAGTAAGTGAGTTTTGATTATATGTTGGAATTACACTTATTAATCTATATCCTTTATATTTCCAAAACTATATATATATATATATATATATATATATATATATATATATATTTTATCATGCCTTTAATTATATATTTTGGATTATCTCACCTTTACTTGTTTTTGCTACCTATATATTGGTAACGTGCAGTTATGAAGACGGAGTATATAGTGCTATTAGTCGAGTGTGTCGCCCGATACATAGCACTCGGGGGGAATTATTATGTTGTCTTGTTGTTGTTCTTTTGTTGTTTGCCTTTGTAAATAAGAATCATAAATTATAAAAACATGATTTTGATGAGGAAGTTCAATAAAGGAAATGTTGCATTTTTTTATGAATCAAATTATAATTTGCAGCGAGGCTATGTATCTGAGATTTATACTTTAAAGCAAACTGTTTAAAGTGAATTGGTTTTGAAGGTGTGATACCTCAGTATTTAATTTGTGAAATTTTAAATTACTCTGATTTTTGTATATAAAACTTGGGTAGTATTGGGGTGTTACATTAGTGGTATCAGAGCAGGTCGGTATGTCGACCAAGTTATTAGTGTGTTAAATCCTATTGTATTCGACATGTGTGTGAAACACTGTTGGTGCTTGTTTGTTTCAAATTGTTTGTCTGCAGAGATGAGTTTGAAACAAGTGGGGGAGAAGTTTTACTTCTTGGTGGCGCTTGTGGCTTAGGGTGGAGCCTCAAGTAGTGTTACGCTTCGGTAACTTGAAGTGTAAGTTTGAAGACTCTGTTGTAGTTTGGTAGAGATGGTTTATGTCACCATCTTGATTGTCGACTGTCTATTGAAAAATTGAGGGACTGATCATCCTTAATCTCTTGTTGATAGTAGTTGGGAATTGTGTTGGTTGGGATAGACTTGTCTTTCCAGCTTAATAGTGTATGAAGCAGATGTGTTGGCACAAGGTAGTGCATGGCTACTTGAGTTGTGAGTGAATTACAGCTGTAGTGCGAGGTGAAGTTTTGATGGATTTAGTTTCTGGAACTAGTTGTGATTCGAAGTATCCTTAAGGGATGTTTGCTTCTGAATTAGAGTTGAAGAGTCAACTTGAGGATTGGTTGAGCAGAGTTGTTTATTCGAACGAGTCACCGTGGAGAGATACCGTTGTGTTGTTCGAGAAGAACAAAGGTTGCCCGAGTTTATGTGTCGTTTGCAGTTAAGGAACGAAGTGGATGTTGAGGACAAGCGTCTACTTCTGAGGATTGACATTTGGATGAATCAGTCATTTGGAGTTTATGTGTTTAGTGAGATCGATGTGAAGTAGTACGGGTTAGTGTGAGGAAGAGCGTTAGACGATGCTTTTCAAGTTAATGTATGGTTCTGGCGAGTATTTATTGATGTCATTAGTGTGACTAATGCGTCAGGTATGATTTTGGTATGTTCGGACAGTACTCTCATGAGTAGCTGTAAGAGTTATTTCGTGTTCATGGATATTAATTGGTTCACATCAAGTTAAGGAATTGTGGCAAGCATCCCAGCATTGCGTTTCAGTAGTAAAGTTAGACTAGTGCATGTCGAGTATTCTAAAGATAGAGTTTCAAACTGTTGGACGTGAGTACCTTAAGTAAGCGACTTAGATGGTGATATTTTGGACAATTCCACGAAGATTTATTTTGCGTCTTGTAGAAGACTTCAAGGGGTTATTTCGGAGTTTAGAAATTCCTTTGTTTTGGATGGTTAGCTTTGTGAATTTGATGGAAGATCTTTCTATAAGTTGGTATTGATCGTGGGTACTTTGACTTGAGATGGTTGAGTCGCTATTTGGATTTCGCAATGGGAAGCGAATTTGTTTGAACCAGTGGAAAGTTTAGCGAATGCTTTGATTTTGGTTTTGTTTTGTACTAAAGAACCTTATACGGCGTATTGTGATATTTCATTTTGGACTTAAGATGTATTTCGACATAGAGTTGGGAAAGTGTATTACTACCTTGGAACGATTTGAATTTCATAAGGAAAAAATTGTCGGACTTGTGAGTTAGAGTTTGATACGGTTATGCTCATTGAAATTTTAAAGGTACAGATGTTAACGACGAGGAGATTAGAATTGTGGAAGACAATTCAAGTTTGAGTACGATTTATAAGAGGCTTCTTTTGTTGTTGAGTTTAGTATGTTGGTATCGCGGGTAACCCAAGTATGTATGATTTGGGATTTGTTGTTTTGAAGAATGTTGCATGGTTTTTTTGGGATGCTTGTCGAGTTTAAGCTTAGAAGGTTATTAAGGAATTATTCGCTACTAACATATGGATTTCGTCGGATACTAATGGTCGCGGTGGATTATTAGATTACGACTAAGATAAGTCTTGACGGTAAAGAATTTTATGACGGTTTGGTAGCCGCAGGTACCTTAAGGTGATTGATGTTTTATAAGGGAGAAGGTTCTATCTATGATTGAAGTTGGTCGCGATGGTGTTCGTGTTGGATTCTAGAAATTTACGTCATGGTTTTAAGTCCAACCTGTTTTGTAATTACAGGAGTATGAGGCGATGTTGATGGGTTGGGTTCTTGAGAGAGTGTGTTGGTTTGAATTTCCACTTCGGAAGATGGAAAGTTATGAAAGGTGTTTCGAATGAGAAACCTGTGTATTGATCATTGCGACGGTGCGAGGATGGTGTTTACTTGATACAAATTTTGGGAATTGAATTGTTATAAGGGAAGACTTCGTTGAAGTCAAGTGTATACGTCGAAGTTTCACAATTGGATATTTGGACAATATTTGAAAAAGGTCAAACTATGTCGTGTGTCTTAGAGGATCAATAGACGTTGATCAATCGAGAATGAAAGAGTGATTCTTCGAGTTGATAAAGCTGATGTTGCGAGGTGTCTTGATGGGTGTACGCTTTGAACGTTTCCATTCGGAGTAATTGTGAATTTGAGGATTTAACCAAGTTGTTTTATGGTTGGCATCTTATGCATAGAAGTGACACAACATGGTTTAGATATCGAGCATTGAATTGTTAGCAAGTATGCGAGATGGTTGGTTTTGGACTAGTGAGTTATAGTCGCGAGTCGTTTGTATAAGCCCTAGAATGAGTGGTGTACCGCAGTTCTCTTATGTTTGAGTAACTCGTTATTGTTCGAAGGTTGTACGTTGGTAATCTACAAGGATGATGTGACCTTGTGATTTTATGGAATGAAAGCGATAAATGCAAGTGTGATCCTTGAGTTCATGCTTATGTGTGAGTGAAGGCATCTTTTTCGTGGTTGCGTAGCACGCGTGATTCTATCATGTTCTGATTGTTTCAGTTTTGGTTTGTATAAGCACTTTGTTGTTTTCGTTTTAGCGATGGTGTCGGTGTTGTGTCGTAGGACTTTATGTTCCTATCTTTGGTGACTCGTTTCCGGGGTGTCGGTTCGAGTGTGTAACTAATTCTATGGTTGAGACGTTAGGATGGTATCGATCTTGTTTGTTTGGTTCTCAAGTGAACCGGTGTGTCTGCGACTTGTTTAGTTTTTGGGTGTTAGTTGGTTGTCGAGTGCATTGTGTGGGCTTTGCATCTCGACATGGTTGTTCTTATCGAGACGTTGTGGTTGAGGAAATACCCTTATTTTTGGTGTCTATTGTATGTTGTTTAATTGACGTGAGGATTATGTGGACGAATGCGTAGGCATGTCATGTTTTGTTCGCTTGGGTTGAAATTTCGAGGACGAAAAGTTTATAAGTGGGGGAAAGTTGTAACGCCCTATTTTTATTAATATTATATTATATTAATATTTCTGAATTACCGATCGATATTTATTTTGCGACGATAATATTTGTGTTAATTAATATATCTATTAATTTATCTGGCGACGTTTTGTTCGGTCCGGGTTTTATTCTGTTCGGTTCGGTAAAACATTATTCGGATCCGATATTTAATTCCCCGATATTATTTTAATTGATTGAATAAATAATATTAGTAGATATTATTAGTGTGTTAAATTATAAGAATTGGTTAGGGGTGTGAGGAGTAATTGTTGAGAATTGGGTTTTTCACCCTTGGCTTACTAGTAAGGAAAATACCATTATAAGAACCATTTCTCCTCATTTTCCTTCCATTCAATTATACCAAAACCAAACATGAGAACTTGGATGCTAGTAAGAAAAAAAGTTATAAAAACCATTTTTCTTTTCCTTTCCTTCCATTGTGAACACAAAACCAAAATAGAAACTTGAGAAGAAAAAGAAGGGGGTTTGGGAGAAGAAGAACAAGAGGAGAAGAAGAGGAAGATCTTGAGCAAGAGCTTGAGGTTGGGTTGTAGGATCATCAAGAATCATCCAAACTTCCATGGTAAGGGGTTTGATTTCCATTTCATATAGTTAGGGTTTGATGATTTTAGTTTGGATTGGGAAAAATTAATAGTTGGGTTATAGGGTTTTGATTGATTGTTGAAATGTTTAGAAGAGTTGGATTTGTTGTAGGAATTATGGGTGTTGATTATTGGTGTTGTAGAGTTTGAATTATAGAATGAAAATAGGAAATGAAAATGGAAAAGGAAAAAATAGAAAAACAAAAGAAACACCAGAAATGTAAAACAGTAAAAATTGCAGGGAATGAAAAAAATGAAAATGGAAGGAGCTTGGAGGGGGAGGCGCCCACCTCCCTAAAGTGTGGCGACCGTCCCCCCATTGAGGCCCTCGCCTCCAGCCTTGTTGCTTAATTGGGACGTTCGTCCATTATGTGAGGGGGGTGGCACGGAATTGTCTGAAATGGTTTTCTGTATGCAACAACTTTTTTTCTGTTTTCTGTCAAATATGGTTCCTGCATAATTTTTGTGAAGATGCTTCTGTTTGTTGCAAATATTCCAATTCCACCTAGTAACATTTCATACCAATAAAATATAACTAGGACACGAGTTAGCCAATTAAATTTGGAACCCGATTATGTCCCGATTTTCTGATTCCGATAAATTCGACTACGGAGCAAGTTGCTCCGAATTCAACAAAAATTGACGTGCTAGCTAAGTTTGACGTGTAGAACTTAGTGGTGAGGTTAGTATTTCAAAATTACGAGTTTTTATGAGACGACCCGAAATAGGCCAAATTACTGTAAAATTGAATCGAATCGTGTTTTAGTAGATTTAAGGCACGTATGGACAATCCGATTTCGATGTTGACGATTATGATTAATGCCGGTTATTAGGGATTACTTTCGCGACGATTATTGACGTTTTGACTATTTTTCCGTTTTTGGAATTTGGCGAATTAATTGATAATGATGCGGTGTGAATAAACATAATGTTTGCGACGGTGTATTTATTAATGAATACTTGATGATATGCGATGCAATGATATATGTCTTTGTACATGATGCTTATATTGATGTTGTTAATAAATGCTTCCGATTTGTGAATACATGATTTTGACGGTGATGAATTATTAGTGATGAAATGCTTAAATGCAAATATGATGCGATGATATATTTATCTGTATGTGGATAAATTATGGCGATGTAGACTTTATGTCAATTGTCATGAGCGATGATGATATGTTGTTGTGTGGTCTTCATTATTGAGTCACATACATTTCATAAGCGATGATGGCTTTTATCCCAAGCGATGATGGCTTTTATGCCGAGCGAAGATGGCTTTTATGCCGAGCAAATATGGGCTTTATGCCTAGTGTCCCTAATTACGGACAAAGTGATGGGTACCACATGCATAACATAGTTGTGTCTCATGGAGTCCATTATGTTTATTTGGAGTCTTTTGGTATTGAGTTTTCTTTGATGGCTTATGATGAATTGCGATGTTATATGATATCTTGTTTTGTGATGATTTTTGTGTTGAACCTAAATTGATTATGATGTGGTAATGTCATGAAAATTATGCGATGGATATAACATGACGAAAAAGCGATGATGGACTTTTATGCCAAAAGCGATGATGGGCTTTTATGCCAAAAGCGACGATGGGCTTTAGCCAATTTGTGATGACTTCATTTATGATGCTTAAGTTATTAGTATTGTTTGATGTTGTAGTTTATAATTGTCGTGTTGGTTAGTGACGTATTAACGTGTGATGATTTCATGGCGATGGAAGTTATGTGCGGTTGCGATGTAGTATGCCGATGAGGTTATGGCGTTATAGTGTAGATTATACACATTAGGATGACGAGTAAAGTAAGTAAGTTTTTATTATATGTTGGAATTACACTTATTAATCTATATCCTTTATAATTCCAAAACTATATATATATATATATATATATATATATATATTTTATCATGCCTTTAATTATATGTTTTGGATTATCTCACCCTTTACTTGTTTCGCCGTTACCTATATATTGGTAACGTGCAGGTTATGAAGACGGAGCATATAGCTGCTATTAGTCGAGTCGGTGTCGCTCTGATACGTAGCACTCGGGGGGAATTATTATGTTGTCTTGTTGTTGTTCTTTTGTTATTTGTCTTTGTAAATAAGAATCATAAATTATAAAAACATGATTTTGATGAGGAAGTTCAATAAAGGAAATGTTGCATTTTTTTATGAATCAAATTATAATTTGCGGCGAGGCTATGTATCTGAGATTTATACTTTAAAGCAAACTGTTTAAAGTGAATTGGTTTTGAAGGTGTGATACCTCAGTATTTAATTTTTGAAATTTTAAATTACTCTGATTTTTGTATATAAAACTTGGGTAATATTGGGGTGTTACAACGCGTCCCCTCATGGTGTAGAACTTCATTTTGGGGTGGACGGTCGAGGGGACGACGGTGAGCTCGGCCAGGGTGGTCCTTCCAAGAATCGCGTTGTATAGTGAGTGGCAGTCTACCACCAATAAGCACACCTTGATCTATCAAGATGCGATGCCCTCGCTGAGGGTGATGAAGAGCTCAACGTAGCCCCACAGTCGGGAGGTTAAACCGTTGATTCCCTGCAGGTCAGATCCCACATATGGTGATAGGTAGGATTCGTCGAGTTGGAGGGTGTGAAAAATGTGAGTGTACATCACGTCCACAGAGCTGCCTTCGCCGACTAGGATCTGATGCACCTCGAAATTCGCCATTATTGACTTGATGAGGAGGGGAATGTGGGAGTTCGGTGCGCCACCGGGAAGCTCCTCGAGATAGAAGGTGATTGCCTCGGACCTTCCACAGAACTGCTCGAGGGAAACCTCGTTGACGGGGGCCTTTTCTATCAACTCGGTGAACTTTCTCTTGGCAGAGTTGATGGAAAATTCATTGTCCCCTCCGCAGGATATGACCATGGCGGCAGGGAACCTCTCCCACATGTTGTGGGTGAATCAGGGAAGGTCCTCATTCATGGTCTCCGGGACTTTGAAGTCCTCAGGTCTGGTTATCGAGTAGGCGATCTAGAAGGGGCCTCCATCCCCATGTGGCCTGGTCTCGTCGTCAACCTCTTTGACTTCCCTGGTCTCTCAAGACGACTCGGGTCTCTTGTACTGTCTGAGTCTTCCGCCCTTGATTAGCATTTCGATTACGTCTTTGAGATGGACGTAATCCTCGGTAAGATGATTGTCTCCGGTGGTACTGATAGTATTTCGACATGTCATCCCCCGGCTTAGGGGGTGTAGGCTTTGGGCGTTTGACACCTCTGTCTTTGAATTCCATGTCCGAGCATTTGGGTAAGATCCGCTCATAGGAAGTCGTCAGCGGGGTGTATTCTATAAGGCGCCCAGTAGGATCGCGATGCTCGTGGGCTTCCCGAGGCTTCTTCTCCCTCCATTTTTCACAGAAACGTCAAGAGGATCCGGCTTCTTGTTGTCAGGCCTCGAGATATCGAGCGGAACTGGTTGATCTGTGGTTCCTCGACTCTCGAGTGCGATTTGCTGCCTCCTTCTCTTCATACGTGATGTACGTGCGGGCTTTGTCGAGGAGGGCACTAAAGGTTGTGGGGGGCTCGATGCCAACCATTTTTCTAAAGTCTGTGTCGAGGAGGAGTTCTCTCTACAACAACTATATCTTCATGTGATAGTCACAAGGGACCTAAATTGCTTCCCTGTTGAAGCGGTCGATGTATTCGCGAAGAGTCTCGTCGCTCTTCTGGATGATGGCCTCGAGGGAGGCTTCAGTCTTGGGGTGCCTGCGGGAGGAAGTGAAGGTGTTGGTAAATTGGGCTTTCAAATCCCTCCAAGAGCGGATAGACCCGGGGGGCAAGCCTTTATACCAATCCATGGTTATCTTCCTCAACGTGGTGGGGAACAACTTGCACTTGACCGGTCCTCCGACGTTGAGGTAATGAAGCATTGCTTCAAATCCGTCGATGGGGTCGTCCACTCCATCGTAGATGGTGAGTTATGGAGGTTTCTCCATGCCCCTAGGGATGGAGACCTCCATAATCCTAGCGGATAAGGGACCGCGGGGATCTTCTTCATCGCTTCGCTCGGGGGAGCGGGACGGGGAGCGATGGTGGCGGCGATATTTCCTGGAGGGTTCCTCTGTTCGAGGATTTCCTTTGCGGTTCTTCTTCAATTCTTCCGCTTCGCGCTCTCTGCGGGGAGGGGAATGGGCTTGCTTCTTGGCGGGCTATTCAGTGTGATTTCTCTTGGGGAGGAGGACCAGGAGTCTGGTCTTTGGTGTATCCTCGGCGAACGACGATAGGTTTCCAGCATGTTGAGACGCTCCCCTTGGGTGAACAACATGAGGTTCATCTGATTGATGGTCAGCGTTCGTCGGGGCCTGGATTTCTTGAAACAAGGTTGGCTTAGGGACTTGTTGGTGGTGTGAGCCGCCCCTATAGGAGCCTATCGAGGAAGAGGCTGTTTGACCGTCCTTGGGATCATATTCGGGGACGTTGTTGTTGTTGGCGTTGGCCAGGTCGGCGAAAAGAGTGTTCTGATTAGCGTTATCTGCTTGGTCGGCCATGACGACATAGAAGGGTTTGTTTTGGTTCTTTAAAGAAAAATACAGAGAAATAAGTATCCCCACATTCGGCGCCACTGATCGTACCTGACCAGGAGGATCGTCGATGGCCCAAGCTGCTACGGTTGGAGAAAGATGGGGGTACCTGTAAGATACTCCGATGCCAAAGTGAGAAAAGGAAAGAGGAGAAAGCAAGTAGAAAAGTTGAGTGAATGAAAGAATACCTAACCCTCTCGAAGGATAGGGTATTTATAACCCACAACGCTGGGCCAAAGTCCAGTTAGTGGGATGCTTCAACGAAGACCACTAAAGGACTGCCAGGCTTGCGTGAGCAAGAAGTTCAGTACGTGGCCTTCTCCCTGATTGCAGTTCCAAGATGCTGGTTCAATCCAGAGCAGTTTTCAACAATGACGACAATTTTTAATAAAAACACATGTAATAAATGGGGTTATGATTTTTTCAGATATGTATCTTCAAATTTATCCTATAAATTTTTAAAAATGTATTTCCGATTCAATTTTTAACAAAAATAAAATAAAATACGTTAAGATACATCTCCAAAAATTTCTTTAAACAATTTCAAATTTGTAAAGATATGAGACACACTATTTAAGAAGGAAAAAAATTGTCTCAAAGTGTGAGACACACCGTTTAAGATGGAAAAATATTGTCTCAAAATTTTGAAACTTATAAGTCTCAATAAAATATATTATTAATAGACTAAGTCTAAAAAACACTCATTTTCATCTTAACAAAAAAGAAAATATAATGTTTGGTCTATTTTAACTGTTCAATAATAAATTTAAATAAAAAATATTATTATTTATATCAATTTCAAAATTAATAATTTTACTAAGATTGTTTTTCTTTATTCCTTATATTTTTGTTGTTTGTTGTCATGAGTATATCTTTTAGGATTAAATATGTTTTTGTCCTTGCAAATATTTTAATTTTAATTTTTAGTTTTTATTAAAAATTATATATTTTAATTCCTAAAAATTTAATACGTATGCAGTTTTAATCCGTGTTATTTTTTAAAATTTTGAAAACTGTTTAATTACCTTTAAATTTATAAACTATTGAATAATTTTTTTCATGCATATTTAGAACACTATAAATATTATTTTTTTATCAAATTTTAGAATTTTTTAAATTTTAAAAGATAATAATAAAAGAAATGAAAATCTCGACATATAAATTAAATTTTGAATTATTTTTTTCGATGAACTTTTTACAACGTTCTAAAGATATCTGCAAAATAATCATTTAAAAATATACATTGATTTAAAAGGAAAGGCTAAAACTATGGGCATAAATTTTGTAGGGATTAAAAAAAAATTTAATAGACCTAAATATAAAAATTGAGATATTTATAAGGACCAAAAATATATTTAATCATATTTTTTATTATCTATATTATCTATTTCCAAAAAAAAATGAAAAGAAAAGAAAAACAAATTTAAAGTACTATGAATCATCAAATATAAATATATCTTATCATCATCAAATATAATATTAAATAGATAAAAATCTCGTATGAATCATCAAATATAACTATATCTTATCAAGATTTAATATTAATGAGACTTAAATAATTGGTACACACGAGATTTAATATTTTTGCCTATATATAATTTTGAGAATTTCACAAATACATTGCATCATAGTTTGAATGGAGATGGCTTTCCTCTCAACAGCTCCTTATGCCATCCTTCCTTCTTTCAATCAAACAACGAATTATGAAGATGACGATAACGATAATGTTTATCGTCATATTCTTTTCGACGACAAATACTACAAGTGGAACAGTACTATCTTCAACTCTCATGAAGGTGCTTGGTGTGTAGGTTCTTCAAACAATTTCTTGATATTTATTGACAACAAAGGTTGTCCTTTTCTTCTGAATCCATCTTCCAACACTTTTATTCATGTTCCACCTTTTACCACATCGTTCATTCAACATACAAATGTCCCCTCTTATTCTTATTATGTTCAATCCCTTCGCAAAACCTTTGTATCCAAAGCGGTGTTGATGTCTTCTCCATCTCCTTCACAATACACCCTTGTCATTATGTATGATTGTCCATGCAGGATTGCTTTTTGTAATAATCATAATGCTTCGTGGGTTGAACTTTGTGATGCGAAACGATGTTATTCTGATGTTGTGTTTGATAATAACATTCTATATGCTTTGGATGAAGATGGATCAATTGAAGGGTGGGATTTTCTTAATCAGAAGATCCCAAAAAAGATTTTGGATGTTGATTATCCGGCCATGATTTTAGATAAGGAACAAAAGATGAAATTTTCAAGTGACAAGTTTTCTTCTAAACTTTATTTGGTTATAGCCAAAAGAGATTTCTTGTTGATAGAAAGGTTCATTGGTAATTTCGTTTATGCTAATGGTGAAGTAATTTATGAAGGAAGTTGTCCATTAGATCCAGTTGAAATTTGTCCTTATAGAACAAAGCATTTTAATGTGTACAAACTTGACTCGATGCAGAAAAAGTGGAAAAAGGTGAAGTCTTTAGATGGTCAAGTTGTATTTGTAGGTGCTAATGAATCAAAGTTAATGGATGCTTCTAAATGTAAGAATGAAGAAAACTCAATTTACTTTAGTGATGATAGATGGGAAGAGATGAACTTAGACTATTCATATGGTGGACATGATTGGGGTGTTTTCAATCTTCAAGATTCTAGTGTCAAGGTCTTAGCTCCTTATGCAAATAAGATGGATCCACCACCTATTTGGATGGTTCCATATTCCAATTAACTTGTATTACAAGTGATTCAACTCTCTATCTTTAATTGAATGTAATTTTAGTAACCACTACTTGTATAGTCATAGTCAGTATTATTTCTACATGTTTTATTTGCATTGGATTATAATAATATAAT
Source organism: Vicia sativa (assembly GCA_021764765.1). Lineage (NCBI taxonomy): Eukaryota > Viridiplantae > Streptophyta > Magnoliopsida > Fabales > Fabaceae > Vicia > Vicia sativa. Next base: position 129,534,444 of record CM038795.1, read on the forward strand.
TTGATTATTTCGTTGTGTTCGTTCATTATAAAGAATTGAATATCAATTTATTTATTATTCAAATGATTTAGTAGTTAAAATCTCTCACATAAAATCTGAAGAAGTGGAAAATATTGAATTGGAATTTGATCATGGATTTATATGATTGAACGGTTTAGATATGCATATTCTGCAAATAGGAAAATAAAGCATTAACTATATTTTAGTAGAATTGATCATATGACGAGACAGTTTGAGAAATTTTCCCCAAGTGGAACATGTTTTCTCTACTTGTAAGATATGAAGCTAGAATCTCTGGCATGTGATGTCAGCTAGTATAAGAACAATACATACATAGTTTGCATTGAGATATACACTGCATAGTAACTATACTGCAACACTAATTTTTGGATAAAGATGCTTCAAGCTTTTCTTTCAACTGTAGAGCAGCCGCTTCCCCTCCTGGAGTTCTAATGGAGAAAGTATGGATTACCTTATCCTGTGCAGTTGAAACATTTGCCTCTTGAGCTGCAATTTGATGTTCTCTCAACACTTTAACGATTCCAGAAACCGGGTGAATATCCAAAGGGCAACTCACTCTCACGACTGCGTCATCCTGTCTAGCCTGAAAATCGATATCTTGCAATGGCAACTGTGAGCCCTTAGCCATGTTTTTCTCAGTTTCCAAAAGCTTGATCTTCTTCTGGAGATCGGTGATATGGGTGATAGCATCACCGAGTAGAGAAGCCTTGTCCATTTTAGAAATGTTAGGAACAACGGCCCTTAGTGCGTAGAATCTCTGGTTAAGCTTCTCCCGTCTTTGCCTCTCTGCTTCAACGTGATTCAGCGGTTCCTCTCGTCCATTGGCAGGCTTTCTCCCTCTTTTCCTAGGCTTCCGCTCGTCTCCAAGAGGCGAGGTAGACTCTTCATTAACCAAATCTATAGAAGAAACTCTTGCTTGAGAAGTGAAATTCCCAGGAACCATTTGACCTAACTGAGGGTACATTTTTGCCTCATTAATCTCTCCTACACCGCCATTTGAAGAATTACCATAAGCATGATTCGGCCCAAGTGCCTGTACTTCGTAAGAGTCGGAAGTGAAACCAGAATCATCTTCCACCTTCGGAGAGAAATTAATAGTAATGGACTGAGATTTTGCATCTCCCCCTAAGCTTAACTCACGCCCAAAAATCTTCGGTGCCGCCTTACCCTGCCCAGAAGTAGATTCTCCAAACGTTGCCCGGACCATATCCAAAAAGCCCTGCTCTTCAGGCACCATCTCCATCGAACCAAGCTCGACAACTCCCGCCTTCAGAGGTACAAAAGCAACAGTTTGAAAACCCGCCGATTTAGCCAAAAACGACCTCGACTCATACTGCTTCAAACAACTCCCCGCATCAGAGGACCAAGTCGGTTTACTACACTTAAACGAACTTCCAGGACCATACTGAGAGTTAAAACCAAACACATAATAAACCGAAGTCAAGTAAAGCATATACAAATCCGAAACATCATCCAACTTCTTATAAACATTCTCAATCGAATTAGATCCACCCCACGAAGCATGAATTTTCCCCAACACCCTCCTCCGAACCTCATCTCTCTCCCTTTCCAGCTCATTCCTGGGACCCCCAACCGGATCCTGACAATGCCCCTCGCCATATTTCAACACATACCCACCCGATTTCAAACCGGCAACCTGCCACAAAATCACATAATTCCACCTGGAACCCTTAACAATATGACACAACCTTTTATGAATACCCGAATCCAGATTCGGCGGAACAATAACATCAGAAAAAACATGTTTTGAAACCGCTGTACTAAAAAATCCAACAGCATCTGTACCCAATACAGATTCCAACATAGCCTTGTCTTCTTCATCCTTACAAAACCTCCCACTTGCCATCTTTAACTTGTTCAAACTATAAATCCACCAAAAATCTTAACAAATTTCTAAACATAACCTCAGAAACATATTCTTGGTAAAAAACAAAAACCTAACAAAAAATGAGATAGAACTAAATTAATTTCAGAACAGAATCTATCATGTTGAAATTGCATATATAGAAGGAAAAGATTAGGAGTTACCTGAAACAGAAAGAAATTCAGAAGAATTTCATTTCTCCTAGATCCAACTCCAGATCTCAAAAATTAACTGCGTTTATTGTGAGTAAATAAACACACTAGTCACGTGAAACGCTGCCGTTTTCTTATTTGATATGGAAGAGTGCGTATTATTCAAGTTTTGTTTCAGTAAAAGGACAAGTCCCCACAAAGGTGTAATAACATGTGACAGATGCTTTTAGGTGCGGCTTTTGTTTCTGTGTCACGCAAAATTCACTCGTTTTATTTTGTATGGAGGTTGCAAATTTGCCAACAACTAGGAAAGCTTTTTAAACGTGGGACTTGGAGGAATTAGAGAATGGATACTACTACATACATATTACATAGTATAACGTAACCGATTTAATTGATAAATTTTTAATTTATACAGGTTAGAATTTTAAAACTAAAGGAATAATAAATGTATTCATTTCTTTTTCTTTAAATAGTACTTCCTCCATATTTCATATATCTAGTTTTAATATAGACAAATACATCAATTACTAGAAGAAAAAAAATTCGTCTATTCGACCATGTTCCGTTCTAAACAATTAACACCGATTTTCTATTATTTAAACTACATGCCCATACAAAATTTCTGATGCAACAATGCAGTTAGTTAAGAAAATTGATTAGTTATTCATAAATCCTAAAACTATAAAGTAGTATTCTCTCCAACCTGATTTATAAATAAAAATTTATTTTTTAAATTTATTAAATAATAAATATATTTGAAATTTTATATAGACTAAATACATGTATAATAATCCAATAAATCTAAAAACAAATCTTTGTTTACAAATCAGGTGAGAGTAGTATAATTGGCTTAACTTATCAAATCATGTGGTTATCTTTTTAAATAATTATTTTGACTATTTGTTATAAATTTGAGATAATGAGTTATATAGTGAATCTAAGGATATTTCTGATGCGTCTCAACTTAGATGCATTCCACTGTAATTACACTTATGCGTAGTTTTTAAAAATAATTAGTTGCGTTAATTTTAATAATAAAATTAATATTATTTATTAAAGTATTTCAATTATTTATTAAAGTATTTCAATTATTTATAATTAATAAAATAGTTAAATAAAGTGAAAGTCAATAAAATAAAAAATTATATTTTAAAAAAAATTATTATTTTTAAATATGGTTAAAAGTCAAATAAAACACTATTTTTTGTAATAGAGGAGTTATTGTTGAGTTACTCAAGTATTTGCTCCGACATCAACTCTCTTATCTTTGTTGAATCATTCTTTTCTTTTGTTCTGAAGTCATCTAATATAAGGGATTGGCGCATCTTATGAAAAACTCAAAATATTTTTTACAAAATCGGAAATTTATTTTCGATATGCACTATTTTCTGTAATTTTTTAGTGGAATCGAAAATTTATTTTCGGTGTACTATTGGAAATAAACTTTCTATTTTGGACATGACAATATGCAGAAATAATTAACTATAAGTAATAGATTTAGATTTTACATTTGTAATCCAAATTAAAATCATGCAATATTTAAATCAAATTTGCACTCAAAAATATTATCCAAAATAAATTTTATAATAATAGTATTCATAATACATATCCGGTACAATATGAAATAAAAAAAAAAAACAGAGTCAAAATACAATCAAAATGAACTACTGCGTATGGCGGAGCCATCCTGTCACCCTCAAGGCGTTCCTCCGCTGCCTCCTGTAGACCAGGGCACCTTGAGCCTCCGCTATGATGGCCTCCAAAACGCCTCTTACATCGAACCCGTCAGGAAACAGACCTCTATCGATGTCACCCCTAGCAAGCTCCATGATACGGCAGCACCTAGGCAACACGTCTTGGGCATGATCCGTCGTCGCCTGCTGCTCCTCTAGGATCTCCTGATGAGCCGGCCTGGATGGGTCCCCTAGAGCCTCCCGTATCAAGTATGGATGTGAAATCTTGAAGAACCACAACATGTAACCGTACGCGTAAATCCAGTCGTCTAGAGCCACGTTACTCTTGGCCTCTTCAGGGACGAGATGACTCTCAAGATCAGCAAAAATCTCATTCATCTCCCTCATCTTCACTGTCGGAGGAGCAGATAAAGCAGGATGCCGAGGAATCGTCAAAGTATACCCGAACTAACGCATCACTCGCTCGGGCATATAGGCAGCAATCTTCTGAGTACCACATGGCAACCAACTTGTAAACAAAGAAACCTCATCAAAAGCGATCGTCTCGTGGTGGTCGGCGTAAGCACTAAAGTGGATGTCCTCATGCACAATCCAGTCTAGGTAAACCTGATACACAAGTGTCGCTTGGTTGCCTCTGAGCGGCTCATATGCACATGCACGAGGCATCTACTCAGTATAACCATCAGCAAATGTCCATCCTGAAATTTGTGGGAAGTGTTGTAGGATCCATCCCTGAAATATCAAAATTATATCAGTTAGTTTCAAAATCAAAAAACGAAGCTAAGAGAAATTTTTTATACCGTCAAATGAGTCATGTTATTGGTGATCTACCTCGTCTTCCACCTAGCCCCTCCGTCAACTTGGTATACAAGTAAACCAAGCACACAGCCCCCCAGTTCCACCCACTGACCTGCTCTAAATCAGCAAAGAAACTAAGGTACATGATGTCAGTGTAGGTGGCACTGGTGTCCATAAAAATTTGTGTCCCAACAAGATACAACAGGTATGCTCTCATGGCATAACCCCTGTGAAGTGTAACCTACTCGGGATCACAGTCAATAGCAGTAGCACGCGCAATCTCCTGATCAAAAACAATCTCCAACCAACTATATCTCACGTGGATGCCACGTGTCTTATCAACCTCCTCCAGGGCCTCCTCCACGGTAATCCCCAGCCTCTCAACCAACATCTCAATCGCCTCGTCCTTCTCCAACTTCTCATGATCCAGAAACCTCCCTCTGATCGACAGGTGAAGCAGACAAGCGACATCATCGAGTGTGATTGTCATCTCCCCGTGTGGTAGATGAAACGAAGACGTCTTCTCGTGTCACCTCTCTACAAAAGTGTTGGTCATCCCCCAGTTGACCACGTTATATTCATAGAGGGTCAAGTCTCTCAACCCAATAGTCAGCAGCATATCATCAAACCATGGCTCGGTAGGGGGAGTTAGTGATAACACGAAAATGTATCGATTATTTAAGTCAATTTATATGTTTTTTATCCGTATTTTAATTAAATAAATTATTCTTTATTCGTATTATGCCGGTATTTTCTATGTTTTCAGGTTTCTATCAATTATAAGGCATATGCGAAGAAAGTCGAGAAAAGCCAGATAAATCACACTCAAAATCTACAAAAAGAGAATATTTATTAAAGTGTGTATGCATAGCATAAAATGGGGGTGTGAATAAGCAGACACAAAAAGAAACTCAAAGAAACTCAAAGAAGCAAGGCCTACCCACTCAAAGCAAGCAAACTAAGCCCAACGCATTAAAAGGTGTAACGGTTGTTACACACAAGCCCTAAGGGCTGTAGCGGTCGTTACGGCTAGGGTTTGGCAGACTTCCTCAGTAAGCAAGTTATGATGACCGCAAGGCCAAGCTAGCTCCGTAACGATCGTTACGGAGGAGATTCCGGAGGCGAAAAACGCTCAACAAACCCAGCTTCCAACGCGCCTCACTCTCTATAAATAGGATGTCTCACCTCACTCTCCAAACACGCCTTTTTCTTTTGATTTCTTTGTCGTTACTCTGTTAATTCTATTTTTCGTACCGCATTTATTTTCCAGTTTCATTTTAGTTACTCTTCTTTCATTTCTCGTAGCAATCTTCACATCAGAGATTGTTGCGAACTTTTGTCAATTCTAACCTTACGTTAGAGTCGCGCCTTTTTACCTTTTTTTTTCATCGCTTTGGATTATTGGAGCAATTGAAGGTGATCTCACCGACTTGTGGGAGACACCTGGAACATGTCAAATATTCAGTCTTTTATTTTCAGATTTATTTAATTAATTAATTTTTAGGTTTATTTAAATTGTTTAATTGTTCATTTATTGGTTTACTCAATCGTTTATTTATTTTATGCCCGATTTATTTGAAATGCATAGTTTATCTGAATTGTCTGTTTATTACTCTTGCGCTATATTAGAATCTTTAAACATGCTAGGTTAAATTTAGCTATTGGTATGTAGGGTCACATAGCCAACGGGGTTTGGCAAAATCATTTGACTTATTCCGTTTTAAAAAGATTAATTTTCTGGTTTCAATTATTAGTAATCAATGCAACTGTTTTGTTACGAGAGTAAGACACAGATTAGAAGTTAGGATCAATAAAGCGAGAGTTTGAGATGTTAACTGGACATTAATAATTGAGCATCAACTTAAAATATAGCGAGAGCTCTTTTAAGTTGATTAGGTTTTATTTATTTTTAAAAAACTATTTTTAAACTCTAATTGAAACAACGAGAGCACTCACTTGGATTTGATTATAGGATCTAAATTAATAAAAACGAGAGTGTGAGAAGAGGATTTTTAAACAAGTATTTCCTACTGAAACACATTTTGATAATACAATTTAAGTCGATGAGTCTCTAAATCTCTAAGTCTGACCACTACATACCGATACTTCTACTCTAAATCTAAACTAGATCTTGATCAGTTAGGTTCCCTAAAACCAAACATCATCTATATTATTATCCTTAGATTTACGTAGTAACCTAAGATAGCGGTAGATCAACATTTAGTCCCTTGGGATTCGATAATCTTTAAAACTACAAGCGATAGGACTGTATACTTGCGGTCTAAATTCTATAAGACGATAAAGTCGCGATCAATTAGCTTACTGATCTTTCTCCCATGGTTGATGACCTTTAGTGTATCCCGATCCTGCAAGAAAAAACACACTGTTAGAATTCATAACATTATTCATAACACAATTAATAAATGAAACATAAATGTAAATTACGTGCCTCTCCATCCCATAAATTTTTTGTCGTATGGGTGGGATAATGCACAAGCGCAGATAAGTCAGAAAGCCCCCTCCAAAGACTTGGGGGACCTCTGGTGCTGTCGATGTCGCGTCTGCTATCGGTGCGACCTCTGTTGTCGGTGCCTCTGGTACCTGATCTAGTGGGGGTGTAGGCGGTGTAGGATCAAGTTTCACCTCAGAAGGCCTCGACTGTGTATGAGATGTAGATCCAGTTTCATAAATCACGGTGGTGAAGATGTGGGTCTATGGTATGTCGGAGGAGGTGAGGGATGGACTGGAGACTCCTGTCTGCTACGGGAGGAAGTAGTAGAAGGTGCAGAATCAGAAGGAGTACACTGTGCCTCAGGTATAGCCTGTCTGGATGTCGACGGGGCCTGTGAGGCCTGAGTCCTCGGAGGCCATGTGGCCTGAATCCTCTCTCTCTGCAAGGAAGCATGTTGTGTAACTCAATCGTGCCTCAGACGATCTTCTCGGTCAGACATATCTCCTGTAGAAACAAGACAAAAATGTTAACATACGACGCGACTCACAGAGGGAAAAATGAAAAAAAAAATTATGCAGACAGATACCAGAAATGTATTTTTGGTTTTGTTTATTCCCTGAAACCGAAAATAAATTTTTGGTTACCTCTACGGAAAAAAACAGTGGAACCAACCAACCCAAACTCCCAAATGCCTCAAAATACACGGATTGGTCATTAAAAAGAGTTTACAAATAGTATTATAATGACTCCTGATGATGTAAACTACAAAAAAACAACACATTTCAAGCCCTATTTCACTAGTTTGAATCGATTTTACATAAACTCTAAAAATGTGTAAATCACTTACTTGATTGATTGAGAGTTGTTTGTTGCTTGATTGACTGAGCCTTGGTTATTTCTTGATGATTTGTGTTGATTGTTTAAGAGAAAAATTGATATTGGTGAGAAGGGTTTTTAGAGGGTTTAAAGAAAAGTTTTGAAAGTTTGTTGTTATGGGGAGGGGAACGATTTTGGCGCGATATAAGTTCACCAATATACCGAAAATTTATTTCCGATAGCATACCGTAAGTAAATCTTCGGTTTGCACTCAAACTGAATTTCATTAAATAGGATGCTAATCGAAAGTTTATTTCCAGAATTCGATGATCTATGGTATGTATTGATCGAAAATTGATCTAGTTGTGTGCTAATGATGCAATAATTATATATGATGGCTTTTGGGTTATGAATATGTATCATGTGATTGTGTGATTGTCTTCCCGTCGTTCCGGTTGAACATTCGGATGATTGGTCTTAATGACTTGGTTGGTTTTGATGTGTGCCTTTGTGGCTTGATGCACATTGTGATTTGATGTATACTTGAATTGAAGTAGAATCTGAGCTGCTATTGGTATGCACGCTTACTCATCCGACCCACTATTGGTATGTGGACAGTTGTACACCGACTCACTATGGGTATGTGGCACGGTTGCACACTGGAATACTATGGGTATGTATGTTCACCATCATGAGTTCCATCGGTTTACGTGGAACAGATACACATCTGAGCTACCTTTGCGGTGCGTTCCGAGTGGGTCAGTCAATGGCGTTTCCAACGGACGTAAGCGTTGGCGTGCTTGGTATGGTGGGATTGTGATACCATGTAGGCGATATCACTTTAGAGTCACCTCTAGTGACGCAAAGTAGGCAATGTCACTAGGCTTTCGCCAGGTGGGCTTGTGCGTTAAGAAGACATTTTTGCACTAGTGTGGTTGTGGCCCAATCTTACTTGCATTGGACGGAGGCGGGATCGTGATGCCACTTGGGCAAGGTCATGGTAGAACCAGTCACGGATGAACTCCATTTAGGACCGATCCGTTGTCTAGCAGTTTGTTGCGCAAGTCTCTTGACATGTATGCACTCGTGACTCATCGAGGGTGTGGTAGAGTGACCGGTGTGGACAGGTATAACTTCTTGATTCCTTACATATGAATGTGGGTTTGTATATTGTGTGATTTGCTGTTTTATGTTGTCACCTTCTTGGATAGTCATGGGACTTCCAAATGCGATGTTATCCATGTTTGTACTTGTACCCGACCATGAGATTTAACCCAGATTCTAGGTGAATTCGTTCTTGATGCATATACCCTCTAGAACTCCTAAGATAAGGAGGCTCACTAAGATTTAGTAATCTCACCTCATTCCAATTATTATTTTTCAAGTTCTTCGAGGCAGGATCGTTGCAAGGGTAAGATAGCTTAGCTCGTGGCAATGTTTCGTTGGCAGTGATCCTCATCTTGTATCTTTCCGTTTATGTACCTTTTGGATTATGTATTAGTACTCTTATGAAATTTGTGTCCTATAACCATAATAGTTTCGACTTTTGTTGTAATCAGTACTAATACTTATATCTATTTCGATGCTTATGTAGGAATGCTTATGTACCATTTAATGCCAAATACGTATATCCTAGGCAATGTATGTATGAGGTGTTACATAAATTTTTAAAGGTTTGTTACAGAAGTAAGAATCAGACTAAGGTTAAAAATCAATAGAGCAAAAGTTTGAGGTTTTCAACCGAATAGTGATTATTAGGCATTGGTTTTAAATACAGCGGAAGCACTTTAAAACGAATTAGGTTTTATTTATTTTCAAAAATTATTTTTTAAATTCGGCCGATCAGCAGAAGCGTACGTTAGGATTTATTGGCATAATCTAAGTCAAAAGAACGAAATTTTGAGATAAGGATTTTTAAATGAATACTGCTTACTGAATTTAGTAATTTAAATTAACCAAAAAAATTGGCCAACAAACTTTCGGACCGCCTAAAAATTGATACTTGCATACCGATATCCATTTTATTTATATTTCAACTAGATCTAAGTTTTATTACCTAAAAACTCCCCCAATCAATTATTCGATAGCTTTAACTTTACACTGTAGATTTAGATTACAATAGATCGATTTATAGTCTATGAGGTTCAACAATCTTTTAAAACTAAGCGACATGCCTGTGCACTTGCAGTCAGTGTAATCCATAGACTCATATATATATATATATATATATATATATATATATATATATATATATATATATATATAAACTAAACATTTAAAACTAACATATAATAACCTTTATTTAAGATGTTATGTTTAGTTAATACTACTTTATTTTATTTTAATTAATACTAGTATTATTAACATGCATATTTTATTTTTATTATATGATATTTTTAATGTATAATTTCTCTAAATATATAAATTTTTCTATTTATAAAAAATATAACATATTTCATTTTTTTAAATATTTTGGTTATGATTCTATTTTTAAAATTACTAATTTTTTTTATAAATATATAAAACAGTTTTTTATTTTAATATATGAAACAAATTTTTGTTATATATATATATATATATATATATATATATATATATATTAGGTTTTTTAATTTTTGTTTGTTTAAAAATTCTTATTTTATTTTTTTATTAGATAAAAAAATTCTTTTTTTTTAACATATATATAAAAACAATAAAAAACTAATACTAATATTATAAACAAAATAAATCATAATTTATATATAAAATTAAAAAAAAATTGCATAAATATCTCTTATATCTCCTTCAATCAATCTTCTTCCTCAATCTTCTTCTTCAATCATCTTCGATATTCTGAAATTTTAACAAAACAAAATTAAATAAAATTTTGATAAGAATAACAAATAATGAATAAACAAAATTATATAAATATACTAAAATTAAACAATAAATAATTACCTATTAGTATTTTGAATTTGAATTTGTGATTATTTGGGACAAGGTTTGGGGAAGGTTTGGGATTTGCAGGAAAGGAAAGGAACGATGAAGAAGAGAGTTTTTGGAAATTTAATGGCAAATCGTTATAATGAATTTGTGAAGGAGTGAGTGTATGTATATGTCACGTAGCGACGTGAAAATCACGTCGCAACCTTGCCACGTGAGATTTCGCAACACTCTCAACGGTCAAAATAATTAATGTCTCAGTCTATCAACCCTGTACCCAATCAACTCATGATCACAGATATTTGCCCCCTTAAATGTGGCGACGTGATAATCACGTCACAACTAAATGTTAAAAAGTTTCAAACTTCCCTCCTTCTAAACGTTATAATTTTTTATTTTTTAATATTAACTTTTAGGTGGCGACGTGAATCCCACATCACAACTATTTTTTTTTAAAATAAAAACTCTGACTTCCTTACTTATAACATTGTCTTTACTTTTTTTATTATTAAAAATGGTAGTGTCGTGATTATCACGTCGCAACCAGCTTTTATTATCCACGTGATAATCACGTCGCTATATTATGTCGTTGGAGAGTGTTTTTCTTGTAGTGATGTATGTGAGAAATTTGAAAATGTTAAAGAATTTGAATTACGTGAAGACATGTTGCAGTGGACTCGTATAGAGGCAACAAAACTAGAATGTGGTCTTGTGATAACAAGGTCCAATAACATGAGTGTTGACACCTCAAAGTGTGGTTGTACAATTGTGAAAGCATATGATTGTGCTTGTGTCATATCTAAGAAGATGAATGGTGATAGTCCGATACGTATGGACGAGTTCTCTAGTCATTGGAAGAGACTATGTTTTAATGATGACGATAAAATGAAAACCGATAAGTCAAATACCTCCATCTTGGCCGAATGGGAAGCAATACAAGAAAGATTTTTGAAAGCTGATGACGCCACCAAACTCCACATCAAAGAACAATTGAGGAAGATTGCGTACCTGGAGACCACAGATTTGAAACCACCCTCCTAACCGGTAAAAACTAAAGGGGCACCTAAAAAGTTGAAACTAACACCGGACGACAGTTCTACTACGAGGAGTCATTCATGTTTTGAACACGTTGACAAAGTTTTACCCAATTCACTTACACCAAAATATCATAAAAGTGCTTTCAAAAGTGCCCGTATTAGCACACCACCTACTAAATCGACTGCTTCAAAAATACCATTCATCGATCATATGCCGATTTTTATGCACAAGTACATTGATCTGATTGTCAATGTCGGTGGTGACGATAACTATGGTTTTCGAGTTGTTTCTGGTTTGGTCAGTAGAGGTGAAGAGTATTACAATATTGTCCGAGATACCCTGATCAGAGAGTTGACATAAAATAGTGAGTTATACACACGTGTACTAGGGAGTAAAGAGAAGGTTGAGTAAATATATCACACACTTGTACCTACTGAGGTTGGATTTACACCAGAGGATAAATGGATGTGCTTCTCTGAAATGGTTCATCTCATAGCAAGTGCGTATAAGACGATGTTTATTAATCTTATAAGATACAGTTTCTCAGAGACTTATTTCCCTCTGCGCAATGCTCCAACACCAAATCCCAATGATCAAATTATATGTGTTGGGTGGATTTTAGATCCACGACATTTTGTTCAAGTGTATTTTAAACAGGGATGCGCTATACCACCTACATCACCAAAGTGGGTGCTTCATTTCACACACCCATCAGAGACCTGGACGACCAAATTCATTGAAAGGATGCAAGAATACAACAAGTTGAACCAAATTGAAATAGAAAAAAATAGGGAAAAGTCAAAAGGGGTGCCACCGATGGATTTCTTAGGCGACACTTTTTTGGCTCTTTCGAGTAGTTATGCATCACTTTATTATTAGCGTCATTTTGTTCATGTATTATGATGTGGAAATATAGCCACTTTTGTAGTTTGACTAAAAACACAATTTTTGAATACATGAGATTTTTTGGTATTAGTTGTTGTTTTTATTCTGTTTCTAGTTTTTCACTCCCAGGGCCTTTACCAGAAGTATACTTCTGATTCCATTAAATATAAAATCGGAACTTTAATTATGGTTCTATCACTGACACAGATATAGGATTTGTATGGTTCATGTTTACCTCCAACTACTATAAAATACCTCACTTCTTATATTTTTCCATACCACAACACCAAAAACCAGAAATGAACATGAAATTGAACATCAAATGGGTTGTTGGAGTTGTCTACTTTTTCGACGCTATACCATCTCGCGAATTTAAGATCATTGTGTACACTCCTATTGAAGATGTGCGTGAAACATTGCAGGAACTTGTACCTTTTGGCGACAATTGCAAGGTAGTGAAGATCGAGTACCGCTTGCCATCAATTGACAAAGATGGGAAGCTTCAGTTCATTAACCATGAGCTGAAGAACAACGTTAATTTAGGGGCTATGTGGTATACTTATGACAATTTTGAGGAGAAAATTCTGATCGAGCTAAATGCAGCTTTAACAAGATCGGTCAATGATATTATTAGGATGTTGCAACGTCTACCCGAATGTTGATTTGTGATGTTTGTTTTATGTTTAACTCCTAAATGTATTTGTTACATATATGTTATCAATTATATTTATATCTATGTTATGCAATTCAATAATGTTTTCTAAATTCTATTAAGATTAAAATTGAAAATACACTTTCGATATAGAATTGGAAATAAATTTTCGATTTCTATGTATATTTTCTCAGATATTGATGCGCATCAGAAGTATACTTTCGATTTTAATGAGCATTTAAAAATATTCACATAATACCTAAGAAAATTATGGAATAGATTAAAAAATCCTTAAAATATATACCACTAATGAAGAATCAAAATGCATAGTAAAGAGTGACATAACCTAATATTGAATAAGAGATTACATAAGTCCTCCTCATTCAAAGATCAAATGAATGTCTGACATATTCTAACTATATTCTAACTTCCAACATGGATAATAATAATAAAAAAGTTAATTAATAATAATAATAATAATTATTATTATATTATTATTAAAAATTTAAGGTAGTGTAATATCGATGTAAATTAATTTTATACTATTATTCAATGTTATAATTTATTATATAATATAATTGTTTTTAAAATTATAGTATAACTTATTCTAAATTATGATCGTGATTAATTAAAATATAAAAGAAATTTTCAACGTCATCGTATCACCTATTTTCTCTTATATATTATATAAGTCAACTACCATATAAAATTATATTAATACATGTCATGGTTTTAATGAGTAATTTATTAATGTAAACTATAATAACAGTTATCATATTTTATATTACACCGCTCGATAATATAAATTAAGATTTTATGTCATAATTAACCTAATTAAAGTATAATGAATTGTTGGGGAAAAAATTTACTCCCTATGTTAACAAAAATAGGGAATTAACTATGTTAACATGTCTTTTACCCAAACACCACCATGGTCATATTCAACTGTGGCATCATGCTAGATGTCACCTTGATCAAAAGTCAAAACCGAGTGGGTGGAAAGAAGTTTTTTAGCTACACGGAGAAAGGTTTTGCTTCCATTCGCACAATTTCTATCAGGACAAAGATTTGCTTGGGCACAATCCCAAATATTTGGTGTGGGACACACGCAACTTTCAACAAAAATTAAAACAAAAATAATCTTATTATATTATTTAATATTATTTATTTATGTGAGTGTGCTTATATATAAATATATAAAGTATTTGGGTTTGTGTCTATGTATATATTTATTCACAATTTAACAACTGAACTCATAATACCCTAACTTTTCTACTTACGAACGTTGAATATTCATTTCTTCTGTTTACAATGTTTCAACTTGAAATGCTTCTTCTCTATCTCCTACCCGTTCTCTTGTTACTCTTCTTTTTCACAAAACCAAACAAGAAACAAAAACTACTTTCTTCATCTTCAATCCCAAAATCATATCCACTCATCGGCTCTTACTTATCTTACAGAAACAACTTACACCGCCGTATCCAATGGCTCTCCGACATCATCCAAATCTCCCCCTCCGCCACTTTCCAACTCGACGGCGCCTTAGGTAAACGCCAAATCATCACTGGAAACGCATCCACAGTCCAACACATTCTCAAAAACCAGTTTTCCAATTACCAAAAAGGCACATCCTTCACAACCACCCTCTCCGATTTCTTAGGTACCGGAATCTTCAACACCGACGGCCAAAACTGGAAGTTCCAAAGACAAGTCGCCAGCCACGAATTCAACACCAAATCAATCCGTAACTTCGTGGAACACATAGTCGATACAGAACTCACCAACCGTTTAATCCCAATCCTCACTTCATCAGCCCAAACAAACCAAATCCTCGACTTCCAAGATATTCTCCAACGTTTCACTTTCGACAACATCTGCAAAATCGCGTTTGGTTTTGATCCAGAGTATCTAACTCCGTCAACTAACAGAACAAAATTCGCACTAGCATACGAAGACGCAATGGAAATAAGCTGCAAACGTTTCCGTTTACCGTTACCAATCATATGGAAAATAAAAAAATACTTCAACATAGGTTCGGAGAAGCGTCTCAAGGTAGCAGTAACAGAAGTACGAGAATTTGCGAAAAATATAGTACGAGAGAAAAAACGAGAGTTTGAAGAAACATCATCACTTGAAACTGAAGACATGTTATCGCGTTTTTTAAGTTCCGGTCATTCAGAAGAAGAGTTTGTTACTGATATGGTAATAAGTTTTATTTTAGCGGGAAAAGATACGACTTCAGCTGCATTAACATGGTTTTTCTGGCTATTGCGGAAGAATCCACGTGTTGAGGAAGAGATTGTGAAGGAAGTGAGTAAAAAATCTGAGTCGTTAGTTTATGATGAAGTGAAGGAAATGGTTTATACGCATGCGGCCTTGAGTGAGAGTATGAGATTGTATCCACCTGTGCCGTTGGATAGTAAGGAAGCTGTGAAAGACGATGTTTTACCGGATGGGAGGTTTGTGAAGAAAGGGACGATAGTGACTTATCACGTGTATGCGATGGGGAGGATGAAGAGCTTGTGGGGGGATGATTGGGCTGAGTTTAGGCCGGAGAGGTGGTTGGAGAGAGATGAGGTGCATGGGAAATGGGTTTTTGTGGGGAGAGATTTGTATTCTTATCCAGTTTTTCAGGCTGGGCCTAGGGTTTGTTTGGGGAAGGAAATGGCTTTTATGCAAATGAAGAGGATTGTTGCTGGGATTGTTGGCAAGTTTAAGGTGGTTCCTGAGGGGAATGTGGATGAACATCCTGGTTTCATTTCTTTCTTGACTTCGCAGATGGAAGGTGGGTTTCCTGTCACCATTCAAAAGAAGGTTCCTTGATTAAGAACAAAGAAATAAAGTTGACTTGTTTGTTTGTTTTAATGTTTAGATATTCTAGAATCTAGAGGCTTGAATTGTAGGATTGATTATGTATAGTATACTATTATGGACCATTTCCATCCTAATACGTATGATATAGCGCGTTTTGTTTTGTTTTTCTGTAGGCTGTCGTTGTTGAATGTTAATTGAGGGATAAGGTGTAATTAATGTAGTTGCTTATGCAATATATACTCCTATGATGTAAGATGTTTTACTTATGGTGAATAGTGAATACTTGGATTGAGGTATGATAAACACTACTATGACTGAAGTTTCATTGAATATGTATTTATCATTTAATTATGGGCAAAACGTACCTACAATTGCTTAGTACTGTTTTCCAATAGATAAAGAGCATTTGTGCTCACCATTTATAATTAGCAATTGAAATGCTCTTACGCGTGTTCACGGATTAGTTTGATTAGGTTTTGGGAAAATTCGATATTCAAATCAATAAAAAAATATGTATTTATTGAATTTTCATATTTTTTTTGATAAAATATAAATCGATCTAATCCAAAAAATAACAGATTGGTTTGGTTATAGTTTTTAGGAGTATATATATTTTTTGTCCTTACAAGTATCTGAATTTTCATTTTTAATCATTATTAAAAAATTAATATATTTTAGTTCTTACAAATTTTGTATGCATGCATTTTTTGTTCATGCTATTTTTTAAAATTTTGAAAACTATTTAACTACCTTTAAACTTTTAAATTTTTGAATAATTTTTTCATGCATGTTTAGAATACTATAAAATATTTATTTATCAAATTTTATTTTATTTTTTTAAAATGAGAAGAATTAAATATAATTTTTTTCAATTTCAAAAAATAATGATAAAAGTAATGAAAACGTCGATTTTGAAATAAAATTTTGAATTCATTTTTTTGAGGAACTTTTTATAACGTTTTAAAAATGTGTCTAAAATAATCATTTAACTTGAGGGACTAAACTGCGAGCATAATAATTTTGTAAGGATTAAAAATATTATTTTTTTGACAGCGACTAAAATTGAAAATTGAGATAATTATAAAGACCAAAAACATATTTAATCCTAATTTTTATTATAGTTTTAATTATAGTTATAATTATAGTTATAATTATAATTATAGCTTTTATTTAATAATATTAACTTGATTAAAAATAATAATATGTCATGTTTTAATAGGAAAATTTTCAACAATACTAATAAAATCAATTAATATCGAGTTTCATTGATTTTGTTCGATTTTTGTCTGAACTATAAAAATATCCAACCCAAATACTCTGATTTGGTTTAAATTTCGATTTGGTTCAGATTTGTCCGAACCAACAAACACCTCTAAATGTTGTACAGAAAATGCAACGGAAAGCTAGTTATAATTATTTTTATTTAATAAAATTAACTTAATTAAAAATAATACAGATGTCATGTTTTAATAGGAAAAAACACTAAGAGTGTGTTTTGGTGAGGTAATTAGAAATTTTTAAGAATTTAAAATTCTAAGTAATTCAAATGATTCAATTAAAATTTATTCAATTTTAAATTTTTTTGTTTGGATAGTGTATTAAAATGATTTATTGTTAATTTTTTAGGATTATTTTCATAAATTCTTAAACTTTTGAGCCAAATTTAAAATATGAAAAATAGGGACCAATTTGTACATTTTGAAAAGTTTAAGGGACTAATTTGTAAATTTTAAAATTTATTTAGGGACTTATTTGTAATTTTATGAAACTTTTAGGGGTAAATTTGTAATATTTGTAAAATATAAGAACCATTTTGCAAATTTCAGAAATTTAATAATAAACAATTTAAATTTTAAATTATGTAGTAATTTTAATTTCTTTATTTTTTGGTGTCATTTGAAATTTCTTAAATTTGACTTGAATAAAATATTTTACAAATTTACATCATTTTATTAATTCCATATTTTTATTCAAATAACAAATTTTGATCAAATTATTTTTAATTTTTTCAAAAAATTATTTTGCCTCATTAAATGTTCCATCCAAACGCATCCTAATAGAACTATATATAAATTTTATCCTTTAATTATTTATTTCTATTTAATTTTTTTATAGTAATTTATTTTTGAAATAAATTTTAGAGTATTGAAATTTAAAAAAAAAATTATGATTTTAAAAAAATTCTTTATTTATTCAACACATTCTTTTTTGTAAAAATTATTTTTAAATAAATTATTACTTTTATTTACAAAGAAATATTAATTACTTTTTTTCTAATTGTACCATATAAATAGCATTTTACGACTATCAATTCAATATATTTTACTTTAAATTTATAATATTTTGTATTCATCAATATTCATTAAGTGGTAGTAAAGATATATATTTGTCTCTTTAACTTAGATATTTTAAAAATATATATACACTACAAAAAATTGTATCTAATCTTGTGAAAACCATGACATAAATTTAAAAATTACGACACAAAGTAAATTAAGAACGTGGAAAAATCATGACGCAAAAGCGCTTGTAGCAATTAATGACACGTGAAAATCACATCATAAATTTGTAACTCAGTATTCACGACGCAAAAAGTTTAATAAGTTGCAAACTGAATCAAAATATTATAAATTTGTAAAAAGATTATTTGACACTGGAAATTCACGCTATAGATTTGTGGCATATTTTTCATGACACAAACGCTTTAGATACTTTTAATATATATATATATATATATATATATATATATATATATATATATATATATATATATATATATATATATATATATATATATATATATATATATAGAGGTACTATTTTCCTGCGAGTGAATATATTACCCACAAAGATTTTAGTTGGAGACAAAAACCGCAAGAATATAATTTTTATTTAAATCCATAGGAAATTATTTTTAGTAGTGAAACATGAAATACTTAATTTGAGTTACTATTCAAGAAGTATTTTGTGATATATATGTTATATGTATTTATTGAACAAACATCGTTAGATTATGGCAACTTATCTAAAAGAGGGTGAATAGATACCCAATTAAAAATAACCTTTCAAACATAAGTATTTAAAAGATTATTTAAAAATAACATTGAGCTAAAAGTTTTTGTCCTAAATTAAAATAGTAGTTTAAACAAACTTAGTTATTGAAAACTCGGATATGCATAAGCCATATGAAATTAAGATAATGATAAAAACAATCAACATGGTAATATCTCAATTAATAGTTTAATATCAAACACAATGGTTTTCTATTTCTAATTAAATCATATTAAAAACATAACTTGACATTTTATCAAACATGTCGCACGCATTCAATTTTTTAAGAATTTTCTTTTAACTTTGTTGATATGAAGAAGCACTTATAATCAAAGTGATTATAAGCTAATCAACAAAGCAATTTAAACTTTAATAATCAAAGAGAAATTCTATATGAATCGATTGGTCAAACAACGCATTCAACAAGTTGCATATTAATAGTAAATGAGAGTAAGCGATAGAACATTGTAATTTTTCTTTGAGTTTAACAAGCTAAACTATTTGCCAAACACTTGGTGTGCAATCAAAGTTTCATAATTTTTCTTTATGTTGTGTTGATGTAAAAAAACACTTATAATCAAAGTGATATTATAAGTAACTAAACACACAATTCAAAACAAAAACGGTCTCATAAAATTCCTACGCGTCGATAGATTACTCAATGCTATTTGACAAATTGATGAATAAAAACTATTGTTCATCCACCAATAGGGAACGTGAGCTGGGTTTAGATCGTTGTGAGACAAGTTAGTTTTACCCTACTGATGACAGTGTCACGAGAGGAACCGTTGATTCGTCCAATTGATCATCGTGCTTGGTTGAAAAGCCAGTGGCGCGAAGCTACCGTGCGTTGGATTATGACTGAACGTCTCTAAGTTAAAATCTGGGCTAGAAGCGATGCGTGTGTCCGTCGTTCGCTTGCCGACCAGTAGTAGGAGGCCATGGCCCCGCAGAGGCACGTGCCGTTGGTGTACCCGTAAGGTGGATGAGCCTTGCGGGACACTTTGAAACGCAATTTCTATTGAACGACGGTAGAATCCTTTGCAGACGACTTAAATACGCGACGGGGTATTGTAAGTGCCAGAGTGACCTTGCTGCCACGATCCACTGAGATTCAACCATTCGATTCGTCTCTCCCAACCTCACGTGTTGCCTTACTCCCTTAAAAAAAATAGGGTTAGATTTAGAAAAAAACTTAGTCATTTAAAAAAAAAAATAAGACTAACTAGGCACGACGCCTCATACCTCTCGCGCCTTGACATGATGTCTTGTGTCCTGGTGGTTGACGTGTAGTGTTGTAAGGTGTTGCTCGCCGACGCGTCATCCATATAGGCGTGGGAATGAATAATGAGCCTAATTTCTCGTAGTTGGATGCCAAGTACAAGGCGTGCTCACAGTTGGAACTTCTATATGTTAGTAGACAAGTCCATGCATAGAACTGGGCAAAAATGCATTGCATGGGTCATGGTTGGCCATGGTAAGGGTGACTTCCGCCTATTGGACCTCCGACTCGGGAAAAACCGAAATATATCGAGGGATCGCTCGAACGCTATAAAACTTTGCATTCGATCTCAATTTGATGTCATATAAATCTCTGAAAAAATCATACCAGAACTCATTAAATAGCCCGACGTCTTATTATGGATGTCCACGCACAAAATAACCATAAAATTTGAATGACTTAGACTTCGAATTTTTTCTTGATTTTCTGCATGTTTGGTAAACACAATAGATAACTATTGCTAAAACAGAATAGATAACTTCTCTTGAGCCTTTTCTTCTTAGCATTTTTATACCAGCCAACCCCAATTAACTTTTCCTCCATTTTGTTCCTTTCAGCTCTATGGATTTTACATGCATACCTGATACCTATCTCCTGTTTCATCATCTATCATCTCAATAGAAGTTTGTTCGATAAACAAACAGGAGCTTGACAAATTGACAATTTATGGTTAAACAAATATACGCAGCGTTGAACTCTACAAACAAAAAGATTTTACCTACTGCCAGATGAAAGAGAATATGAGAGACTTCCAAATGTGTTGTCATTGTGCTTTTCCTTTTTTGACAAACCAGACCAACCATATCTTGTTTTATATATAAACTTGGGCGGTTTCAGAGGTAATGATGAGTCACATGACTTTATTTACCAATTGGAATCTCATAAATAGTTAACTCAAGCAATACTAAAACCAAAAATCGTGTGATATTAAAATCACAATTTATTCACTTTAAAACAAATGATATAGGTCTCCATACAAAACTCATACATCACAAGTTAAATGTCATTCATGGATAATACTGAAGAAATCAACTGCTTTACAATATCATAACAACTTAAAATTCAATATCATACACTACAACCATTCATTTCAACAAAAGTGGTTCATCCAAAATTTCTAATGCTTTCCACAATTTTCAAAATGCATCCATTTCTTCTATCGTCTTTGACGTCGACGGTTTAACAATCCTACATAAACCATCTTTTTAAAATAAAATAATATTAAAAATAATGTGGCATAAAATATCTTTTTTGGATCAGAGGAAGTTACGAGTAACCAACGAAATTCAAGGGATACTATTCACCAATTTTTATACATAAATATAACTCAAAAAATTTGTCTAATACCTGTTGAATAAACTTTAAATGTTATAATCAGTGGGTTTCTATTAATAAGTTAGTGGAAAGAGTAAGAGTCTGTTGTAGTTGGAAGGCCAAGAGATAATGACTTATTATTAGTATTTACTGTTACTTTGTTTTTCCTTGGAATAGTAGAAACTCTGAGTCTATATAAAGACCAAAGTTGTAATCTATAAAAAAAGCAAGAAGATATAAAAGTAGTATGTGCTTATTTCAACAAATTGGCATCAGAGCTAATGGCAAACATGATGAATCAAATGCCATTGCCACGGCTAACGAAGTCAAATTATGAAAACCGGAGTATCCAAATGAAAGCTCTTCTTGGATCTCTAGGCGTGGAAGGAATCAAACAGGTTCAAGAACCAACAGATACCACAGTTATATGGCAACTCAAAACAAAGCGTTGAAAGTAACGATCAAAGGATAAGACAAGATTGTATGTACTATTCCGAAATGCTGATGAAGCTCAAAAGATTGGTTCGACTACGTCGAAAGAAGCATGGGACACGAGAAAGCGCTCAAAGGTGCGGACCGAGTAGCGGGTTCGACTCCAAACCCTTCGTGGCGAATTAGAAGATGCAGATGAAGGAGTCGAATCAGATCGACTACATCACGCGTACAAAAGGTGGTGAACCAACTCACCGTAAATGTCGAAACAAGAATCGATGCACGAGTGTTGAAAATATTTTGAGATCTTTAACAGATAAATTTGAGAATATTGTATGTGCAATAGAAGAGTCGAAGCACCTTTCGACGCCTCATCAAGAGCTCACCGGTTCTCTCAAGCACATGAACAACGAAGATGAAAAGAAGGAAGAACAAGAAGCAAATCAAACCAAGGAGTCGATCAAAGATGAAAAGGTACTCTTTTCTCAAAACTTTATAGGAAGAGGACGTGGTCGTGGAGGTCGTGATGCTGGTCAAGTGGTCGAGGCAACTCGAGAGAGGATGACGACCCAGAAAATTGGCGTGGCGAGGACGTGGTCAAAGAGGTGGTCGATCGAACTACTCCAACGCCGAATGCTATAAGTGTGGGAAGTATGGTCATTACGAAGGATTGCAATTCCTACGATGTTATAATCGTGATAAAGTGGGACATCTTGCAAAAGATTGTCGAATCGAAAAGAAGGTAGAAGAAACAACCAATCTAGCTTTGGAAGTCAAGTGAATGAAGGTTTTCTTGATGGCTCAAAATGAAATCAACACCAATAATGACAATGTTTGGTATCTTGACTCAGAGCAAGCAATCACATGTGTGGTCACGACACTTGTTTAAAGAAATGAAAAAATTGAAGATGGTAATGTGTCTTTGAGATGCATCGAAGTGAAGGTCAAGGCAAGGGTACAACTGTTATTTAAGGATGGCTTGATTGGATCAATCAAAATGTTTATTATGTACCGCACCTCAAGACCAACATCTTGAGTTTGGGACAACTTACAGAAAAAGGTTATTCGATACTTATAAAAGATCGGATACTGCATTTGAAGGACAGAGTGAGACATCCTATTGCTCGTGTCGAAATGGAAAGAAATCGAATGTACAAACTGAATCTGAGGAACGTTCGAGAGAAATGCTTACAAGTCAATATGCAAGACAAAGCGTCACTATGGCATCAACGCTTTGGTCATCTACATCATGCCGGTTTGAGAAGGTTGGCGAAAAAGAACATGGTACACGGACTACCTGACATGGATTATGAAGGAAAGTTTTGTGAAGAATGTGTACTTAGTAAACAAACAAGAACCTCATTTCAAAAGAAGGCAGAGTATCAAGCTAAACATATTCTCGAATTGATTCATACCGACATATGTGGGCCAATCACTCCGGAATCTTTCAGTGGCAAAAGGTACTTCATTTCTTTTATCGACGATTTTTCACGTAAAACTTGGGTTTATTTCTTAAAAGAAAAATCTGAAGCATTAGAGGTGTTCAAAAAGTTCAAAGTAATGGTGGAGAAGGCAACTGACAGACACATCAAAGCAGTTCGATCTGACAGAGGTGGTGAGTACATTTCGACAGCCTTTATGAAATATTGTGAAGAGCAGGGCATAAGGAGATTCCTAACTGCACCATATTCACCTCAACAAAACGGTGTGGCTGAAAGAAAGAATCGAACAACTCTTGACATGGTTCGATCAATGCTTAAGAGCAAGAACATGTCGAAAGAATTCTGGGCAGAAGCTGTACAATGTGCCATCTATGTTCAGAATCGATGTCCACATTCGAAGTTAGAAGATCAAACACCACAAGAAGCATGGAGCGGACATAAGCCAACAGTTTCTCATCTCAAAGTATTTGGTAGTGTAGCTTACGCATGTGACACCCCGATTTAATTCAAATATTAAATAAGTGAGAATTAATTATTTAATTGATTAAAGTCTTAAATATTTAATTCGTTGGATTAATTGGATCATTTAATGAGGAAATGTCTGGAGGTGTGCAGAGTAAACGGTGGGTGTGAGAGTAAAACACTCTACTAATTACTAAGTATTGATTAATTATTTTAATTGGAATATTAAAAAGAAATATAAAAGGAAAAGAAAGGAAAAAGAGAAGGTCTTTTGGAAAAATCATTTCACGTAGAGTTGGAGAAAGAAGAGAAGAGAGGAAAAGCCGACGCCGAGAGAAACCGAAGGATCATCGCGAGGTAAGGGGTGATTTCGTTTGGTTAATATGTCTTATGGGTTTTGGGGATCAACTGGGTAATTGAGTATGTTAGGAAATTGAATTATAGGTTGAGATTATGAAACCCTATTTTGTGTCAGTGTATGGAAAATTGATCATTAGTGTGTCAGATAACAAATAGGAATGAGTAAATTATGTTGGTTGATGTTAAAATGGTGTAAAATGGCTTTAGATTAGTGTTCCCAATATTACAATTCATATTTGGAAGTTTAGAAATGATTATGGATGCATAAGCTGTCAAAAATAGCAGATTTTACTGTTACAGGTCGTGGGAACCGGTTCCCTGTGGGGAGGAACCGGGTTCCAGTTATTAAAATCAAAATCTGGGCATTTTTGTACATGGGAACCGGTTCCCTGTGGGGAGGAACCGGGTTCCCCATACAAAAATCCAGGGAGACCCATTTTTAAAACGTGGGAACCGGTTCCCTGTGGGGAGGAACCGGGTTCCCCATACAATTTTCCAGGAAGCGTGTATTTTGAAATTGTGGGAACCGGGTTCTCCCAGTGAGGAACCGTTACCACTGTGTATTTTTCCAAAACTTCTAAAACTTCAAAAATGCATATTTTCTAAACCGTAACTCCGATTCGAGTGCCGTTTTCGGCGTTATTTCTTAAATTTCAAATACTACCTTTTGGAAAGGAAAAATATTATTTTCTTAAAATTATTTTTTTTAAAAAAGATTCGGGCTCCCGATTTTGAAAGTATGGATTAATTAGGGATAATGGGAAATTAATATGAACGACCTGAGTGATCGGATGAGCACTAATGCTTATAATGTTGTGTTAATCATTCATTATGATTGAATGTGATACATTGGTGATTGGAAATAAGTGAGTTATGTCGAGATCATAATCTGTGAGTTGGTTTAAATTGTTTGGCAAGTTGAATGGAGATTGATGTTCATGTGATGTTCTTTTCCTTGTGATTCATTTATGATCGTATTGGTAATTATGTGTTATCGTTATTATATCGTGTGTCTTCCGATTGAAAAGTAAGCGTTTGGCATGTTATGCTTTGTGATAATTTAATTCATGATTATGTTGTTATCATGTGATAGACTGGTATTGGCATTATATGGAATGATGTTGTTATCATATTCCGTTGAATTGATGTTGCATGCTTTTATTGATGCATGCATGAGCATTTGTTAAATTGGTTCATTCCCATTGTGTGGAAGCGAACTGGCAGAGCCAACAGACTTACCTGGTTGGAGGTGGTGAGGCTAGATTCTTGACCCGGTGGTTATGGGCGAATCATGGATTGGATTCTTGACTCAGTGTTCTGGGCGAATCATGGATTACACTGTCTTTCCACGAGTAAACGGAGCAGTGGGTGAACTCGGTTCACGTGTTGGTACCACATGCATAGAGTCTGCATTGCATATGGGATTGTAACATGATTGGATGGTTTCCAGTGTTGCAATTGCCATTGTTTGATATACACATGATCATAGTGTGAATTGTTTTGGTGAATTGATTATGACTTTATGTTTGATTAATGATTTAATATATTCGATTATTCTGTTGTATCTAAGAACGATAATACATATTATATTGAATTGAAATCTCACCCTTACTTTAACATTTCGGATCCGGTGATTAGCCGCTTGGAGTTGGTGAGGATAGCTCTAGATTCGAGTTTAGTTAATCTAGTCCGCGTGTCAGTGTCGTGCTCTGGTAGATGTAACACTGGGAAAACGATTGTTTGGGATCCTTTAACGGATATTTTGAATAGTTTTGATTTATGATGAATTATTATCCCGAATAATGTTGGATGATGTATTCAGGATCTTGGTTATGTTTTCATTTCCGCTGTTAAACATGACATTGAGTATGATTTATTAAATGGATATTCTTCAGTTAAAGCATGACGCTGTTTGGTCAAATTTTTATGATTTAAATTGTGACGCCTCTTAATTGTGAATAAAACTCGATATTAATTCTATAAAACGGGTATTTAGAAGGGTGTTACAATAGTGGTATCGAGCATAGTCGGTCATTGTGACCAAAGGTCTTAATGTCATTATCCTTGTACGCGACAAGTGTGTACAACACTGTCGGTACTTGTTACTTTTCCTGATTGATTATTGCAGGGGTAGTGTGAAACTAAGTGGGGGAGAAGAGATGCTTCCCGGATATGTTCCTATTGTAAGTCATTGGTATGAGGTCCTGCTTGGGAAGACAGAGACGAGTGGTTGGGGCTGTTGGAATCACGGACCATGAGTAATAGTTGGAAGTGCGTAAAGGTGAGTACGATTCGAGAAGAAAGTGTTGGTAATGATGGTTTATACTTCAGTATGTTTATCAGATGTCTATTGACAAATTGAGGACTTGATCACCCTTAATCTCTTGTTGATAGTAGACGAAATCATATTGGATGGTATATAATTGTCTTGCTACCTAATTGGGACATAAAGTGATGAGTATGAATGAAGCTTGGTACAAGCTTGTGAACCATATGAGTTGACGAAGGCCCTAATAAGGATAATGAATTGAGATGGATGGTTAGAGTTGCGTAGATATTAATGATGGTGCTGTGGTATTTATGTTGTATTCTTCGACGGAAGTGAAAGGAGAATCTAAGAGCGATGAATTACCGGTAGTGAAGAATTGTCTTGAGATTGTTCCGAGTAAGTTGGATTGCCAGTGGTGGATGAATTTCCTGAGGTGTTTCTAGGAGATGTCGGTGAATTGCCGCCTGAGAGAGAGGAGGAATTTACTATAGATTTAATTCCTGGAACTAGTCCGGTGTCGAGGGCGCCGCATCGCATGTCGGTATCTGAGTTGAAGAAACAGTTGGAAGAGTTAGGTGTGAATTCTAATGTTCCCTGAGAATAATAGCGACTCATCATTGAGCAAGATGTTGGATTAGCTGGAGGCTACCCTTGGGTTGAATGTTTGAAGTAAACCAAGTGATTTTGAATCGTTTTGATGAGTCGATGCATATTCTTGTCCTAGAAGATATTTGGTGATTGAGAAGAATGACTCTTAGAAGATGAAGCTGGTGTGATGGGAATGTTGCAACGCTTCCGGTTGATCGTGAAGTTGTCAGTTTGAGTGACCTCTTTGTTATTCTTGGAAAGATTAATTGTGTCAGTGGTTGATATAAAGTATGCAATGATGTGAATTGGTTATTGGAACTGTAACTTAACGAAATTAATCATGGCGAATGATG
Source organism: Vicia sativa (assembly GCA_021764765.1). Lineage (NCBI taxonomy): Eukaryota > Viridiplantae > Streptophyta > Magnoliopsida > Fabales > Fabaceae > Vicia > Vicia sativa. The sequence goes on from CM038795.1 coordinate 129,562,129, forward strand.
TGTGTTGCGGTATGTTGAAGTTAGAATCTCAAATTTTGCATTCTATGATGTTTTAGGATTTTTCACTCACAAGGTGAGAAATCGATTACCTATCATAGGAATTGATTTCAAGCTAACAAAGATTATTTTTCGAAAACTTGTAAAACCCATAATTGGAGTTTTGGATGTCTGAATTGAGTTTCGTTTGAAGTGTTAGAAAGATGATGTGATGAACTTTGTTTTAAAAATGGTTCCAGCACCTGTAAGTAATTTATTTATCGTGTAATGATGGTTGAGGAGAGTCAGAGTCGTTGTTAATGTCGTTCTGGGTACAAAACTTATTTCTATGACACCGTACAAGACGTCAACTTTAGATATAGAAAATTGAAGAAGCTATTAGAAGGTGCTCAGAGAAATAGATTTGTAAAACCAAGTGTATATTGTTTTGGGGTTCTGATTTTGAGGAAGGATTCCAAGAGTGGAAGAGGAGGTTGACTAGTGCTCCGATTTTAATTTTGCCGAATCCGGACGAGTCCCTTGTTATGCATTATGATGTGTCATTGATGGGTTTAGGTGGTGTGTGATGAAGGATAAGCAGGTTGTGGCTTATGCTTCGAGACAATTGAAGCGCATGAAGGGAATTATCCGACCCAGGATTTGAATTTGGTAGCCGGTGTATTTGTTTTGAAGTTATGAAGGCATTATCTGTATGGTTCACGGTTTGAAGTGTTCAGTGATCATAAGAGCCTGAAGTATCTCTTTGATCAGAAAGGGTTGAACAGGAGGCAGAGAAGATGGTTAGAATTTCTCAAGGATTATGATTTTGGTTTGAATTACCATCCTGGTAAGGCAAACGTCGTGGCAGATGCGTTGAGCAGGAAATCCTTGCAAATGTCGATGTTAATGGTCCGTGAATTAGATTTAGTGGAACAATTCAGAGACATAGGTTTAGTATGTGAAACTACTTCGAATAGTGTGAAATTGGGCATGTTGAAGCTGACTAGTGGTATTTTGGAGGAGATTCGAAATGGACAGAAATCCGATGTTGGTTTGGTGGACAAGCTGACATAGATTAACCAAGGTCAAGGAGGTGAGTTCTGAATTGACGAGAATGGCGTTATGAGACTTGGTGATGGAGTGTGTGTTCCGGAATGGAAATGGGATGGCATTTCTATGGAATTCGTGACTGGTTGCTGAGGACAATGAAGAACTGTGATTCTATTTGGGTGATTGTCGACCGATTGACGAAGTCTGCTCATTTCATTCCGATAAGGATGGATTATCCGATGGAGAGGTTGGCAGAACTGTATGTTGAGAAATTGTAAGTTTGCATGGTATTCCGTCTAGCATTGTGTCGGATAGAGATCCGAGGTTCACTTCTAAGTTCTGGACAGGATTGCAGGAATCTTTGGGTACTAAGTTACGATTGAGTTCCGCGTATCATCCGCAGACAGATGGTCATACGAAGAGGACGATTCAATCATTAGAAGATTTGTTGAGAGATTGTGTGTTAGAGAAAGGTGGAGCTTGGGATAGCTATTTGCCGTTGATAGAGTTTACCTATAACAATAGTTTTCATTCGAGCATTGGTATGGCTCCGGTTGAGGCATTGTATGGTAGGAGATGTCGGACACCGTTGTATTGGTATGAATCTGGAGGAAGTGCGATGATTGGACCAGAGATTGTTCAACAGACTTCAGAAAAGATTAAGATGATTCGGGAAGATGAGGACTTCTCGAGTCGTGGAAGAGTTATCATGATAAGAGGAGGAAAGATCTTGAGTTTAATGAAGGAGACCACGTGTTTATGAGAGTTACTCCGATGACTGGTATTGGTCGAGCTTTGAAGTCAAAGAAGTTGACTCCGCGCTTTATTGGTCCGTTTCAGATTACCAAGAGAGTTAGGAAAGTTGCTTATCAGATTGCTTTACCGCCGTCGCTTGCGAATTTGCATGATGTTTTCCATGTATCTCAGTTGAGGAGGTACATTGCGGATCGGTCTCATGAGATTCAAGTAGATGATGTTCAGGTACGAGATAATTTGACTGTTGAAGCAGTGCCTGCGAAATTGAGGATCGAAAAGTGAAGCAATTGCGAGGTAATAGCACTGGTACGAGTAGCTTGGGGAGGATCATCTGAAGGAAATGTCACTTGGGAGCTGGAGAGTCAGATGAAGGACTCATATCCCAAACTTTTCGTCTAAGGTATGTTTTCGAGGACGAAAACTCTTTTAGTGGGGGAGAGTTGTGACACCCCGATTTAATTCAAATATTAAATAAGTGAGAATTAATTATTTAATTGATTAAAGTCTTAAATATTTAATTCGTTGGATTAATTGGATCATTTAATGAGGAAATGTCTGGAGGTGTGCAGAGTAAACGGTGGGTGTGAGAGTAAAACACTCTACTAATTACTAAGTATTGATTAATTATTTTAATTGGAATATTAAAAGAAATATAAAAGGAAAAGAAAGGAAAAGAGAAGGTCTTTTGGAAAAATCATTTCACGAGAGTTGGAGAAAGAAGAGAAGAGAGGAAAAGCCGACGCCGAGAGAAACCGAAGGATCATCGCGAGGTAAGGGTGATTTCGTTTGGTTAATATGTCTTATGGGTTTTGGGGATCAACGGGTAATTGAGTATGTTAGGAAATTGAATTATAGGTTGAGATTATGAAACCCTATTTTGTGTCAGTGTATGGAAAATTGATCATTAGTGTGTCAGATAACAAATAGGAATGAGTAAATTATGTTGGTTGATGTTAAAATGGTGTAAAATGGCTTTAGATTAGGGTTCCCAATATTACAATTCATATTTGGAAGTTTAGAAATGATTATGGATGCATAAGTCAAAAAATAGATTTTTTATTAGTCGTGGGAACCGGTTCCTGTGGGAGGAACCGGTTCCGGGGAGGAACCGTTCCTGTGGGAGGAACCGGTTCGTTATTAAAATCAAAATCGGCATTTTGTACATGGGAACCGGTTCCCTGGGAGGAAGGTTCCCCATACAAAAATCCAGGAGACCCATTTTTAAATGTGGAACCGGTTCCTGGGAGGAACCGGTTCCCCATACAATTTTCCGAAGCGTGTATTTTGAAATTGTGGGAACCGGGTTCTCCCAGTGAGGAACCGGTTACCACTGTGTATTTTTCCAAAACTTCTAAAACTTTAAAAATGCATATTTTCTAAACCGTAACTCCGATTCGAGTGCCGTTTTCGGCGTTATTTCTTAAATTTCAAATACTACCTTTTGGAAAGGAAAAATATTATTTTCTTAAAATTATTTTTTTTAAAAAAGATTCGGGCTCCCGATTTTGAAAGTATGGATTAATTAGGGATAATGGGAAATTAATATGAACGACCTGAGTGATCGGATGAGCACTAATGCTTATAATGTTGTGTTAATCATTCATTATGATTGAATGTGATACATTGGTGATTGGAAATAAGTGAGTTATGTCGAGATCATAATCTGTGAGTTGGTTTAAATTGTTTGGCAAGTTGAATGGAGATTGATGTTCATGTGATGTTCTTTTCCTTGTGATTCATTTATGATCGTATTGGTAATTATGTGTTATCGTTATTATATACTGGTGACAGTCTTACTGATTGAAAAGTAAGCGTTTGGCATGTTATGCTTTGTGATAATTTAATTCATGATTATGTTGTTATCATGTGATAGACTGGTATTGGCATTATATGGAATGATGTTGTTATCATATTCCGTTGAATTGATGTTGCATGCTTTTATTGATGCATGCATGAGCATTTGTTAAATTGGTTCATTCCCATTGTGTGGAAGCGAACTGGCAGAGCCAACAGACTTACCTGGTTGGAGGTGGTGAGGCTAGATTCTTGACCCGGTGGTTATGGGCGAATCATGGATTGGATTCTTGACTCAGTGTTCTGGGCGAATCATGGATTACACTGTCTTTCCACGAGTAAACGGAGCAGTGGGTGAACTCGGTTCACGTGTTGGTACCACATGCATAGAGTCTGCATTGCATATGGGATTGTAACATGATTGGATGGTTTCCAGTGTTGCAATTGCCATTGTTTGATATACACATGATCATAGTGTGAATTGTTTTGGTGAATTGATTATGACTTTATGTTTGATTAATGATTTAATATATTCGATTATTCTGTTGTATCTAAGAACGTATAATACATATTATATTGAATTGAAATCTCACCCTTACTTTAACATTTCAGATCCGAAGTGATTAGCCGCTTGGAGTTGGTGAGGATAGCTCTAGATTCGAGTTTAGTTAATCTAGTCCGCGTGTCAGTGTCGTGCTCTGGTAGATGTAACACTGGGGAAAACGATTGTTTGGGATCCTTTAACGGATATTTTGAATAGTTTTGATTTATGATGAATTATTATCCTGGAATAACTGTTGGATGATGTATTCAGGATCTTGGTTATGTTTTCATTTCCGCTGTTAAACATGACATTGAGTATGATTTATTAAATGGATATTCTTCAGTTAAAGCATGACGCTGTTTGGTCAAATTTTTATGATTTAAATTGTGACGCCTCTTAATTGTGAATAAAACTCTGATATTAATTCTATAAAACGCGGGTATTTAGAAGGGGTGTTACAACACACATGTACCAGATCAACGAAGAACGAAACTTAAAGATAAAAGTCAGAAGTACATATTCATTGGGTATGATGAGAAAACAAAAGGGTACAAGCTATTCGATCCCATAAGCAAGAAAGTGATAGTGAGTAGAGATGTTCAAATAAACGAAGTGAGCAAGTGGGACTGGAACAATTCGACAGAAGTTATCGACGAAGTTGAAGAATCATCTATCGTTGTACCAACAAGCATTTCAACAGAACATGAAGATTCCGAAAATGAAGATGAACCTCTACAACCCAGAATGCGAAGTTTGCAAGATTTATATGATTCGACAAATGAGGTACACCTTGTATGCCTTCTGGCAGATGCTGAAAACATCAGTTTCGAAGAAGCATTGCGAGACAAGAAGTGGAAAAGCGCCATGGACGAAGAGATTAGAGCAATAGACCGCAACAACACTTGGGAGCTAGTCGAATTGCCAAAAGGTAGTTAACCTATTGGTGTAAAGTGGGTATTCAAGAAAAAGATGAACGCTCAAGGAGAAATAGAACGATATAAAGCGCGACTTGTTGCGAAGGAAACAAAGCGTGTATTGACTATGACGAAGTATTTGCACTGTTGCAAGAATGGAGACAATTAGATTGCTCATTTCTCAAGTCGCTCAATTCAAATGGTCGATATTCTAGATGGATGTCAAGTCAAGATTTCGAATGGTGTGCTCAAGAAGAAGTCTATATCGAACAACCACCGTGGTACATGAAAGTCGAAAATGAAAGAAAAGTGTTGAAACTCAAGAAGGCACTTTATGGGTTGAAGCAGGCACCACGAGCATGGAATACTCGAATTGATACATATTTCAAAAAGCATGGTTTCCAGCAATGTCCCCATGAACATGCTTTATATGTGAAGAAGGATAAAGAAAAAATGTTACTTGTTGCTCTCTATGTCGATGACCGATTTTCATGGGCAACAATAATCAAATGATGGAAGAATTCAAAAGCACAATGACACGTGAATTCGAAATGACAGACTTAGGTTTGATGAGTTTCTTTCTTGGTCTGGAGGTTCAACAAGAAGAAACAGGAATTTTCATCTCACAAGAAAAGTATGCAAGAGATATCCTGAAAAGATTTAAGATGGATAGTTGCAATCCAATTTCGACACCGATGGAACAAGGAGCCAAGCTTTCAAAATTTGATGGGGGAGAACGTGTCGAAACAATCAAATTTCGAAGCTTGATAGGAAGCCTTCGATATCTTACATGCATAAGACCAGATCTTTCACCGAGTGTTGGAATTTTGAGTCGGTTTATGGAAGAACCATCTATGCGGAAGGCTTTGAAAAGAATCCTTCGATATGTCCAAGGAATCAGATTACTTGGAATGTTCTACTCAAGAGCGTAAAATTACAAGTCGATCGCTACTCCGACAATTGGTGCGAGATATAGACGATTGAAAAACACCTCGGATATGTGTTCTTCATGGAAATACCGCATTTACTTGGATTTCTAAGAAACAACCGATAGTGACACTTTCTACATGTGAAGCGTAATATGTAGCATCTTGGTGTGTATGTCATGCAATATGGCTAAAAAGATTGTTGAGCAAGATGAAGTCAAGCAGGAAGAAGCAAAGAATACAAGTGGACAACAAATCAAGAATCGAGTTAGCAAAGAATCCAAGAAACCATGAAAGAAGTAAACACATTGACGTTCGCTTCCACTTCATTCGAGAACATGTGAAGGAAGGAAATGTCAAATTGAGGCATGTAGCAAGCAAGGATCAAGCAGCAGATATTTTACAAAACCATTATCGAAAGAAATTTTCGGAGGCAAGAAATTGATAGGCATGATGGATAGAAGAAACATTTAAGTTTACAGAGGAATTTTGTTGAATAAACTTTAAATGTTATAATCGTGGGTTTCTATTAATAAGTTAGTGGAAAGAGTAAGAGTCTGTTGTAGTTGGAAGGCCAAGAGATAATGGCTTATTATTAGTATTTACTGTTACTTTGTTTTTCCTTAGAATAGCAGAAACTCTGAGTTTATATAAAGATCAAAGTTGTAATCTATAAAAAAAGCAAGAAGATATAAAAATAGTATTTGTTTATTTCAACAATACCATAACGTTTCTTCAAACCTTTTTTTCAACGTAATTTCCAGTTCCTAGTAAAATTTTGCGGCTATGTGAATTGTCAACCCTATCTTGATCCTCAGTCTCTGAATCGCTGCTATCTACATCTAATTTGTTAGCATCCAGTTCAACACTCAGTGCAATAAGTCTGTGCTTGACGTAGGCGACTTCGCCTTCATGAAAGTTCAAAACTATCGCAAAAACATTGATCAAATATGTTTACTTGACAGACTTTAACAAAATAGATCTGAAAAAACAATCTCAGTTTCATCCTGATTGTTCAACATCCATCTCATAGCTACTGCTGCATGCTGGTTGCGATAGTTGCAAAGCATTTTTTCTGTTTTGGCGGCCCCTTATGGTAACAAAGTCATTCTGGAACCAACACCCTACTTTCTTTTTTAGATTAGAGATATTCTTTGACTTCATATCCTGAGAACCATTTTTCAAACTATACAGATTATGCAACAAATTATTTCATCTATTATTTTTCTTGTTACTTATTATATATCAACTATTATATTAGATTTATATGTCTAAAAATTTATGGTCTAAGATATCACTTCATTTCTTTATTGTTTTTTTATTTGTGATATATTAAGTGACCACTCTAATTATATTTCTATCTTTCTTTCATGTACTTATATCATTATTATTTCTGTTTTGTTACAAATATATTTATAGATCTCAAAAATGGGTGCGTCGGACCAGAATCCGTGCTATTCACGGGTTTGTATACTTTGTTACTGTTATACTATGAAACTTGAATCAGAGTGTTTATTAAACTTCAATCGAAATATATACACCACAAATAAAACATCATATCCAATAAGCAACTACATTACATATCCCTCTAGCAACATCCAACAACCACAACCTACAAACAAACTTAGTCAATCCTAAAATAAGTATCTTGATACTTATTTAAACATTAACAAAACACAACCTACTATTACTAATATGAATGATATCATGAATTAATCAAGGAACCTTCTTTTGAATGGTGACATGAAACCCACCTTCCATCTGCGAAGTCAAGAAAGAAATGAAACCTGGATGTTCATCCATATTCCCCTCAGGAACCACCTTAAACTTGCCAACAATCCCAGCAACAATCCTCTTCATTTGCATAAAAGCCATTTCCTTCCCCAAACAAACCCTAGGCCCAGCCTGAAAAACTGGATAAGAATACAAATCTCTCCCCACAAAAAACCATTTCCCATTCACCTTATCTCTCTCCAACCATCTCTCCGGCCTAAACTCAGCCCAATCATCCCCCCACAAGCTCTTCATCCTCCCCATCGCATACACGTGATAAGTCACTATCGTCCCTTTCTTCACAAACCTCCCATCTGGTAAAACATCGTCTTTCACAGCTTCCTTACTATCCATCGGCACAGGTGGATACAATCTCATACTCTCACTCAACGCCGCATGCGTATAAACCATTTCCTTCACTTCATCATAAACCAACGACTCAGATTTTTTACTCACTTCCTTCACAATCTCTTCCTCAACACGTGGATTCTTCCACAATAGCCAGAAAAACCATGTTAATGCAGCTGAAGTCGTATCTTTCCCCGCTAAAATAAAACTTATTACCATATCAGTAACAAACTCTTCTTCTGAATGACCAGAACTTAAAAAACGCGATAACATGTCTTGTGTTTCAAGCGATGATGTTTCTTCCAACTCTCGTTTTTTCTCTCGTACTATATTTTTCGCAAATTCTCGTACTTCTGTTACTGCTTCTTTGAGACGCTTCTCCGAACCTATGTTGAAGTATTTTTTTATTTTCCATATGATTGGTAACGGTAAACGGAAACGTTTGCTGCTTATTTCCACTGCATCTTCGTAGGCTAATGCGAATTTTGTTCTGTTAGTTGAGGGAGTTAGATACTCTGGATCGAAACCAAACGCGATTTTGCAGATGTTGTCGAAAGTGAAACGTTGGAGAATGTCTTGGAAGTCGAGGATTTGGTTTGTTTGGGCTGATGAAGTGAGGATTGGGATTAAACGGTTGGTGAGTTCTGTATCGACTATGTGTTCCACGAAGTTACGGATTGATTTGGTGTTGAATTCGTGGCTGGCGACTTGTCTTTGGAACTTCCAGTTTTGGCCGTCGGTGTTGAAGATTCCGGTACCTAAGAAATCGGAGAGGGTGGTTGTGAAGGATGTGCCTTTTTGGTAATTGGAAAACTGGTTTTTGAGAATGTGTTGGACTGTGGAGGGGTTTCCGGTGATGATTTGGTGTTTACCTAAGGCGCCGTCGAATTGGAAAGTGGCGGAGGGGGAGATTTGGACGATGTCGGAGAACCATTGGATGCGGCGGTGTTTCTTTCTGAAAGATAAGTAAGACCCGATGAGTGGGTATGATTTTGGGATGATGTTGTTGTTGGTTGGTTTTGGTTTTGATTTTATTAAGAAGAAGAGTAGTATGGGAAAGATTAATAAGAGAATATAGGGAAGAAGCATTTCAAGTTGAAACATTGTTCTATTCAGAGTTCAAATGAAAGAAAATAGAAGAAATGAATATTCAGATTTCAGATGTTGGTAAGCAGAAAAGTTAAGATGTTGGAATTATTGTTGTGAAATTGTAACTAAATATATACTGCTATAAATTGAGTAGAATAATAATAATAATGATTTAATAGAAGCAAAAATAAAGATGGATTAAAATAAGAAAAGTCATGCTATATGTCACGCACAATTGTTCACGTCACCACCTTTCTCCATGGACTCTGTTTGAACTTTGAACAATGTAATATCTAGAATGATGCCACCGTTGAATATGACCATGGTTAAAGATGATAATGAGTGTAGGGTTTGAGGAGAGTACCACCATACTTGCTATTAAAAACAGAGTAATATTATTTTTGACACTAAATTTGACAACAAATATTTAGGTCTATATTATATTTATTGTATTTATACATGAACAGTGTATATATATATATATATATATATTATTTTTAAAACTTATTTTATATTATTGTGTCATTAACCAACTTCGTAATTATATTAATCAATATATTATTAATCAATTATTTTATTTATAATTTATTAATTATTTTCACTATTTCATTAACTAATAAAATACATCATTTCAATTATATTCTGACACTAAATTATAAGTGTATTAATCAATTTTTATATTCTATTATCCAACTTTATTTTATTATTTAGTTTTTTTTATGTTTGAGAATTCATTAATCAAGTTAAGAAATGTATTAACTAACTTTATACAAATTATTAAATACTAACTTTATACAAATTATTAACCACAATATACATATTAATTTTTTATGTCAGAATATATATTAATCAAATTTTAAACTGAATTAATCAAGTTTTAATATTTTATTAACCAAAATAATTTTTAGAAAAATATATTAAAAAGTTAAAATAATAATAAAAATACTATTCACGTATTTGTCAACAATGTATTGGCCATTGGGTGTAAGTGTAAAGGTTTGGTGTCAAAGTAACATTACTCTTATAAGAATCTCCGAATGTGGATTTAATCTTTGTACTTGTATTTTGATTATCTAAATATCTACAATCATATTTGTTTATTCGCGTTTTTAATAAAAAAATAATTCATCAATTATAATTTATTATGTTATTTTAAGTGTTAAATTACATTAAAAAAATCAAAAAATTATTGTTAGTTATGAAATAAATAAATATTTATATTAAAATATGTACCGACTTAATAGTATAGTGTATTTAATAAAATTGATATATTGACATGTGTACATAATAATTAAAATATAAATATATATTGTGCGGTTATAGGGCAGAGTATACTAAAGTATTCGTACACACGCTTGTACCCGTTTATTTTAGTGGGTAATTTATTTATTCCTATATTTGTACCCATAAACCACCCCCATATTATCCACCATGAACCACGCCATATTTGTGGTGGCATTCTCATTAGACTCATTCCCCATGGAGTCTTGTTTCCACGTGAATATACGTAGGATTTAACCTATTTGAGTAAAAAACCAGCACTTCTATAGAGAACTCTCTTCCAATAGAAGTGTAAGGTGAAATGGTTGTTAGTTTCTTGTCGAAGGTCCTCTTATCCACATGATCAACTTCAACAAGGAAATATCTCTAGTCGGCTTCGACATTCTTCAAAATGCCATCAAGCCTCCATATCGAAATTTTCTGATGTAGAGTCGAAATGGATGCCCCCATGATGTGTATCTACTCTCGACCAAATAGTAAGATGTAATTTTTCCTAGATGGAATGACCACAGACAAAATTGGTATCATAAACGTGCGCACATAAATGTTAACTAGAATGACTCCTAAGCCATAACTTGTTTTGCCTTCATAATGAAACAAAACCAAGTTATCTGGCCTTAAATTCATGTCCTTTTTGCCAATCTTTTTCAATAGAAAATTTGGCATCAAATTGACTACAGTTATACCGTCCACCAGAACCTTGTTGATGCACTCCATCAACCTTAGCCCAAATGAAGAATGGATTAAGATGTTTCTTCATATCTTTATCATACTTCTTAAAACCATCATTATCCTCTCTCACACCACCAATACTTATGATATAGTAGAATAGAGGTTTATGGTACGTTATTTCTTTAGCAAGGAAGATATCCGCTTCTTCGATAACCTCAATAGCTCTGTTAAATATTATAGGCAAAGTAGAGACAACATTGCATATGATATCAAGCTCACTATTGAATCCAGTTTTAAAGTTATCAGTGAGCATGTCGTCATCTACGATTGAGATTGGGTCATTGTCCTTGGACTTGACCACTGTTGGTTGAGGGATAAAGATTTTTTCTCCCATGGGCTTCTTCATCACTTAAGCAACTGTCAGAGGTGGAAATTTAGCATTGCTACTCGATTCTTCAGCTTCAAAAATGAATTTATTCTTTCACTAGTATCTCATCCATTATGTTTTGGTCATAGGATTCTTACCCATATAGTTTTAATATGTCTGCTAACTGGGCCATATCCCTTAGGTATTGGGTATCCAAATTCTTCCTAATGGAATATTTAACCATGTGAAAACATTCATGGTTAAATAATTAGGGGAGTAATTCATCTTTATATTTTCATTATTAGCCAAATCATCGATTTCTTACTAGTATCGAGCAATGTGCTTGACAGAGGACTCACTAATATCACCTGCAAACTTAATAAACTTAGGAAATTTTCAGCCCCTGGATGGTTCAGTTTGTTATACATATTCCGATAAGGCATAAACTATATTTCGCTTATGAAGATCAACATTAAGACCATTTTGGGCTAGGATGTATTCAACCATATTGCTATGTTATTTTTTCCCCAAACTTATTTTGTTGGACTCTGTAACACCCCGATTTAAATTAGAATTTATTTTATTAAAATAAATGGATGGTTCAGTGTATTTTTATGAATTGATGTATTTATGATGTGTTGTTGATGATTAAACGACTTAGAAATTATAAGTGAGAAAGTGGTAGGGGTGTGTGATTAAATGTGTAGTGACATGGGGGTGTGAGGACTAATGCATAATTATTAGTAATGATAATATTAAGTTTATTATTATTATTATTTTATTGCTATTAGTATTATAATAATAATAATAATAATTATTATTATTATTATTATTATTATTATTAAATAATAATTTGGTTAATGAAGGTCAAGATTGACATTATGAAATAAGGGTCCTAAGGGTTAAGTGGGAATAAGAGGAAAAAGAATAGAATTAGGATTTGTCAAGCTATCATAGAAGAGAGAATAGAAAGAAGAGAATTGATAAGCGAGGGCAGGAGTTATTGGTGAAGAAAACTTAGAATCCTCAAATCTAAGGTAAGGGTGAGGTTCTAACTCTATAATAGGTGGTATAATTATGGGTAGATGATGATGTTCATGTTAGGTTTGTGTTAGAAGAATTGTTGAAATTGGTTGTTAAATTGTGATTCTTGAATGATGAAATTGATTGTTAAATTGTGATGTTTGAATGATGAAATTAATATGTTGATTGTATTTGTATTGATATGTTTGATGTGGGTTGATAATCTCATGATTTGGCATATTTTAATGTGTTTAGAAACTGATTATTTTGGTGTAAGAGATGGAATCCCGTAGCAGAAAAAGTTGCAGAATTTTTCACTATCAAGGTGTGGAAATCGATTTCCTATATGGGATAATCGATTTCCTAAATGAAAAACACTTAATTTTGGCTACTGGACTGTTGGAAATCGATTTACCATATTGGGAAATTGATTTCCTGAGTAAAATTGTGAAAAATGCCCTTTTACATAGGGGAAATCGATTTACCATATGAGGTAATCGATTTCCAGAGCGAAATCCTGAAAAATTATAATTTTCAAAAATTCGTAACTTTCAAACCGTGAGTCCGTTTTTGGTGTCGTTTGGACAGTTGGAAAGCTAAAAATATTTTCTATAACATGAAATCTAGTTTGATGACATTGGTATAATACTTTATTGGGAGAACTTGTGAAGAACATATATGTTGTATGCGCCGTAACGCGATTGTTGTGGTTGAATTTGATTATAGTGATATACATAATGAATGAAAGAATTGCAGGTGATATTGCAGTATTATGATGATGTTGTTGGCCTAGAAGTGGCACGTTGTTGACACTGTATTGTATATTCTTTTGTCTCATATCAGTGTCGCATATATGCATTTTTAATAGCCCAGATTTGGTTCATGTTTTAGGCCCGAATTTTGGCCGTATGTTGATAGCCTGGATTTAGCTTATGTTGCTGCCTATAATCGAAATTTTAGAGAGGGCTTATGCCCTGATGGTAGCACATGCATTCTGCATTATAGTCAGTTGCATGATATTGATTTAATTATTAAATTGTAGAATTAATGAGTTTATTTGATGATTGTCGAACTTGGAATCTTGCATGATATATCTGTTGTTTATTCATGATTATATGATTTATATTATATTGTTATGATATCTCACCCCTTCTGTTGTTATGTTCTCTCTATATGAGTAACATGCAGATACTCAGGAGTATTTCGTGTCGTAGAGTCAAGAAGAGGTTGCTCTTCTTATTTAGATTGAGTGTCAATGCTCTGATATGTAACTCCCTTTCAATTGATTAATTGTTGTTTTATGGCTTAATTGAGATGTTGAAGATGATAATTATGTATCTGTTAATTATACTTGAGCATGTTTTTGAATTGTTGAAAAATGTAGCATTCTAACTCCTGATGTGATTTTGAATTAAATTTACTCTGATTTTCTATTAAATTATTTATTGGGGAATTAGGGTGTTACAATTGGTATCAGAGCAGGTCGGTCCGTTCGGCCAGGTTATGAGTCTATAGTGTGACAGTGGAATAATGTCGTTGATTTGTTCCTTAGTACGCAACATGTGTGTGAAACACTGTTGGTACTTTCTTGTTGTTCTAATCACTTGTTTGTAGGAGTCGAATTGAAATAAGTGGAGGAGAAGCTCATGCTTCACTGAGATGGATCAGGTGTGAACAATTGATTTAGTGTGCCGTGAATTGGAGGAGTGAAAATGTTGGCGAAGTCGTATTGTTTCCCGAATTTAGAAAACATACAGATTCAGGATTTAAGCATAACGGTCATACAGAGTGCTCTTTGTGATACGGTGAACTGACTTTGTAGGATTTTTGTATCCAAATGTGCGGATAGTAAGAGTCGCCACCGACTTTTATTTTTATCCAATTAAGGGAAGGTAAAAGTAACAGAAAAAGACCTTCGTTAGATTCTGAGTTCGGGAGAATGGTTATGAAAAGGGAAGGTATTAGCACCCCTTTCCATCCGTAGTTATCTACGGGCTCTTAGTTGCTCTAGATCACTTTTTAAAATTGCTTTCTGTGTGTTTGACAAAAATGTTTTGAAAAGGCATTTCGCTTTGACTTTGTAATGACTCATGTAGGAGTGTATACAAAGTGTTCGGAAATGTTTGTTTATGAAAAGTATTTGAACTTTGAAAAAAAGTGTGTGGTGTGAAAAGCATTTGATAGAGCAAGCAACTAAAAGACTTATTTACCCACTCAGAATTGGTCGTTTTGTTGTACTTCTACATTCCTTTAGAATAGCGCTAGCCATACCATTAGTTAGTAGGTAGCTCCATTCGTTGGATGTAAGCGGGACATTCGAAGGGACATCGGATGGTCATAGAAAGCAACTTGTAGGAAGTATCCTAGCACATTCGAAGGGACTATCATCATTTTTCGTAGGCGACAATCGAGGGTCAAGATCATGTATTCGGAGGCGACATCGTGGGTCTTATGATCTTTGTATCGAAGGGACTATGATGATTTGTTTGGAAGGCAACGGTGCTAGAATACCTCTACATTCGAGGGACTTGACCATTTGAAATCGAAAGGCATCGAGAGAGAATTACCCTAAGGGGTGCGTGTGTGATAGAAGTGTGTTGAATTCAGAATATATTATCTTGAAGATTAGTGTGAGCTATGTCCAATTATTATCTTGCCATACACGCCTAATTACTAGCAATTGATAAGGGTGCGAAAAGTAAAATGCGGAATGTAAAGCGGAAATGTAAAGGTGCGGAAAGATAAACCTACGCTATTACATGGCTTTCGGGCAGATACATAATTTGAAATGCGGAAAATAAAATCCTAATTAAAACTATTACATCCCATGAGCAATTACATTATTGGAAAAATAGAATGATAAAAAGAAAACGTCCGAATCGGAGCAACCTGTGAAAGAATAAGAAAATCGGAAAATGCAATATGAATCGAACAAGAGAAAAAATGTTAGAAAAATGCAAATTTTAATATGAGAAAATTAATACATTCTGGAAATAAGATAAATAAGTTAAAATAATTTTTTGGGATTTTTTGGAAAAGATTTAATGATTAAAGTGCAATTAAAAGTGAATTAAATGCAAAAATAAAAATAAAATAAATATGCATGCAAAAATTATATTTTTAAATTTATTAAATTAAATAAACATTTTTATGAAAATAATGTAAAAAGAAAAAATGTTTTTGGTAATTTTTTAATGCAGAATAAAAAATATGAAAACAATTAAAATAATATGAAAATATTAAAAATAGGAAAATATAGAAAAAATATGAAAAGTTTGGAGTTTTGAGAAAAGAAAGCAAAACCAGGCCCTGGAGTGGATCGAACCGGGGACCTTTTGGAGCATCTTCCAACAGCTAGCACCTTAACCACTGGACCAAACGTCATTTGGTGTTTGAACTGTTGGAATCAATTGGATTTAAGTGTAAACGTGTCACTGATTATTTGAAAATCAAACACAGTCAGCGCGCGGGCCCCAGGGAATTCAAATGAGCGAATCAGAGGGAGAGATTGTGCCACGCCTGCGGTCAATAGGTCAGCGTCGGAGCTGGTCACCGGAACCCTAACGCCGGTCATCTTCTCCGGCGGGTGGATTTCTGAAAACCTGCAAACTAGCCAGAATCGAAGCGTAAAGAGAACCCTACCCCCCTAATTCGACCCCTACGAATTCAATGGCGGTATCCATTCATGCTGAATCGCCCTGTGTAATGAGTTTCGACGAAGATGATGAAATCTGCCCTAACAATGGCATATTCTTGTTCTGGCATTAAACCTCCCATGTAACACGTCAAGTATGTTCTAATGGGTACCCTGATCTCAAACAAACAAGCCAAAACAGTTAAAGATGCATGGATTTTAAAATTCGAAATTGGAAAAGAATGCAAACCGGTGAGAGTTCAAGCGCGATCTGGGCAGGCTTGAGTAAGGGATGCTTTTGCTTGCTGGGAACCTTAGGAGGAGGATTGAATGGTTAGAACACCTTGAATTTGGCTGGATTTTGAAATTCGAATTTCAAAGATTCTTGGAAAATTTTGGCAACATAAGGACTTATGCTTGGGCTAGGGTTTCGTCCTCTTGTTTGTTCACAATGCTGGCAATTTATAGAAGAGGTTTGGATGGCAAAAGAGTGAAAAAAAGATTGGATCATTGATGTGCAAATATTTTCTTTGAAAATCAAATCAAATTTTGAAGAAAATATGATTTTCTCATCAATGCCATGGCTTGCGAATTTGGTAAATGGTGTGGGCTTTCTTGGACATTAAGAGATATAAACCAACTTAATTGAAAATAACTTAATTTTCATATTTTACATAATTTATTTTTGAATTAAATGTTGTAAAATTCAAATATAAACCATGAAAATAGAAAATCACCAATTCCAAGCTTTTATGGGTCAAAAATAACATCATGAACAAGTTTGGATCAAAAGATTATAGGCCCATTTGGAAAATTTTGCATTTTGACCAAAATGTCCTTTTGTGCAATTGTCAAAATCGCCCAACTTGAATAGTGTATCTTGCTCATTTTTCCACATTTTTGAGAGTTCTTGGACTTTTTGGAAAGCTCTAAGAGTCCTCTAAACAATGTCTTTGGTTTCATCTCAATTGGAGTTACCATGCTCAATATATCTTCAAAACAAAAGTTGACTTTTGTTGACTTTGAAAATGACCCTAATGTTTTGAATGAATGTTTTGAATGTTTGAGCTATACCTCTCAAATGAAGTATTTTTGGACATTCTTGTGAGACATGAAGTTGTAGAGAATTGAATTTCCTTCAAAATGAGCTTTGGTGGGAAAATTTCGAGAAAGTATGAGAAAGTTATGATCACCAAAGTTCATTGACTTTTCATCTAGAAACCCTAATTTAGAAAGTTTGACTTTTGAGCAAATCTTGAGTTTTCTTGATGAATCATGATCAACCCTTGATCAAATGATGAATGTTACTTCAAAATGAGGATGTTGACCAAAATCAAGTTTTGGTATGTTGACCACAGTTGACTTTTGTCCAATACACCGATTTTCAACCATCCGAGCAATTCGAGGAAACTTGACTTGGAGGCTTGAAACTTGACATGGAGAATCTTTGAAGCATATGAGGAGGCATGAAGGCCATTGGAGATGTTGGAAATCCATCTTGACTTGAGAGATACCAAACCCTAGTTTGGGTTGATTGTCTAGGAGAGAGTTTGTCTGATCAACTCTTGAGGAATCCTTGAGCATAGATGTATGAAATCTTTTGAGAAGATGGAGGGAAAATTTTGGGGTATGACAGCTGCCCCTGTTCAATCTTCTTATACCGGAGGGTTAGATTGACACGCTTGTCTTTCGTGACCTGGAGGTAGAAGATGATTGAACACTCGAGTACACCTGAAAATTTGCACTCGCTATTGGCTGGCGATGCGGGAATGGGCTTACGGATGCCATTTGGAGAAGTTGGATACTTCGCTGGGGGGACGAGTCGTACGTTAGACTCGAGGTTGTTAATAGGAGAGCTGACAGAGATGGGCTTAAGATGCCATCTAGAAAGGTCGATGCTGAGGAGTGAGTCGTATGTTAGACTCCGTAGATGTTCCTGGAACGGAGAGGAGATGGGCTTAAGATGCCATCCGAAGGGAGTCGTACGTTAGACTTCGTGTTCACTTTGAATGAAGCTATTGGTCCGTATTGATTTTTAACCATATATGCGATTCGAAAGTGAAGAGATGTTGACAAATAGTCGGAGATGGGCTTAAGATGCCATCCAAACAGGCGGTACTGAGACTCAGAGTTTGTCGAATAAATCTTCGTGTCGATTACTCGAGGGAGATTGTAGTTGGCAAGAATGTGGATAGCTTCCCTGTTGTGCATCGGGTGTTGATCAATTGCCTGTTATCGGAGGATAACGAGGTGGTCTTTCGATAGTTTTCCGTCGGTTCGGGGCTTAATCTCGACCGATCGTCGAGGCGGTCTTTCGATAGTTTTCCGTCGGCTCGGGCTTAATCTGGACCTATTTGCGTCGGAGTCATACTGTTTGGAGAAAACAAGAGAAACTTTGATAGAATATTTGTTAGCTTTATGCAAAGTATGATGCATGATAGTGTATATGAATGACATATGCATGAAGTATGATTTTATGAGTAATGTATGAATGATAGATGTTGTGATATTTCAAAACATATCCATCTTGAAGAAAATGCGGATATTCCATTTGAGGATTTCGACCCTTGGGGAATTGTGTAGGTGAGAACCCCGCTTTGGAAAGAGAAGAAGGATATCCTGGATTCCTCCGATGCACTATCTGACCGAGTCTTGGGCCTAGATACTGTTGAGGAAGGTAGAAGTTCGTTGTTGGAAACCTCATAGACCCTGCTGAGGAGAGTCTGAGAGGCAATCCGTTGGGGATTTTGTATGTAGATCCTGCTGAGGAAATTTAGGAGGCGCCTCGGGATTACGAGTGTAGATCTCTTGGAGAGCATTTGATGGTTCTTGAGACCGGGCTAGAAGAGTCTGGAGTCCGTTGTAATCTCGGGGAATAAAGGTGTATGTTTCCTCCGATGCACTATCGACCAAGTTTCGAGTCTGGATATTGCCGGGGAGGATTGAGACACATCCGGGGATGAATACCTTATTGGGGATGAGGTGTTCTTGCTTGGGCGATGTAACATTGCTCGGTTGAGTGGAATCACCGCTAACATATACTCCGATGGGGATGTTTGTGGTGAGTGACACCTTTGTGGGGATCATGCTCTGGGGAGCTGTTGGTGACTTTCGTCGTCATCCGACTCGGAGCTGTAGTAAGTACCTTTGCATGTTCACCTTCGTATGTTTGTGATTAGATTCTTATTGTCAAATGCGTATAGTCATTCAAAGCAAGCGTTGGACTTATTGCAAATAACAACAAATTGTAAAGAGAAAGAATTTGCGTTTATTTGAAAGGTGGCGTATGGCCAAGTAGTTTATACACAAGAAAAGTAAAAGCTATGCGGAAACAATCTCGTTAAGTTCCAACTATGCTAGTACTCATATATTTCGACTATCTCATCTCCTTGCATCGTTAGAAAGTGAGTGGTGATCTTCGCCATTTGAATCTTGAATCTTGATAGTAGTCGGAAGCGGTGATCTGGAAGAGACATAGTCGCTTAAATCCTAACTTTTGCCTAGACCGCCCTTCGGTTTTTCTAGGGATACCCTTTTTGCCCAAGCCGCCTTTTCAGGTTTTCGACTTGCCGGGTGTACATGTTTTGTATATATCCTTAACTTTTGCCCGAACCTTTTGGTTTGCCAGGATGCCCCTATTTTTGCCTAGGTTCATCGACCTAGCGGGTCTCTTTTATGCGTAGTATTTTTTGACTATGTCTGCGTTCACGGTGTGGGAAGTCCTCGCCATCCATGGTGCTAAGTATCATCCAGGAAAATATTGTCTTGACTACAAACGGTCCCTCATAAGTGGGAGTCCATTTGCCCCTGGGATCACCTTGTGGAAGAATGATGCGCTTGACTACTAGATCGCCGACTTGGTAGACTCGGTGCTTGACCTTCTTGTTAAATGCTCGGATCATTCGCTCGATAAATCTGTCCATGGCGGATGGACGAGTCGTTCTCATCAATTAAATTAATCAAGGCGTGCGAACCCAATCGTCTTCATCTAACTCGCCTCCGGAGGACTCGGTTGAGGGTATCAACCTCGATGGGTAAGACGGCTTCCATACCGTATACAAGAGAGAAGGGGTTGCCCTGTTGATGTTCGTCTGTAGTCGATAACCATGAAGAGCAAATGGTAATATCTCATGCCAATCTTTGTAAGTCGTCATCTTCGTATAATCTTCTTAATGTTCTTGTTGGCGGCTTCGCCATTCATCTTAGGCCGATAAGGAGAAGAGTTGTGATGCTTGATCTTGAGCTGCGTGCGAGTTCGGTGATCATCTTATTGTTGAGATTGGAACCGTTATCGTGATAATCCTTTCGGAGTGCCATACCGAGATAAGATTATGTTTGATGAATCGAGCCACAACGTTCTTGGTATGAGATGCATACGAGGTGCTTCTACCCATTTGGTGAAATAGTCAATCGCCACAAGGATGAAGCGATGTCCATTGGGCGTGGGCTTAATCTCCAATCATGTCAATGCCCCACATTGCGAAAGGCCAAGGAGAAGTTAAAACATTCGAGGTCTTGGAGGTACGTGTACTTTGTCCGCATAAATCGCACTTGTGACAAGATCGAGCGTAGCGGTGACAATCGCTTCCATGGTGGACCAATAGTAACCCGTCCTCAAAATCTTCTTAGCCATGGTGTGCCGGAGTGGGTACCAAATCGCCTTGTAACTCTTCCATGATACGCATAGCCGTTTCGTCCACACGAGTAAGCACAAGTCGTGGTTGCGCTTGTATAAGATGTCGATTGAGGAAGAATTTAGATGCAAATCTTCTCATGAACTTTTATCATTGTGATGCCCTCGGATATTCCTGAGTCTCAAGATACCTCTTCACATCGTAGTACCAAGGTTTCTCTTCGTCGAGCTCATAACAATCTGTTGGTTCGTCAAACTTCTCAATGATGATCCGGGAGCCTCGTTGTCCCATCGACCTTGAACATAGATGACATAGTAGCCAATCGCCAACCGATTCTCTTCTCGTGGAATATGATTGAAAGTGATCTCTTCAAAGTAGGGAATCAAACTCGAACATGCTCTCGATATGGAATGAGATTCGGATGCTTCGTATCAATCGCCTTAATCGGTGATCACCAAAGCGAGTCTCCATACACTTGTAAGAACTTGATTCTTAAGTCAATAGCGACTTTAAGACCCATGATGCACCGTACTCGGCCATGTTGTTAGTGCAACGAAACATAATCTGGCGGTGAAAGGAGTATGTCCGTAGGGGATGTAATGATGGCGCCAATGCCATTGCCAAGTGCGTTTGAGGCTCCATCAAAACCATGGTCCATCGGGATCCTTGTTCGTGTCCTTAAATGGCCTGGTTTTATAATCTGTAACTAGTAAAACATCTTCGTCTGGAAATTGAACTGCATAGGCGATAGTCATCTACGGCTTGATGAGCCAAATGATCGGCTACTACACTTCCTTTGATCGCTTTCGAGAAGTGTCTTTGGATGTCATATTCGGTCAAGATCATTTGCCATCTTGCTATTCTTCGGGAGAGCTGGTTTCTCAAAGATGTATTTTATCGGATCCATCTTAGAAATCAACAAGGTAGTGTGAGTCAACATATACTATCTTAGTCGGCAGAAAAGCGTTGCAAGTTTTCTCAAGCTGCGAGTATCTTGTTTCACGATCGGTAAACTTTTGCTAAGGTAGTATATTGCATGCTCTTTCCGACCTGACTCGTCATGTTGCCCCAACACACACCCCATTGAATTCTCTAGCATTAAGTACATGATAAGAGGTCTTCCTCGGGCGGCATCGGGATAGGAGGATTCATGTAGGTACTCCCGATTTTGTCAAAAGCGATCGGCAATCGTCGTTCCATTCTACTACTTGATCTTTCTTTAGTAACTTGAAGATTGGCTCACAAGTAGCGATCGGTGTGCAATGAATCGCAATGTAGTTCAATCGCCCAAGAAACCTCGACTTCCTTCTCTGCGGGAGTGGCATCTCTTGAATAGCTTTAACCTTCGCAGGTCAACCTCAATACCTCTTCCACGACAACAAACCCTAGGAGTTTTCGGATCGACTCCAAAAGTGCACTTGTTAGGATTAAGTCTCGATCTGTACTTCTTCAATCATCAAGCAGTTTTGTAGATGATCGAGATGTTCTCCTTGATCTGTGATCGAGCTATCATGTCGTCGAGACCTCTATCTCGTGATGAATCATGTCATGAAACAATGTCACCATAGCAGGTAAGTGGCGCCGCGTTCTTCGATCCGAACGGCATAATCTTGCGCAGAAAGTGCCCCACCGTAACAAGTAGTCTTCTCCATGTCTTGGGAGCCATTTTGATCGATTGTAACCGGAGAAACCATCCATGAAGGAGAAAACCTTATCTTGCGGTGTTGTCTACGTAACATCAATATGAGGAAGTGGGAAATCGTCTTTCGGACTCGCTTTGTTCGGATCTCGTAATCCACACACATTCGTACTTTGCCATCCTTCTTGTACGGTACCACATTTGCAACCATTGGGGATAGGAAGTAACGGCTAGGAAACCTTGCGCTTCATAACTCGGCTTTGATTTTCTCGACATCTCGGGACGCATCGAGAACCTTCATTTCTTGGAGAAAACCCTCTTTGTCGGCAATCGGTGCACCACAATATCAATGTCAAACCCGCATGTCTTCGTATGACCAAGCAAAACCTCAACATAGTCTTGTAGCATTTGAATCAATCTTTCTTTAACAACATTCTCTAGACCCGCTCCTATCTTGATCTCTTTTCTTCGTCGGTACCCAAATTCACAACCTCAACTTGCTCTTCGTGGTCAGATAACTCGCTCTTCTTGGCGGTCAAGTTCTCCGGCACTTCACAATCTTCCTCACTTTCGTCTTGGCTTGGTAGATCGGATTATCAAGTCATATTTAGCACTAGCATATGTTATTAATGAGATTCGAGTGATTCTCGTGTATCACGTGGTGTGTGTAAGAAACACATAGCTTTTTGAAGGGGTGATAAAGTAAAGAAAGAAAACAAACAATTGAATGCAAAAGTCCAACGAATTTATTGAATGAAAATACGCAAACGATAGATAATAACCCTCGCAAACGAGCCATGATGCCCCGGGCAAGGCACTAGGCTTTCAAAGTTTATTGTTCAAAACATAAAGAAATACGAAAAGCAAAACAAAACAAGAGCAATTACTCCTGGCTAAAGGAGATTGGTATGACGTCTTCGGTCTTCCAATTGCTGAGCCCATGTTCTGGAGTTGGGAAGATCCACTTGCTGATGTCGAAGCCGTTGTCGTCGTCTTCTATAGCATGGATTCCACTCTGACTGATGCGGAAAGGAAGTTGGCCGGCACGTTCGCGGCGTATCATCTTCTGACCCTTGATGGTGAAGCCTAAACCAGTCTTGTCGGATTTGAAAGGAAGATCGAGCGACCCCAAAAGGCTACCTCCTTGTTCACGAAGCTTGAGCGTCTTTCGTGAGGCCATCCTAGGCGGAGCTTGTGTAACCTCGAGTGGGGAGAGTCAGCAGGCATGACTGGTATTGTTTCAAAAGCTTGAGGGAGTCTCAAAGAATTCACCCTCCACCTCGAGGGGAATGACTATAGATGATGACCATATACTCTTCTTCACCACACTGTAACAACCTTCCCTTTCACCGGTATTTCATTTCGATGTAAGGTAGATCCGCCCATGTATCCAAGGCGTCCAAGTAGGCAAGAGTAAGCGGACGGATGTCCATGACAAAGAAAGTAGAGTCAAAAGTCGGGAACCGACTTTAACAGGAGTGAGCTCTCCAAGCACCTAGCGCTTAGAACCATCAAAAGCTCTCACGATAATGTCACGGGTCTCGTAACCAACCCTTCGACATCAAGCCGATCAAAAGCGTCTTGGAAGGATATTCGAGCGTAACGGTGTCAACCAAAACATGAGACAGGTAGTACCCTTGCATTCAAGAGATGTGCAAGGCTTTGTTGTGTTTCTTTAGGAAGGAGTCAAATCAAGATCGAGAAGCCTAGGCGTTGTTGGCGCCAGGCTAGCAATACAAACTTCGAACGATCGGTAGTAGTGTCTTGCGGCACATGAGCATTCTTGAAACTTCACCAAGGCATTAGCATGAGCCTCGAGCACAAGAGCAAAGCGAGCATGGAAATCTTGGACGAGTCATCCCAATTGTTCCACAACATTGTAATCACTCTTCTTGATTATCTTGAATTTCCTCCATTTCTTGTTTGGAGGTGTCTTGATAACTTCCTTTGGTACTTGGTTGAGCGGGATGAGTCATGGTTCTTTCCCTCTAGTCGATATTGATTGAGTAGTGGAATGCGAGTGGAGTCGCAGATGTCTTTTGGAGGAGATCTCCGAGAGAATACTCTTGGTTCGGTCACCTTACTTGATTCGGTGATGTTGTCGATGTCGAATAGAAACTTCATCGAAGATCTTCAATAGTCGAGGGTCTTGCTTGACGCCATGATAGTAAACGTCGACTCCATAATTCCAAGGGATAGTCGAGGAATATGGAACCGGTCTTGGAGAAGTGATGATGAGAGGTGCCACCCTAGGCACGGATCGTGAGGAAATCCTTATTGTGTTAACATCAAGCATAGTCTTACGGAAATCGTCCCATCCGGTCGCCTTAACATCTTCAATAGGAACCTTGTAGCTATCGTGACGTGTACTTCACCATGTAATCATATTTTCCACTTGGCTGCCCCAAGGTATCCCACACGATGGTGTTGTTTCATTCGCATTGTCAATCTTCAACTTAGACATTTCTTCACACACCGCACGGTGGTTTCGAAATAGTATCTCACGATTGTCCATCATGCATCGAACCCGTCTTCTCAACCAAGCACAACCATCGTGCGGATGGGCACCAACGACAGTTCTCGGGCATCTGGATTGACACCGCTTGCAATGATTCTTCTTAATCATCGAGGAATGGTCAAGTCATCTATGTTGAAGACATAAGTATCGCCAATGACATTGGAACTCTTGTCATGGTTAGGCATAGGCGCATTGATCACATTAGAGTCTCAACAGAGGATCAAATTCAATGCTTAGCTTCAATCATATCTTGAATTTTGTTCTTGAGCCCAACAATTGTCGTTGTCGTGCCCGGCTATTGGAATGGTAGCGCACTTAGCATTAGGATTGTATTTCGGAGAGGAAGTGTTGACATTCGAGGAGGATCCTCAAGGTTATCACTCTGCGTTCAACATGTGTTTCAAGGCTTGCGACAAAGGCATGTTGATCTTAAATCCTTCATGGCGTTCGTTACGCGT
This sequence comes from Vicia sativa, assembly GCA_021764765.1. Classification (NCBI taxonomy): domain Eukaryota; kingdom Viridiplantae; phylum Streptophyta; class Magnoliopsida; order Fabales; family Fabaceae; genus Vicia; species Vicia sativa. Next base: position 129,587,525 of record CM038795.1, read on the forward strand.
TGTCTCCGAGGTTGTCTTGATGTAGGTTGGAGATCACAACTGCCCCACAGTTGAGCACGGTCGGTCTTGGCTCGGCTTTTCGACCATACACAAGATTAGCTTCTTTCTTACCACCAAAGACTTCTTCGCAGATTTGAAGATGACTCTACATGAATCTTCCACTCTTGATACCGCTTCAATGCGCTCTGTCAATATCAACTCGGTGAATCCGGATGAAGAATTTCCAATCGATAATTGAAGAATGGGCTGTTAGTGTTCCCATAAACATATCAACCAACTCCCTATTGGACAAGGGTGGTTGAACTCCCGCTAGATCTCTCCACTCGAGCATATTCCTTGAACTTCTCGTCACGACCCATAGACATGCTTTGTAGTTGCATGCGAGTGGGTGTCAATTCAACATTGTACTCATAATCAGAAAGCATCGCTAAGTCACCCAAGTGGATACGGTCATTCTCTAGTCGATAATACCACTCCAACTGGGTTCGGACAAACTCTCTTGAAAATAGTGCATCCACAACTTTTCATCAGTGTGGGGATTGATCTTCTGGACATAGGACTTCAAATGCAGCTTAGGGCAAGACATGCCATCATACTTGGCAAAAGTTGGAACTTTGAACTTGGGAGGAATCACAACGCCAGGAACAAGACTTAGATCATCAAAGTTCAGCCCGAACATCTTCAGGTTTTCCACAGCATTCAGACGATCTTCAAGTTGTTTGTATTTGTCATCTTCATCAGAGTGTTGGCTATAATCAGAATGGTCCTCTCCTCCTTTCTTTGGTTCACGCTGCTCACCTTCATCACCCTTGATACTCCCCTCGGTATGGACACTTCCTTCAGAGAGCTCAATACGGCTGACCACCTTAGGACCCCCTTTGAAACGTCTACCCATGTTGAGGAGACCAACAACCTTCTTCTTCTTGTTGATGAGCTTCTTCAGATCTTCTTGGCCTTGGACCAAGTTGGTGAACATCTCAAACCGAGCACTCGAGCCGGAGATCTTTGACAGTCTGTTCAAGAGCCATTTCTGCTAAAATAAATAGCGAGCAAATGAGAAAACCAATCTCCAATGTACCTGTGATGCAATGTTATGCTATGATATGCAATGTTTATGCGAATGCAATGCAATGTTTTCAAGGACCTAAGAGATTTAAATTTGTTAAACAAGCAATGAACAAACATTTATTAGTACTCTTTTCATTATTCTTTTTCTTTTTAAGTACAAGAGATAGTTCGAAACAATAAAAGAAAACAAATAAATCCTAAAGCTCTAAGTCTCCCATGGGCGCTTCCTCTTGGTGCCGATGTAGGCGTTGATGTTTCGCTCCTCGTGAAGTAGCTTGGTCAACTCTAACACTTTCTTCTCACTTGCATAGCATTGAGCTTCAAAGGTATCCCTTTCTTCTTTTAGTTGAATCCAGGATCTCTTCAAGTCTTCAAAATCAGTAGGCATGTCAGGATGGAGAACAGCATAGGGTACGTCACCTATAGCAACAGTTCCATAATTACTTGGTAAAGCAGTGAATGGCATCATGAGGTTTTGAGCTCGAGCTCGCACCCATTTGAGGTAAGGTTCCCAAGGAATGGAGTTCGGGTGCCCCAAAGTCTTGGTATCGGTCTTCTTTACCATGCCCCAAGCATGTATGAACCTTCGTCGGTAATTCTGGAGATCGTGATTGTAATCGAACACAATATCTTGGAGAAGCATATCATGTGGACCATCTTTTCGAGCAAAACCAAACTGACGTAGAGCTAGAGAAGGGTTGTAAGTAATACCTCCCCTTATACCAAGGAGTGGTACATTAGGGAATTCTCCACAACGCTCAATGAAGGTGAAGTCCTTTTGAGAGAAAAGATTCCAACGGATATCTGAATGAGAGAGTGACATTAATCTTTGAGACCATCTCAACCTTTGTTCATTCTTCAAAACTGATGGAGGAAGGTGCGAAATAAACCACCTTGAAAGTAACGGGACACAACACATGAGAGTTCCTTGTCGCTTAGTAGTACGAGTGTGGAGAGGATGCAGGATGTCTCCAAGTAAAGTAGGCACAGGATTGCGGGTAAGGAACAACTTGATGGCATTGACATCAATGAATTGATCCGAGTTAGGAAATAGAACCAAACCATAAATTAGCAAGGCCACAATGTTTTCAAATGCATGGAAACTCATAACTTTGAGGAATTCTCGGGCTTTCTTGATTAAGAACTTGGAAAGTAAACCCTTAACTCCACTTCTAGTTTCCCAATTGGCTTCGATATCTGAACGCTTAAGATGTAAGGCGGATGCGATGTCTTCGAACTTAGGAACCTTTTCCAAACCGGTGAATGGCATTTGGTCGAGAATAGGTATCCCAAGTAGCTTAGAGAACTCTTCCAAGGTAGGAACCAACTGATAATCTGGAATGTAAAGCAATGGTGTTTCGGATCAAAGAACTGGAATAGGACATGCATCATATCTTCTTCAAAACCGGAGATAACCAAATCAAGTAGATAACCATGTCTTTTGATGAACTGAGCATGGTCGGGAATTTCTGAAACCAATTCTTTGAGTTGAGAAGGGATACCCATGAAGTTGATTCGGATAGTCTTTCTAGAAGCCATGATCCCTACAAAACAGAGCAAAGATAAATCCCTAGGTCCTTGAAATAGTTAGAAATGATATGCAATGCGAATGATGTCATGATGTCATGTTTAGCACACACAAACAATTCACACAATGAGCCTAGGTTTAAGGCTTGCAAGAGGTATAGGTGATTACCCCACCAAAAGTTTGAGTTGGTTCATCCTGTCCTATTATAGTAACCGGGTTCTAGGAATCTCACATCATCGATCTTTCGTAGGCGCTTATTTCAATACGGCCAAGTGGTCGATCGAAAATGTCCCAAAAGTCTAATCTCAATGAGCGTAGCATCGAGTATCAACCAACCTTGGTCTACACCAAAGCCGGCCATCTCACTACCTTCTAATGGCCAAGATGGGTCAATTAAGGTTCTAAAAGTTTAGTTAGCTTGATGACACCACAGAAGCCAAATACTATCCTCAACTTGGGAATGAAGAGTATCGGGACAACCAAAGTGTCACGCTAACGTAGCCATCATGTTGACCGCGTAGTTATATCGTCTAGCGGTCGCGATGATCTAATGCCACTTACCTAAAAGGAACCCGGATCCGTGTAGGATCCCCAACAAATATAATACCCAAGCAACCCTTAAAGATAAAGCATACAAGTCAAACAAAAGCAATAAAAGTTATCTAGAAATCCCTAAGGTAATTCTCTCTTTGGGTGTATCCCAGTAGTCGCCGATTACGTGATACGGTGAACCGACTTTGTAGGATTTTGTATCCAAATGTGCGGATAGCAAGAGTCGCCACCGACTTTTATTTTTATCAATTAAGGGAAGGTAAAAGTAAGAAAAAGACCTTCGTTAGATTCGAGTTCGGAGAATGGTTATGAAAAGGAAGGTATTAGCACCCTTTCCATCCGTAGTTATCTACGGGCTCTTAGTTGCTCTAGATCACTTTTAAAATTGCTTTCTGTGTTTGACAAAATGTTTTGAAAAGGCATTTCGCTTTGACTTTGTAATGACTCATGTAGGAGTGTATACAAAGTGTTCGGAAATGTTTGTTTATGAAAAGTATTTGAACTTTGAAAAAAAGTGTGTGGTGTGAAAAGCATTTGATAGAGCAAGCAACTAAAAGACTTATTTACCCACTTAATTGGTCGCTTTGTTGTACTTCTACATTCCTTTAGAATAGCGCTAGCCATACCATTAGTTAGTAGGTAGCTCCATTCGTTGGATGTGCGGGACATTCGAAGGGACATCGGATGGTCATAGAAAGCAACTTGTAGGAAGTATCCTAGCACATTCGAAGGACTATCATCATTTTCGTGGCGACAATCGAGGGTCAAGATCATGTATTCGGAGGCGACATCGTGGGTCTTATGATCTTTGTATCGAAGGGACTATGATGATTTGTTTGGAAGGCACGGTGCTAGAATACCTCTACATTCGAGGGACTTGACCATTTGAAATCGAAGGCATCGAGAGAATTACCCTAAGGGTGCGTGTGTGATAGAAGTGTGTTGAATTCGAATATATTATCTTGAAGATTAGTGTGAGCTATGTCCAATTATTATCTTGCCATACACGCCTAATTACTAGCAATTGATAAGGGTGCGGAAAGTAAAATGCAATGTAAAGCGGAAATGTAAAGGTGCGGAAAGATAAACCTACGCTATTACATGGCTTTCGCGATACATAATTTGAAATGCGGAAAATAAAATCCTAATTAAAACTATTACATCCCATGAGCAATTACATTATTGGAAAAATAGAATGATAAAAGAAAACGTCGAATCAGAGCAACCTGTGAAAGAATAAGAAAATCGGAAAATGCAATATGAATCGAACAAGAGAAAAAATGTTAGAAAAATGCAAATTTTAATATGAGAAAATTAATACATTCTGGAAATAAGATAAATAAGTTAAAATAATTTTTTGGGATTTTTTGGAAAAGATTTAATGATTAAAGTGCAATTAAAAGTGAATTAAATGCAAAAATAAAAATAAAATAAATATGCATGCAAAAATTATATTTTTAAATTTATTAAATTAAATAAACATTTTTATGAAAATAATGTAAAAAGAAAAAATGTTTTTGGTAATTTTTTAATGCAGAATAAAAAATATGAAAACAATTAAAATAATATGAAAATATTAAAAATAGGAAAATATAGAAAAAATATGAAAAGTTTGGAGTTTTGAGAAAAGAAAGCAAAACCAGGCCCTGGAGTGGATCGAACCGGGGACCTTTTGGAGCATCTTCCAACAGCTAGCACCTTAACCACTGGACCAAACGTCATTTGGTGTTTGAACTGTTGGAATCAATTGGATTTAAGTGTAAACGTGTCACTGATTATTTGAAAATCAAACACAGTCAGCGCACGGGCCCCAGGGAATTCAAATGAGCGAATCAGAGGGAGAGATTGTGCCACGCCTGCGGTCAATAGGTCAGCGTCGGAGCTGGTCACCGGAACCCTAACGCCGGTCATCTTCTCCGGCGGGTGGATTTCTGAAAACCTGCAAACTAGCCAGAATCGAAGCGTAAAGAGAACCCTACCCCCCTAATTCGACCCCTATGAATTCAATGGCGGTATCCATTCATGCTGAATCGGCCTGTGTAATGAGTTTCGACGAAGATGATGAAATCTGCCCTAACAATGGCATATTCTTGTTCTGGCATTAAACCTCCCATGTAACACGTCAAGTATGTTCTAATGGGTACCCTGATCTCAAACAAACAAGCCAAAACAGTTAAAGATGCATGGATTTTAAAATTCGAAATTGGAAAAGAATGCAAACCGGTGAGAGTTCAAGCACGCGATCTGGGCAGTTCTGGGCTTGAGTAAGGGATGCTTTTGCTTGCTGGGAACCTTAGGAGGAGGATTGAATGGTTAGAACACCTTGAATTTGGCTGGATTTTGAAATTCGAATTTCAAAGATTCTTGGAAAATTTTGGCAACATAAGGACTTATGCTTGGGCTAGGGTTTCATCCTCTTGTTTGTTCACAATGCTGGCAATTTATAGAAGAGGTTTGGATGGCAAAAGAGTGAAAAAAAGATTGGATCATTGATGTGCAAATATTTTCTTTGAAAATCAAATCAAATTTTGAAGAAAATATGATTTTCTCATCAATGCCATGGCTTGCACGAATTTGGTAAATGGTGTGGGCTTTCTTGGACATTAAGAGAGATATAAATCCAACTTAATTGAAAAAATAACTTAATTTTCATATTTTACATAATTTATTTTTGAATTAAATGTTGTAAAATTCAAATATAAACCATGAAAATAGAAAATCACCAATGCCAAGCTTTTATGGGTCAAAAATAACATCATGAACAAGTTTGGATCAAAAGATTATAGGCCCATTTGGAAAATTTTGCATTTTGACCAAAATGTCCTTTTGTGCAATTGTCAAAATTGCCCAACTTGAATAGTGTATCTTGCTCATTTTCCACATTTTGAGAGTTCTTGGACTTTTTGGAAAGCTCTAAGAGTCCTCTAAACAATGTCTTTGGTTTCATCTCAATTGGAGTTACCATGCTCAATATATCTTCAAAACAAAAGTTGACTTTTGTTGGCTTTGAAAATGACCAGTAATGTTTTGAGCTATACCTCTCAAATGAAGCATTTTTGGACATTCTTGTGAGACATGAAGTTGTAGAGAATTGAATTTCCTTCAAAATGAGCTTTGGTGGGAAAATTTCGAGAAAGTATGAGAAAGTTATGATCACCAAAGTTCAGTTGACTTTTCATCTAGAAACCCTAATTTAGAAAGTTTGACTTTTGAGCAAATCTTGAGTTTTCTTGATGAATCATGATCAACCCTTGATCAAATGATGAATGTTACTTCAAAATGAGGATGTTGACCAAAAATCAGAAGTTTTGACTGTATGTTGACCACAGTTGACTTTTTGTCCAATACACCCGATTTTCAACCATCTGAGCAATTGTCTGAGGAAACTTGACTTGTGAGGCTTGAAACTTGACATGGAGAATCTTTGAAGAATATGAGGAGGAATGAAGGCCATTGGAGATGTTGGAAATCCATCTTGACTTGAGAGATACCAAACCCTAGTTTGGGTTGATTGTCTAGGAGAGAGTTTGTCTGATCAACTCTTGAGGAATCCTTGAGCATAGATGTATGAAATCTTTTGAGAAGATGGAGGGAAAATTTTGGGGTATGACACTCTTAAGGAGGGATGATCAAGTAAGCGTGTTGTTCACATCTATAGAAGCGGAAAGCGATATTATGGCTAATAATGTGCCAGTTGGGTGTGAGTCCTAATGTTTTCCTGAGAATAATTGTGACTTGTTGTTAGAGCGAGATGTTGGATAGACTTAATGTTATCCTTGGGGTGAACTGATTAAGGGTAAACCAAGTGATTACAAATTGCTTTGACGAGTTGATGTTGATTCTTATGCTAGAAGATATTTGTTAAGTAAAAAGGATAACTCTTAGAAGATGAAGTTCATGTGGTTGGAATTTTTCAACACTGTAGGTTGATCGTGAAGTTGTTAGTGTTGAGTTACCATTGTGTGTGATGTAGACTTTTTTATGGTAATAAAGTGATGACTTATTGTGGATTTTATTGTGGGAATCATATAGATGATTGTCAGATGTTGTTGATGTTGTTGGGTGTACGTGAATCGTGAGTCTGAGTCGTAACTCGTAGGCGTAAGTAGTTTTGTGAAAAGAATTGGAGTCTTGGTGTTTTGAAAACTGAAATTTGACAAATTAGCATGTCTCTTGAATTATTAAAAGAATGGGGTTTTGGAATGATAAGAAAAGTGATTTTCATGTTCAAAACAACTTTTAGGCAGTGGAAATCGATTACCCCTTTTGGGATATTGGTTTCCTATTTGAAAATTGAGAAAATTGGCCTATGGAAGTGAGGAAATCGATTTCCTGTATGGGGAAACCGATTTCCTTAGGCTGGCAGCATTTTTGTGAAACTTGTAAAATTCATAACTCGAGCTCTGGACGTCCGATTTGAGTCATGTTCGAAGCGTTAGAAAGCTAACGTAATGAAATTTATTTTAAAAATGGTACCAATACATGGAGTTGCTTTATTTGTCATGTGATGATGTTGGACAAGAGGTAGAGTTTACTTTTGATCTTGTCATTCGTACCAGACTTGTTTCTATGGCACCATACAGGACGTCAGCTTCAGAGTTGGGTGAACCGAAGAGGCAATTAGAATATTTGTTGGAAAGGAAATTTTTGAGACTGAGTGTATCACTTGGGAAGCTCCGGTGTAATTAGTTAATAAGAAAGAAAGTAGTACGAGATTGTATGTGAATTACCAAAAGTTTATGGAGATAGTGTTTGAAATTATATATCCACTTCAAAGGGATGGACAATTTGATGGATCAACGGGTAGGCGAGTATGCCTTCAGTATAATCTAATTGAGGATTGAGTTACCCTCAAATTCAGGTGAAAGATGAGGATAGCTAAAAGAAAGATTTTAGACCTTGTTGTAGGCATTACGAAATATTTGGATCAGTTTATTATGGTATTTATTGAGGCCACTCTGATTTAATCTAAGTCTGAATATGGACATGTTGAATGTTGCAATTTGTATTGTAGTGTCGAAAGGGAGGAAACTTTATGCTAAGTTGTGAAAGTGTATATTATAGTTTGAGGAGGTGAATATGCTTGAGTATTTTATTTCAGGTGATGATCGTACGGTAGACCCATCTAAGGTGGATGTAGTGTTGCAGTGGGAAACTCCAGAAGTCGGTTAAGGAGACCAAAAGATTTTTGGACATAAATGGTTATTGTCATATTTTGTTTGAGACGAGGTCAAGAATGATATGTTAATAGTAAATGAGATGTTGGTATTAGTAAGGATGTGAAGATATTGGAGAAACACATAGAAGTGCACTTTATGCCAATTGAGTATAGTTATAATAGAGATTATCTTTGAGGAAAAGAGGAAGTTAGATGGTTAAGTGGATTGCGTGTTATTGATTATATAACATCGACATGTGTCAAGAAAATTTTGGAAGTTTCTATCAGCAACCAGAAGATGAGATGGTATTATTGAGATTGCGTTTGGAATGAGATTCAAGTTTTAAAATATATAGATCCTCAATGTTATAAGGTATAAAGGAAGACTAAGAATTTGTGAATGTTGTTAAAGTCCTCTACATGGATAGGGAATTCAATTGGAACAAAATGAATTATGGTGTATTTGGTATGTTAGCATATCCTGAGTTGGAAAATACTTAACATGTGAGTGATGCTAAGTGAGTGTGAAGAAGATTATATAATGTGTTCGAGCGATGGTGTCTCATCACTGAGATCAAATGAGAAAGAATTGTGGAAGCAGTTGTAAACCTTAAAGGAGATTATTGGACCATGGTGCTTGGGTGACTTCGAGCACGAGTTCTAAAGGGATGCTATTATAGTTTGGTAACGATGGTTTATACTCCATTATAATTATCGGATATCTATTGACAAATTGAGGAACTGATCACCCTCAATCTCTTGTTAATAGTATGAGATCTTGTTGGATTGTATAAACTTGTCTTGCTAGCTTGATGGTGAGTAAAGTGAATTGACGTTTGATCAGGAGGATAGTTGTTCACCATTTTATGTGAACCTAATAGAAAAATGGCTATGAAAGACTTGGAAATTATTTAAGCTTCAGATACTTGAGTTGGTATGCAAGCTAATACCACATAGTGGAAGGTAGAGGATGTCAAAAGGTGAACAATGATTTTTGGTGGATGATAAAGAGAGTCTGAAGATAGATGTGAAACTTGTAGATCAGGTAGTTGATGGAAATCAAATGAAGATAGTGACTTAAGGTAGAAGATTAGAGCCGCGTAGCGAAAACGTAATGTGACTCACTTTGTTATGCGAGTATGACTTTTGAAGACACAAATTAAACATTAGAAGTTATGGAGTTTATGCAACTATTAGACATTCCAAAATGGAATTATTAGGTGAAAGGTTATATGTATTATTGGTGTTACCACCATTTTAATAGGTGTATTAAATTGCAAGCTCAAATGGTGGAACGTAGCCTTGTGGTACTAGCGTTATGTATCAATGTTGTTGATATTGCAGTTATGTGGAGGTTCTTTTGACAGTGTTGTGGTGTAATAAAGTAATAGATCATGTATTCTAGGGTGATGGGACAAGGAGAAAATTAACTTGTGTATTCATAACTCGGTAGTAATGCATCTTGTTGGGTATCGTAGTTGATAATATGAGATATTGGTTAGTGATATTCGAAGGGATGCAAAACATGATGTGGCATATGGAAAGAAGGATGCGGGATTGTATCCGAAGTTTTTCTATCAAGTGAATTTTCGAGGACTAAAATATCCTAAGTGAGGGAGAGTTGTAACATCCTGATTTAAATTAGAATTTATTTTATTAAAATAAATAGATGGTTTGGTGTATTTTTATGAATTGGTGTGTTTATGATGCGTTGTTGATGATTAGACGACTTAGAAATTATAAGTGAGAAAGTGGTAGGGGTGTGTGATTAAATGTGTAGAGACATGGGGGTCTGAGGACTAATGCATAATTATTAGTAATGATAATATTAAGTTTATTATTATTATTATTATTTTATTGCTATTAGTATTATTATAATTATTATTATTGTTAAATAATAATTTGGTTAATGAAATGCAAGGTTGACATTATGAAATAAGGGTCCTAAGGGTTAAGTAGGAATAAGAGGAAAAACAATAGAATTAGGATTTGTCAAGCTATTGTAGAAGAGAGAAGAGGAAGAAGAGCATTGAGAAGCTAGGGCAAGAGCTATTGGTGAAGAAAACTCAGAATCCTCAAATCTAAGGTAAGGGTGGGGTTCTAACTCTATAATATGTGGTATAATTATGGGTAGATGATGATGTTCATGTTAGGTTTGAGTTAGAGGAATTGTTGAAATTGGTTGTTAAATCATGATTCTTGAATGATGAAATTGATTGTTTAATTGTGATGTTTGAATGATAAAATTGATATGTTGATTGTATTTGTATTGATATGTTTGATGTGGGTTGATAATCTCATGATTTGGCATATTTTAATGTGTTTAGAAACTGATTATTTTGGTGTAAATGATGGAATCCCGTAGCAGAAAAAGTTGCAAAACTTTTCACTATCAAGGTGTGGAAATCGATTTCCTGTATAGGATAATCGATTTTCAGGACGAAAAACACTTAATTTTGGCTATGGACTGTTGGAAATCGATTTACCATATTGGGAAATCGATTTCCTGAGCAAAATCCTGAAAAATTATAATTTTCAAAATCTCGTAACTTTCAAACTGTGAGTTCGTTTTTGGTGCTGTTTGGACCGTTGGAAAGCTAAAAATATTTTCTAAAACACGAAACCTAGTTTGATGACAGTGGTATAATATTTTATTGGGAGAATTTGTGATGAACATATATGTTGTAGGCGTCGTAACGCGATTGTTGTGGTTGAATTTGATTATAGTGATATACATAATGTATGAAAGAATTGCAGGTGATATTGCAGTATTATGATGATGTTGTTGGCCCGGAAATGGCACTTTGTTGACACTGTATTGCTTAGTCTTGTTGTCTCATATCAGTGTCGCATGTTGATAGCCCCGATTTGGCTTATGTTGCTTCCCATAATCGACATATTGGAGAGGGCTTATGCCCTGATGGTACCACATGCATTTTGCATTAGAGTTAGTTGCATGACATTGATTTAATTATTAAATTGTAGAATTATTGAGTTGATTATTTGATGACTGTCAAACTTGAAATCTTCCATGCTATATCTATTGTTTATTCATGATTATATGATTTATTATATTGTTATGATATCTCACCCCTTATGTTGTTATGTTGCCTCTACATGGGTAACGTGCAGATACTCAGGAGTAGTTCGTGTCGCGGAGTCTAGAAGAGGTTGCTCTTCTAATTTAGATTGGGTGTCAATGCTCTGATATGTAATACCGTGCGAACTAATGGAATTAGTAGAATAAGTGGTTGTGTGATGTCGTAGTCGAAACTAATGTTTGATTCATGATAGAAGCAGTTACTCCAACAACTTTTGAAGTGCTTGCACCACTATTATTTGGAAATTTGACGCTCAAGTTTATGTAATAGAAAAAGTTTGAAGGAAATTTGAGAAGAGCATTGGAGACAATTAAAGTTTTTTTTTTACTGGAATAATGGGTGACATTTCGATCTAAGTCTTGGCAAAAAGGCTTACAATGGCGAAATAGTACAATGTTAGGACTTAGCAATTTTTAAATGTTTCTAATCAAGGTAGCCCGAGATATTTTAAATGAGGTTGATAAATGGAATTTTGCCTTATTCGTTCTTTTGATAAAGAGAAACATGAAGGCCTGCGAAGGTAGAACACGTGCAAACAAGAATGTGCATCCTCTGAATAGAAGACTATTTGTTACTGTTATTCTCGAATTAGTATAAATAGGAGTCTTTAGTGTAGAATTTGGTGTGTTCAATATTGTAAAAATTACTCACACTTACTCAAAGTATCAAAGTGTTGTCGATAAAGTATTTTCTAAGAAATGTATGTATGAAGCACCATATTTATTTTTAATGTCAATTTATTTTCATTAAAGTTGTTTATATTCCTTTTAATTTCAAGTCGAAACTTGTCTATCTTCCTATCGTTTCCACAAATAATATTATTACTATATTCAAATTCACCCCTTATTTTCAAAGAAATAAATATCCATAAAACTTAAACAAAATTGTACAATTTCTTCCTAGGATCAATCTAGTCGATCATGTGATTAACCAAAGGCATTAGATTTTGGAATACTAATGCTTTTTTTAACCAAATTTCAAGGTAAACAACCACCAATTGTCATTATGATTGGTTATTCTTCGGCATTCTGAGTGTTGTTATGGGGAGGAGGAACTCCTTGAGGAGAAGAATTCTCTGATGGTCAAGACATACTAACAAACTTGCCAATCCTTAGACACATAAACACTTAACGATTGAAAAAGTTTGAATGTGTGAGAAACGTAAAACCAAAATAAAAGGGCATACACTCTATACAAAAGCGGACCCGGCTAGGTGTGCCAATTTGTTTTTGGTGTTTTTAGTAAACAATTCCAAGCTTCATTTCATTTGTAGGATCAAACTCGAAAATCGTAAAGGTCATTGTGTAAAACGATCGAGAAAATATACGTGTGTTGAAAGAATTTCTAATGTAAACACCCAGGGAAATTGTTAGAAATTGTTATTTTTCTAACATGTCACTTTACTTCTGTGTTACTTTACTTGTTGTGTCACTTTGCTTGTTGTTGTTTTTGTTTTACTTTACTTGTTGTGTCACTTTGCTTGTTGTGTCACTTTACTTGTTTTAGTTACTATAATAATTAGATTCTTGCTTGTCAAGATAGTAAAAGTAGACCAAAGCTAATGATGTCTACTAGTTAGTCTACTATTTAGAATAATATTGTTTTGGATTTTACTTTCATTCCAACAAGCAACCTTAGTGTTTCACCCTATATATTATGTAATATTTTTCATCATTATGAATTGAGAAACAACATAACCTTTTTCTCTAAAAAATTATCTTTATTATTTTGTGATTCATATCCTTCACTTTTCCACCACTTTCCTTCACTTCTATTTTTCTTACGGAAATAAAGTAGAAGTGCTTAAATTGACAAAGCAAGTCAAGAAGTAAACAATAACAAAGAAATTGAAACACTTGAATTAAAAATGGAACACATATTCATACATTTCTCACAAACTCGTTATCTTAGTGAATCAGATGTATGAGTTCTAAAGAGAAAAAAATAAATTGTGAACCCTGACTATAAGGTCGAAATTCGTTTATATACTAGGTAAGTTATCAAGTGTCAGCGATGACTAACTTTTAAAAATCCGACACTTATATTGCTACATGGGATTTTGTCTTTAACATTTGACATGTATACTGCTTTATGGTCTTTCATCTTCTGATTTGTTTCCACGTGTCTCGGGCACTTAAACCGCATCAAACCACCATTATTGTCAAAAACATCTTTCAGTCATCTAATATGTGGACTCAATAATATTCTAAGTCTTAAACACTTGATTTCATAGGTGAGTCAAATTCACTGCATTTGTCGAAAAGGTTTACATATCGAAATTGTGATTTGATGTCAAAAATATGACTTGATTATCTACCCTTAATATTTTTATGTATCTTATATCACACGTTCATCTTATACTAATTGTAAGTTGATGTATCTTATATTATGTGGACTCAATAATATTCTAATTTTTAAACACCTGATTTCATAAGTGAGTCAAATTCACCGCATTTGTCGAAAAGATTTACATATCGAGATTGCGACTTGATGTCAAAAATATGACTTGGTTATCTATCTTTAATATTTTATGTATCTTATATTACACTTTCATATTGAAATGCTAAGTTAAAAATTGCATGCTAATATACATGTATTAATATAATTTTATATGATAATTTACTAATATAATAATAATCATTATTGATTAACTTTTTAATTATTATCCTTTTAGAAGTTAGAATATGTCAACATTCATTGATCTTATAATTTTGTCTAATTGAAGTATATGTATGATGAGTCTAATTGTAAATAAACTGTTCTTGCAATTTTACTTGACTAGGAGGTATTTATTAAAAAGTTTTGACCATTAAACATTTTTATTATCATATCAACAAACATGTTAATTTCCCTCCATGGCCTTTTACAAACAAAAATATTCACGTTAAAGATTATTTCAATTGTTATTCATAACAGAGACCTTAATACATTTCATAATTCTAATACCATGTCCTTATAGTCAAATCATAGACTTGATTTACGTGCAATACTGTACATTAAATGACTCTTAAGAACAAAAAGAAAAGTATGACTCGACAATACCCTAACAACGCAACGGAAGCATGATGCGGGGGGACCAAATATTTGAGTAACTCAACTTTAAAATTCTTGTCTAAGAAAATAGTGTTTTATTTGACTTTTAGTCTATTGCAAAATATTTATTATTTTTAAAATATAGGTTAAATATTTTCTTGATCTTATAAATTATCAAATTATATTTTTAATTCTTATAAAAATATATATTTTGGTCTTTACAAAATTATAATACACGAAGGTTTAATCTTGTTATTAAATTAATGTGTATTTTTTAATGATTATTTAACAGACATGTTTAGAATATTGTAAAAAGTTCTTCGAAAAAAAATTCAAAATTTAATTTTTAAGTAGAAATTTTCATTATCTTTTTATTATCTTTTAAATTTTAAAAAATTTATATTTAATTTTTCTAATTTTAAAAAATTCTAAAATTTAATAAAGAAAGATTTTAATGTATCTTGACATCTAAGAAAAAAAGTTATTCAAAAATTTAAAAATTTAAGGATAAATAAACAGTTTTTAAAATTTTAAAAAATAATAGAAATTAAATATTAAAATTAAAATTTTTGAGAAAATTATTTTTTAAAAAAATTTTTTATACAATTTCAGTATCACATATTTATGAGACAAAAACATATTTAATTCTTAAAATATTAATATAATTTTTTTTATTTCATTATATTTTATTGATTGACTTTCATTTCCTTTAACCATTTTATTAATTATTATTAACTAAATATATTATAATATTAATTTCATTATTAAAATAAACACAACTAATATTTTTGAGAACTTTATCGTGGAATCAATTTTAGATATAAGCTTAAACATATTGAAGATATGCTTCAATTTATTGTTGGATAAATATCATTTAACTATTTTAGAATTTACATATTCAAAGAAAAATTTAGAACTCATCAACTACAAATTATAGCCAATAGAGTATTCAGCAAGTTAACTATATGCAGTACGCTAAAGTTTGTTTTTGGCAGTACTAAAAAGACAGCGCTTTTATCAGAAAGTGCTGCTATAAATTGTAAAAGAAAATCGTTAAAAAAAGCGCTGCTAAAGGCTATCTTAAGAAAGTGCTTTATAAAAGCGCTGTTAAAGGTCGTCTTAAGAAAGCACCTTAGAAAGCGCTTTTACAAAAGTGTTGCTAAATGTTATCTTTAGAAAGCGCTTTTTAAAAGCGCTGCTAAATGTTATCCTTAGAAAACTCTTTTTAAAAGTGTTGCTAAATGTTAACCTTACAAAGCGCTTTTAAAAAGCGTTGCTGAAGGCCTATGAAACGAAAGCGCTTTCCAAGAAAAAAGCGCTGCTAAATCTAACACTAAGAAAGCTTTGTCTTTTCTAAATTTTATAATTAAAATTCTTAAATCCTAAAATAACAAAACACGATTTCTCAATTTTCCTCACAACCCATTCTCACGCGACCTTTCTCAGTTTTCCTCATAACCCATTCTCAGTTCTCAGTTCCATCAACATCACCGTAATCGGTTCTCAGTTCCATCAAACTCGTCGCCCTTCAATCTTCGTCTATGTTGTCCGCGAGTCCTTCAGCTTCGTCAGTTCTTCCGCACTTAACCATCAAACTCGCTGTCTGTGTTGTTTTTCGCAGAACCACCAGCTTCGTCAACCTTACCATCATCGTCTTCCGCCCTTGGTAAGTTTCCATATTTTCGTTTCCAGAATTTGTGTTTCGTCTGTTTCATCTGGTTTTGTTTGGTATTTCGTTAAGTTTAATTTCTTGGATGCTTATAATTTATGCAAAAAGGCAAACTCAATTTTGTGATGTTATTTATCCATACCATTATGTTTATGGAATGTAGTTTGTCGGGCTCCATTATTTGAATATGTTGTTTTGCTTCTAAAATTGCTTCTATTAAACTCAAAATCTAGAAATTGTAGCTTAATAAAATTTCTTTGGGAGGAGGAGAATTGATTTTGAAAAAGTATCCAAACAAGAAAAAAAACTAGTTTTGAAATGAAACATGTTTTTGTTTAGTGTTTTAGTGTGTTATGTGTTATGTGTTATGTATATGTATGTGAGAAATTGGGTGTTGAATTTATGTTGAAGTTTGATTACGATACCTTGTATAATTGTGTTAAGTTGCGATGATTCTTAATGGGTATGATCGATTTTTGAACTATGAAATTGTCATGACATCACTTTTTGTTGGTGTTTTTATTTCGAGCCAAGGTTAATATTGTGAAAGAGACCTTGATAGCATTTGTGTTTGAATTTGAAAAATAAATTTAATTATGGCATCATGTGATGTTTTCGTTGAATACTTGATTGAGTCGGTTTTTATTGTATGAAGTTTTTTATAATAGAAGTTTTCTTTCCTTTGAATTAGCAGTGTTTCCCAGCCGAGTTTGACATACAGCGCTCATTCTCTGTGTTTCATTGAGTTTGGCCTTCTCATTTCAACTTCTCGACGTTACTGTTCGGTAAATTCGAGTTAAATTTCTTCCTCAAATTACTGGTACTGGTGTGAGTGAGATTCTCTTTTATGAGACAGTATAATTTGTGATGAATTTGTCTGAAATTGCGTGAATATATTTGTATTTGTGTTTTCTTGCTCCGGATCCATTTCGTGTATGCTTTGCGTTTTGACAGAAACGCATTATACCATTTTATGCCCTAATTAGTTGTTTTTGTTTAGCTTAATTAGAAAAACCATGGAAAAGACATGGATGTATCCCAATCGATTGTCGAAAGAGTACGAGAATGGGGTATCGGAATTTGTTAAGTTTATTGTTGCGCATGCCAAAGACCCCAGTCGAATGACATGTCCTTGCTTGGGTTGATGTTATGGGAGTCGGTTGACGTGGTTCAGTTGGCGTCACATTTAAAGAGGCATTGAATTGATAGAAGTTATACATGTTGTAATTTGGATGGTGAGAAAAGTAACAGGAATTTTGAATCGGGGGATAATACGACCTATGCTTCAAACGACAATGGCACAGATACATACGATTATGATCGAGTCGAAGAGATTGCAGAAGCACTTGAAGAATATCTTAAGGATTGTCCCAAAATGTTTGAGAGGTTGGTAAGCGATGCAGAGAAGTCGGTGTATAATGGTTATACAAAATTCACAAGATTGTCTGCGGTATTAAAGTTGTACAACTTAAAGACGGAAAATGGATGATCGGATAAAAGTTTCACAGAGTTATTCGCCCTTATGAAAGATATGCTGCTAGAGGATAATGTTCTTCACAATCGAACATATGAGACCAAAAAGATGTTGCGCTCTATTGGCATAAGCTATGATAAGGTACATGCTTGTCCAAACAATTGCGTTTTATTTTGAAACAAGTATTCATCGTTAAATGAGTGTCCTAAATGTGGTGCCCCTCGATATAAGAAAAAGTTGTCTCCAGCAAAAGTCTTATGGATTTTCCTATAATTTTGAGATTTAGACACATGTATCATAGTGAAACCGATTCAAGACACTTGACTTGGCATGCAAATGAAAGAATTATTGATGGAAAGTTTCGACATCCGGTAGATTCACCACAGTGGATGAAAATTGATAATGATTATCCTGAATTTGGAAAAGAAATAAGGAACCTTCGCTTCGCATTGTCTACTGATGGAATGAACCCACACGGTATTCAAAGTATCTCGCATAGCACATGGCCTGTGATTATTATGATTTATAACCTACCTTTGTGGCTATGTATAAAGCGTAAGTACATGATGTTATCTATGTTAATTTCTAGGCCTAAACAACCAGGGAATGACATAGACGTATACTTGACACCCTTAATCGAAGATTTAAAGTTTTTGTGGGAGAACGATGTAGAGGTTTATGATGGTTATAGGAAAGAAAGTTTCAACTTGAGGGCGATGTTGTTTGGAACAATTAATGATTTCCCATCATACAGAAATTTATCTGGGTACAACATTAAAGGTCAAAAAGCGTGTCCTATTTGTGAAGATGCAACCGATACGACGCAGTTGAACCTTTGTTAGAAGAATGTCTTTCTCGGTCATCGTAGATTCTTAAATTCTAATCATCACTATCGTGGGTGGAGAAAAGCATTCAATGGAGAGCCAAAACAAGGTAGAGCTCCACCTATATTGACAGGTGATCAAATTTTTGAAAAGGTGAAAGACGTGAGTACTCAGTTTGGCAAGCCTTTTGCACATACACTTGTCAAGAGTGGGTGGAAGAAGAGGTCGATTTTTTTTGAACTTCCATATTGGAAGTCGTTGTATGTAAGACATTTTCTCGATGTTATGCATATTGAAAAAAAATGTATTTGACATTGTTATTGGTACGTTACTCAATATACAAGGAAAGTCTAAGGATGGACTTAAAGTAAGGGAGGACATGGTAAACATGGGAATGAGAACTGAATTGGGACCCATGAAGAAAGGAAGACGAACATATCTACCACCTGCTATTGGTTGCAAGTGGGTTGAAAATAATAATGGATGGATAAGTCAGGAT
The DNA here is from genome assembly GCA_021764765.1 of Vicia sativa. Classification (NCBI taxonomy): domain Eukaryota; kingdom Viridiplantae; phylum Streptophyta; class Magnoliopsida; order Fabales; family Fabaceae; genus Vicia; species Vicia sativa. Next base: position 129,606,431 of record CM038795.1, read on the forward strand.
TTTTGCAAGTGGATCTTAATAGGGTGGGGTACAAAGACGAACCTTTTATTCTAGCCTCTTAAGCTAAACAAGTGTTCTATGTCACTGACCCACAAGTACGAAATGGTCTATAGTGCTTTTATCTAACAAAGTAATTGATGAAAACATTGGAGATCAAGGTGATATTGATGTTGAGATTGAATTGCTTACTAGAAATGATCAAGATGAGAATATTATAGCGAATGATGAATCATATATTAGAAATGATCATAATGAGGGTATTTGAATCAATCCAATCGTCCGCGTTTCTAAGAGACGAGTAGAACATATTCCTAACAAGAAAAGAAAGATATGTTAGTGAAAAAGTTAATAGTATAATTATAGCCTATATCATTCAATAAAATTTAAATATATGTCATTTTATATATATTAAATATATGGATTATTGATTATGGATTTTTATATTTGTCATTTCATTTTTATTTTTTCTTTGTTATAGGTCAAATGGATAGTAATCAAGAAAACTTACAAGATACAAATGCTCCATATTAGAGTACTTCAGAAAGAGAAATTACACGAGGCATAACTATTACGAAGGGAATCGTTCGTGATAGAGATAGAGGAGTAAAATATAATGTAAATTGGAATGATGGTCAACAAATAATTGAGCCTAATGGTGCAAATTTGACAAGCTACATTGGTACACTTGTTCGTATATACATTCCAATCACCGTTGATAGATGGACTAGAGAAGAGTTAGATTCTGGTAAAGATAAAATTTGGACTGGGATACAAGTATCATATACGATTGTTGTTATTTGCTTTTTATTGACGATAATGTGTTTAAATTACTTATACTAACACACCGTATGTGTATGTTTTTTCATATAGGTATTTTAACATTGAAGATAACTGAAAAAAGTATTGTCTTCAATTGGCCGGAAAAAGACACAGAGGGTGGAGATCTTTTTTAACAAACAAGTTTCTTAAGGATGAGCAAGGAAATTTTGTTGAAGCGAAACGTCCAAGGAAGTATGGGAACTTCATTACACCTGAATATTGGGATGCTTTTGTAGGCCAAACAAGAGAAGATAATTTCAAGAAAGTGAGTGACACAAATCGCCAGAGAGCATCAAAACCCATGTATCCGTACAAAAAAGGGTGTTTGGGATATGCACGCTTACAGCAAAAAATTGTAAGTATATATAAATGCTATGATCTTATTAATTGTCTCAATGTGTTATAATTGATGATCTTATTATTTGTGTCAATGCGTAGTTAGACAAGACGAAAAGTGACGAAATATCACTTCCGGAACATGTTTTGTGGAAGGAAGCTCGTGTGGGCAAGGATAGAGTTGTTAGGGAAGATGTTCAACATATTTATGATGAATGTGTAAGTATAATATTGTGTCTTTAATTAAATCAAAAGTTTATTAATATATAATTAAATTTTTATCTCCACTAGTAATTTTCGATATGTAAATGAATTTCAGGAGACTCTATCTCAATCGGTAGCCACAGGTGAGGACCATGATAACAGGAACGTAGTTAGTCGAGCACTAAATGTTGATTAGTATCCCAGTCGAGTAAGGGGTAAAGGACATGGTGTGACTCCATCTTCCTTGTATAAGAATCCAAGGAAAATAAATTCTAGCAATCAAGAAGTGATGCAAACGTTGGAGGAATTAAATGCGCAGGTCTGTGAATTGCAAAGGGATAAAGAGAGATATATGGATGAAAAGTGCAGTTCAAGTTGAAAGAAACTAGTGGCAAAGCTAGTATCAATTGTCAAAATAAATTTACCGAGGTAATTATATATTTCATTATGAAATTAAATTAGCACATTTATTTTAATTGACATATATACACATTAACAGTAACATATTTAATATTGGTTTAGGACATTTCATCTTGTCAGCTATACTTATCGTCATTGACTTATCACCTAGTTGGAAAGAGAAAAGTGAATAACACTTTGGGATATGTACTTCACCATAGACCGCTCCCTAATGGACATCTGAAAGTATCGGTTAATGTTGCAATAGACCTGGATGCGTTGCTACCGATACCTGACATTGTTTCAGAGACAACATTGTTGCGAGATGCAATAGGATCATTTGTTGCATGGTCGTCGGACCTCATTTTCATAGATGATGAGGTATGTTGAAAACCATTATGAATCTTTTAGTATTCAAATTTCAAATCTAAACCATTACTTACATTTTTATTACATGTTAGTTTTAGACTCCTACAAAACCCGCATATAAGGATAAAGGGATTTTGCGGCACAACGAGTCTGTTGCATCACAAAAAGAGGTACATTTGAAGTGTTAATTATATGATCCGAATTCAAAAAAATGCATGATTTTATAATTTACCTAAGTTATATGATTTTTAGGTACCTGCTCAAGAGTCACAATAAGTGAGCCAAAAAATTAGTAGCATACCCAACAAGAAAAGGGATCTTCCAAGAACTGTGGCAAGAAAAGCTTTTGTACCTCGATTCTGGATGTGTCTCGAAACACTTATGGGAACATCAGATTTGATGAATGGTACTATTCGTCAAATGGATATGGAGGAAGATATCTTTGGTTTTTCTTGCCCCGAAACAATTGCAAAAGAGGACATGGAATAGATTTTTCAGCATACAGAATTAGGCATCGGAGTTGTACAGTTATACATTCGGTAATGCGATCAATCTATTATTTAATTAGCTGAACAATTTATTTACACATTTAATGAAAATAGTATAATGTTTATTATGTTTTTTTTAAGGTTCTTGTATGAAAAATTGATGCACGGGAATCAATTGTCAAACAGATTCCATTTCGTGTCTTCCTCCCGTGTCAATGGAGCGTCAATTATTAAGGATTTAGATTCAGTAAGAGATCACTTAGTTGAGAGATTCATGGTCAGCGGTACAAAAATCTTGTATCTTTTACCGTATAATACTATTCCTGTAGGGTTAGTACTTTATTCTAAGTTCATTCTAATCTTTGTAAATTTTGTGTAGAAAATTCCCATCTAAACTTTTGATTTAATTTATAGACGTCACTGGTTGTTGGTTGCTATGGATCCTTTCAAAGAAGTGGTGTATTATCTGAACTCGGTAGATGGTGATTGGAAAAATTATCCAGATTTGAAGTTAATGGTTGGTACGTGTCATACTCCAATTTTTGACCTAAGATACCATCTCATATCATTCAAATATGCATCATTGCATCACTGACAAATTTCAAAACAAGATAGCTTGTGTGTTTGCTTCTTGAGCTAAATTCGGATTTTGAATCAAAATCATTCATCAAGTGCAAGATGCGATCAATTAGGTTTTAAGTCTCCACTCACCTCTAGTGATCTATCTTCATCAATCATCAACTTTTGATCTTCAAATTCCAATTATTTCCTCCAGATCAATCTCTTGGATCGACCAAATTAGAGTTTTGATCGAGGATGGTGCATCATTGACTTTTTGCTCAATGTATGACCTAATTTCTTGGAAAATGATCTCAAGATCACCAATTAAATATCTTGACCTAATTTATTGATACAAAACATCTCCAAAGCCATGGTTGATTAAAGAGTGAAATTCTGAATCATCTGACAAAAAGTCAACTGTCCAGATCAGCCAAACTTTGACTTTTTGATCAACTTTTGAAATTCAAATTTTTTCAATCATCAAAGCATTTCATATTATCCATCATGATCATCAAGAATAAAAAATGTGGAAAAAAGTCAACAAAAATTCAAAACTTGATTTTTCTAAACACTTAGAAAAAATTTCAAGTGTTTTTTATCACTTTTTTCACCATTTTCATGGCCATTTTTCACCTAGATCTATTTTGATTCAAGAAAAACTTTCAACATGAAAGTTGTAGATATTGTTCCAAGATTTCCAAAATTTCCAAGAACATGAAAAATATTTTGTGGAGCTAAGGTTTTGAAATTAGACATTATATGTTCCAAAACTTGCATTATAAGTCATTTTTGCAAAGTTTTTCAAGTGATCTTGTCAAAATCCTATCTCTTTCTCTTCTAAAAGCCTTGTCATCACCAAGGGATAAGTTTCATTCAAAAATATCTCAAGCTCATGATTTAAAGAAGGATAAAAACACTTGAGTTTTTTAACCATGGTTTAAAATGTTAAACCATATGCATTTATGGAAAAGATTCCATTTTTATAGCAAAGTTGCAAAAATCTTCAAACTTGCTTGCCTTGCTTGTCAAACATCTTGGCCTATAAATAGATGTATTTGCATCATTTGAAATGACACCAAAACAATTCCAAACTTGTTTTCTCACTTCTTTCTTAAGTTACAAGTTTCAAAGTTTCAAAATGTGAGAATTACAAATCTTCAATCCTTGCAAGTTCTAACCCATCCATAGCTTCAAATACTCTCTAAACATCATTAGGAAGTTGTTAGAACCTTCAATACATCACAAAAACAATCCAAAACTACTATTACTCTTCAAACTACATTAAAGCACAAAGTGAGCCTTAACAAGCTATCTTCCAATCCACTCGTGCACTTTCCAAATTTCTGCTTCAAACATCATATACATATCACATATGAACTATCCCAATCATCATCCATGATCTGTAACATCAGAAACATCAAAATCAAATCACACTCCAAGCAATAGAATTTGGACTCAAGAAGACCATCTTAGAGGCTTTCAATCCATTCTAAGCATCTAAACACCTTCCATAAGGTCCATTGAAGCTATCCAGATCATCAAAACACTTGGATTACCTCCAAGCAAGAATTTGATTTCTGCTCATAGAGGTAAGTTGCTCCAACTTCGAATTCTTTGGTTCATGCATTATAGTTCAAAACTTGCTATGTTATCATGTTTCTTCACATGTGAGGATCTTTAACCCTCAATTAATTGTTTAATTTGACGCACATACACGATTGCACGATGATTTTTCAAAATTAGGGTTCATCTAGTTTCATACGAATTCAGTGGTCACACGGTTAAAATAAATGAAATCAAAGGGTACCATCATATTCCTGGTAAAATTTCGAGCAATTTTGATGTTTGAATCTTTCAAAATCATTGAGAAACGAGAAAGATATGAATTAGAGAAGATTGAGGTTGAAGATGGTGTTCTTGGCGCCATTTTTCAAATTTAAATTCTTGTTTTATTATATATTTAATTAAAGTTGTTTTATAAATGGATGAAACAGCCACCCCAGTGGAAGAACGTGCTCTCATAAGTCACTTACCTTGCCTAAGGTCTAGGGTTCGAATCCCCCTTGGACCTTTTTTCAAATTTTTTCACTCTTTTCCACTTTTTCCAACTATTTTCAAACCAATTTCACAAACTTGATTTTCAATATAATTTTCTAAACGTGTGTAAATTACAAGCCATGCATGTGGCTCAGTGGTATTTCTTTTCACATGCAAGCCTAAGGTTCTGAGTTCAAACCCCTTTGGCCACAAAACTAATTTTTTTTTATCACTTGTTTTCTTAAGTTTGTTTAACAAACTTCAACATTTTCAAAAACCAATCAAAATTTCTCATTTTGAGATTAGTTTTTTCACACTTGTTATTAATATATCTATTTTATGATTAGTCAAATAATTCCAAAAAATGTTTTCTTTTGATATATTTTTATTAGGTTAAAAATAAGACTTTTTAAGTATTTTAAAATGCTTTCGAAAAATGTTTTCTTCTTGATTTTTTCAACCTATCTTTTTCAACACTTTCACGTGAATAATTTTCACTTTTCAAAACTTTTCAAAACTTTTCAAATCTTTCAAAATGTTTTAATTAAACTTACACATCTATTTTCCATGATCGATTCGATTAAATCTTTGAAAATACAAACCAAACTTGGTTTTTTCCTCGAAAATCTTTCAAATTCAAAATCAAATTGATCATGGGCCTCCCTTACGATGTAAGTCCCAACCCCCCCCCCCCCTATGTACATATTTAATTTCCTTGTACATATCCATCCTTTTGTGTACATATTTAATTCCTTTTACATATTCAACCTTTTTGTACATATTAAAGTATAACTAGTATCGTTCGCTAGTTTTATCCGCTTGTTTATACACCGATTCCACTGATATTAAGAGGAACATTATTCTCGGTGAAACTGCTCTTATTCCAGTGGGCCTCCCTTAAGGTGTAAGTCCCACTCCTTTGTATATATCCAAGTATCACTAGCTTTATTTGCTGGTTTTATACACTTGTTTATATATTTTCTTCATAAACTCCTATGAATGCACACACACACTTTGTCATATATATACTTGTTCATGTTTATTTATATCATTACAAATAGTATAACAACTTGGTTCCCCATAGCCTCCTCTTGGGCTTCGTACAAAATAACTCCCTCGTTGAGTTAGCCTCTTCTTGGGCTTCGTACAAAAGAACTCCCTCGTTGAGTTAGCATCCCCTTGGGCTTCGTACAAAAGAACTCCCTCGTTTAGTTTAGCCTTCTCTTGGGCCACATACAAGAAAGAGAACTGGAAATCTCCAACAGCCTATTGGGATTCGTACAAAGAATCTCCTTAGCTAAGATAGAACCCAAAGAGTATGGTTTCCCGGTGAAATCACTCTTAAAGTAAATCCAGACATACCTTATAGCCTCCTCTTGTGCTTCCAATACAAGGACCCTCGATGTCCCTCGGAAAGCATCATCTTGGGCTCACAATACAAGGACCCTCGATGTCCCTCGGATAGCCTCCTCTTGGGCTTACAATACAAGGACCCACAGGCTTCTTAAAAGCATCCCCCTAAACTAACAAAACATTTCTCCTCAGAGATGAGAAATGAATCATCTCTATGGAAGAAGTATCTCATCTATAGCATCACATTCAAATCAAACTTCTATTTTTTTCAAACAAACAAAAAATATCTCTTAACTGCAAGTGGCAACGCTTGTACTCTCAAGCAAAACGCCCAATGCTTACAATGAAAGATTCAACGTTTTTTCCAAAACGTCTTCTCATTCTAAGAACTATAAGCGGTATACTTGTACACTCAAGTTAAACACCCATTTCTTACAATGAAAGATTCAAACAATCAAATTTTCAAAATGTATGTGATGAAATATATTAGATACATTTTTCATTAAGATGACACTTGTCGTTGTCTCTTAAAATCATTTGCTTTCACTAGCACATAAGTGAGAACTACGATTGCTCTGACTTTCCTAACCTCTTTTTGAGAATACGTAGGCACAAGGTCTCATCCTTGGCGAGCATACTTCTCTCTCTCTCAAACCACCCAAACCTTAGTCACCCTTAGACTCGAGCTACAATTTCTCTGATTCCTTCTAGGGAATATGTATGCAGAAGATTGCAATGATCTTTGCGAGCATAATCATAATAAACAAACTCAAGTTCCTATCCAACTTACCTTCTTAAATCCCAAAGGAGAAACTTTCCCAAAATAGCATAGCAAATAAAACACAAACGCACATGATATCCTATAAAGTGCTATATATACATAGGATGTTAATACCTTCCCTTTGTATAACCTAACCCCGAATCCAGGAATCTCCCTCATGCTTTGCATTTAGTTTCACACTAATCACATTGCATATCTTTTTTAAGGGTATTTTAGCTTTTCTCTTTTTCTTTCCTTCTTGTTTGGAAAAAATAAACCTTGGTGCTCGCGGCAAAAAAACAAAAAAATTAAAGTTAAATTGTTTTTTAGCCGGAGAGCCGAATTTCGATTTGGTTCCCTCGTTCTTCAAATTTTTACCACAAACAGAAAAATGGCGACTTTGTTGGGGAGTACCAAGCTTTTTTTGTTTCCAAAAAAGAAAAAAAGGGGTTAAGTCTCATTTGTGCATTTGTTTGTTTTATTTTTATGTGTTTTGTTCTGTTACTCGCGATTTCACGTGATGGAAAAAAATCCTAACCCGAATTTAAGAAACATTTAAGAATTAGGTGGGGTGTAGTCCTGTTAACTTATGAGCAGTCTCAATCTTTAATAAGTTAATTTGAGATCCCTCGCTCAGTGGAGGTTTTCTTGGAGGTAATTGTGTTTAGAAAGTTTGTTGTGAAGACATTTTTGTAGAATCCATAACTCATCCTGGCCTTTTAGGATGTAGTGTAGAAACTATTCAGGTTTAGACTTGGATTAGTTGTCATGCGAGACTACGATCAGACGAGTTTTTCTTGAAAAATATTATTGGACTACAAGTTAGTTATTTAATCTAATAATATTTAAAAGAGAAGCACAGACCTTGTATTATCAGTAGAACATGTTTTACATGTGATTAAACCCTAGTACTTACCCGCGTTTGGTTCTTATCCGTTGACCTCATTCTCGTGACTTCGAACGTTTGAACCTATTTTGTGTGTAACCATGTCTGTATCTTTGTGGCATTCATGCATTCCTAAATTTCTCATTTCTCTTTCCATAAAACTTCCAAGTAATTTAGAGAATTTTTCTTTGCAAACATTCTAGGTTAGAGGGATGGATGTAAGAAGAAGAAACACTAAGAGATATGGGTTTAGATTTCCTTATGTGAAAAAGTTAAAAGAGTTAGTATCCTTGGTCGAAGATCCCTCAGATTTCAGGACACGATATGGAACTCTTTTAACTATCTTGATCACTAACGTTGATGAAGGACTTCTTAAAACCTTGGTTCAGTTTTACGATCCTGTTTATCGTTGTTTCACTTTCCCTGATTACCAGTTGATGCCTACTTTGGAAGAGTACGCAAATCTTTTAGGTATCCTAGTATCTGACAAAGTGCCTTTCAATGATTTAGAAGCCATTCCGAAGCCACAAGTCATTGCAACGATAACTCACTTAAGGAAATCTGAGATAGACAAAAACTTAACTACTAAACGAAATCTCTTAGGACTGAATTCAAAGTTTCTAATGGAGAAAGCTTTTAGTTTTGCCGAAGTCGGGTAGTATGGTAGCTTTTGAGGCTATTTTAGCTTTGCTCATATATGGGTCTGCTTTGGTTCCTAACCTCAAAGACTTCATTGATATCAACACCATAAGGATATTTTTTATTGGAAATCATGTTCCCACTTTGCTTGGTGATACGTATTTCTCTATCCATTATAGGAATCGTCAAGGAGATGGAATTATCGTGTGTTGTGTGCCTTTGTTGTTCAAATAGATTGATTCACATTTACCTAAGTCTCATATCTTCAAAGAAAACAAAACGGGTTGGCATTAGCCTCGAAGACTCATGTCCCTTACTAATGACGATATTCATTGGTATACTTTGGCCTACAATGAGATGGAAATCATTGACAGTTGTGGAGAGTTTTCCAACGTAACTCTCATTGGTCCACAAGGAGGAATTAAATACAACCCATTCTTGGCAAGACGTCAACTTGGGTATACAAACTCAAGTAAACCCCTTGGTCTTACAGTAAAGGGTTACTTTTATCCTGAAGGGGAAGATTCCCAAGGTTTGAAAGCCAGAATGATAAGAGCTTGGCACCATATTCGAAGGAAAGAAAAGGGTGAGGCAAGGAATTGTGTAGTTATGGAAATCTACACTTGTTGGGTAAAGAAAAGAGCGAAGGAATTCCAAATTCCTTATGCTTATGACGAACCCATGTTCCCAGTGGTATTTAAATCGACCATTATTCCCATTGAGACTAGGGGAGAATACCAAGAAGCTTTGGCTAAGATGAGGCTAGAGAAATATGCTTGGGAAGACAAATTTCTTAAGGTTGGCTTTGAGAATGTAAATCTTAAGGAACAGGTCAAAGATCATGAAAAAATAATCTAATTTCTAGATGGATGGCTCATGGATAAAGATGAGAAAATTCGTCGAAAGGATGTTGTTAGAACATAGTTTGGTTCTACACCAATCTTAGATGTTTTGATGATAACAAGTACTGTTGATGACTATCATGTTTTGACAATAATAAAAAAAAATTTCGTATGAAACATTGTTGGCTTCTAAGGTTGTTTTAAAAGTATGCAGATAAAGTTCTAATCTTGAAAAGAAAAGAAGCCTTTTGAACTTATCGAACAAAAGTTCTGATGAAAGAAGAAGAAGAACAGAAGTTCTGACGAAAGAAGTAGAACAGAAGTTCTGACGAAAGAAGAAGAACAAAAGTTCTTATGAAAGAAGAAGAACAGAAGTTCTGACGAAAGAAGAAGAACATAAGTTCTGATAAAAGTAGAAGAACAGAAGTTCTGATGTCCGTTAGAAGACTCTGATCTAAGTGAAGTTCTAAAAGCATTAGAAGATTCTAATCGAAGAGAAGTTCTAATGTCAAAAGAAGATTCTGAACTGAACATACAGAAGTTCTGACATGTTAGAAGATGTTAAAAGATTCACACTCTAAACGAAGTTCTGATAAAAGATTCAAGGGTTTATGTTTCTCCTTTGATCATTTGTCTACCTGGACCCGTTCCTTATGACTCTGACAAAGCGGTTCCCTACCAATACAATGCAACAATGATGGAAAATGGGAAAGAAGTACCCATACCTAGTCTTTCATCCGTAGTTAACATGCCGAGGTAAGTCGAGTTACTAGGAGTGGGCGTGTGCATACCTTGTTTCCACCAAAGCAGCCTATCGCTCCTGTGACTACGCAAAGTCCTGTCGATGTACCGTTGTGAATCTTGTAGGAATTCAAATTGGTAATCTAGACTTAAACATTGGTTCGTCCAATGAAACCAATATGAATCCCGACTTTGATGAAATTCTAAAGCTAATTAAGAAGAGTGGGTACAAAGTTGTGGATCAACTGATGCAAACTGCTTCCAAAATCTCAATACTCTCTTTTCTCTTAAATTCTGAAGCTCGTCGAGAGGCCCTGGTGAGAGTTTTGGATCAAGCCTTCGTAGATCACGATGTGACTACCGATCAATTTGGCGGGATAGTTGCCAATATAACCGCTTGCAACAATCTGAGATTCAGTGATGAAGAACTCCCTGAAGAGGGTAGGGATCACAATTTCGCTCTGCATATCTCTATGAACTTCCAATTTGACTATTTGTCCAACGTGCTAGTGGACAATGTCGCTTCCTTAAACGTAATGCCAAAAACGACTCTCGCTCGTTTGTAATACAAAGGAACACCTATGAAATTTAGTGGTGTGGTAGTCAAAGGTTTTAATGGATAAAGAAAATCTGTTATTAGAGAAATCGACCTTCCGATGACAATTGGTCCGCATACTTTTCTAGTCACCTTCCAGGTTATAGACGTTCAAACAGCCTATAGTTGTTTTCTAGGTCGACCATGGATACATGAAGTTGGAGCAGTAACATCTACGCTCCACCAAAATTGAAATTTGTAACAAATGGAAAGTTGGTAACCATGAGTAGGAAGCAAGCCTTGTTGGTAAGCCACTTATACATTTTCTCTTTCATCAATTTTGATGATGTGGAAGGAATGCAGTTCCAAGGTCTCTCTTTAGAAGATGGATCTGCTAAGAACAATAGATCATCTATCTCCTCTTACAAAGAAGCAGCGCAGATAGTAAAAGACGGTATTGTTGCCGGTTGGGGACAAGTTGTGATTCCTATCAACAACGAAACCAAAACGAGACTCGGATTTACTCCAGTACTCTCAAAAGCCACTGAGAAGGATGAAACCCTTCATCCAATCAAAGAAGTGTTCCACAGCGGAGGTTTCCTTAACCCTATTCCTCAAGAGGTCAATGTCCTTATTGAAGAAGGCACTGAAAAAAATCTCTCTAGTTCAGAGGAATGAAAGTCTTATCTCACCGACTCTGGGTACATATCTCAGGAAAAATCGTATACATCGTTCTATCCTCCTTCAGAGAAATTCAAAGGCATGTTCCAGCAAGATGATAAAGAAGAAATTCCACTTATCCCACCTGAGGTCTGGGATACCTTGGGGCAGCCAAGTGGAAAATTTGACTTCATGTTAAAATATACCACCCCTGAAAGTTCAAAAATTTCAATCGAAGACATCCAACCAACTGGATGGGAAGAACCTCTTGAATATCTCAGTCAACCAGTAAGGCATACATGTCCTCTCAATATCATCATCCATTTGAGATCACGACTGGAGATCTTTGCTTCAATACACTTACTGAGGTTGTTGTACCTAAACTTGTTTATTTCCATATATATGCAATTTTTGGAGACAATTGGGAAGATGGTCCTGAAAATGACTTGGAAAGTGTCTCTGATAACGAGTCTCTTCATCCAGAAGATTGGGAATTACATCCTAAAAATCCAGGATACCTGTCTCCTGAATATATACTCATCGACCTCTCGAACAAGCAGAGGAAGATTGCCTCAGAAGTACAAAGGACAAGGTTACCAAACCAAAGCCTTCAAATCCTGCTCGACCAACGGTCAACATCATCACTGAAGATGATCCTAAGGGAAAACTGCTGGAATACGTAGTGTACCAAGGAGTTCGTTACTATTGGAAAGCTATTGAAGCTTCGACTATTATTCAGCGTTCAAAGTAATCATCTCGATTTTATTTTGAACTCCCACCCATCCCAAGGCAAAGAGATGTTTCATAGGGCTAGTTTTTAAATGTTTTTCTCTTTGTCTCTCCCAAGACAGAAGAGTTTGTGTTTAGGACCTTGTTTCAAATATGAATCATAAGTAAAGTGTTATTTTGAATTCCCACATTTATGTGTTTGTTTTTAACTTTTTGCTTTTTCATGGAAATGGTAATCCTAAAAAACAAATAAAAACAAATACTTTTAAATAATCTGCATACACTTTTGCATTCGTTGTTTTCTAAAAAACGAACATAAATCACATGTGTAGATTAAAAATCAATAAACCCATTGAATGCAATAACCCTATACCCTCTCCCAACTTTGAGTTTCCTGTGTTCGAAGCTGAAGAAGGGATCCCAGATGAGATTTCCCGACTACTTAAGCATGAGGAAAGAGATATTCAGCCTCACGAAGAGCCTTTAAAAACGATCAACTTGGGTTCTGAGGAAGACAAAAAAGAAGTAAACATTAGACCTCTACTCGATGACGATGTCAAGAGCAAACTGATAGATCTTCTAAAAGAATATGTCGATGTATTTTCTTGGTCCTACCGGGACATGCTAGGGTTGGATACCAACATCGTAGAACATCACTCGCCATTAAAGCCTGAATGTCCACTAGTTAAGCAAAAACTGAGGAGAACTCACCTTGATATGGCCGATAAAATCAAAAAGGAGGTTCAAAAACAACTCGACGCTGGTTTTATCATTACCTCTGAACATTCTCTCCTCTCCGTGGCCTTTCTCCATGTGGGGCATCGACATGATTGGAATGATTGAACCAAAATCTTCAAACGGTCATCGCTTCATCTTAGTGGCCATTGATTACTTCACCAAATGGGTCAAAACAGCATCTTACGCAAGTGTTACAAGACAAGTGGTTGTGAGGTTCATCAAGAACAACCTCATTTGCCGAAATGGAATTCCAAGAAAGATCATTACAGATAATGGATCAAACTTGAACAACAAAATAATGAAAGAATTGTGTGAGGAATTCAAGATCAAGCATTATAACTCATCTCCTTACCGACCAGAGATGAATGGCGTTGTGGAAGCCGCAACAAGAACATTAAGAAGATCGTCCAGAAAATGGTCGTCACTTACAAAGACTGGCATGAAATGTTGTCATTTGCTTTACATGGGTATCGCACTTCAGTATGCACTTCAACAGGGGCAACCCTTTTCTCTTTAGTGTGTAGCATGGAAGCAGTGTTCCCCGTGGAAGTTGAAATTCCATCAATGAGAGTCCTCATAGAGGCTAAGTTATCTGAAGCTGAATGGTGTCAAAGCAGATATGATCAGTTGACCTTAATCAAAGAAAAACGTATGACCGCTTTGTGTCATGGACAGTTGTATCAAAGAAGGATGAAGAAAGCCTTCGACAAAAAGGTTCGACCTCGTGAATTTCAAGAAGGCGACCTCGTGCTTAAAAAAATCTTGTTATTCAACCAGATTCTAAGGGGAAATGGTCTCCTAATTATGAAGGCACATATGTCGTCAAGAGAAGCTTTTCTGGCGGTGCCATGACTCTTGCAGCCATGAACGGTGATGAACTCCCGCATCCTGTAAACGTTGATGCAGTCCAGAAATACTTTGCCTAAAAAGACAAAAGAATGGCTCGGTAAGTTGAAAACCTAAAAAGTGCGACTTAGGCAAAAATGAGTGTCTCGATGGACTGAAAACCCAAAAGGGCGGTCAGGAAAAAATTAGAGACAATAAACAGGAAAGTTTATCCTGGTAGATTGAAAACCTGAAAAGGAAATCTAGGCAAAACTTAAGGATTATTGACAAAGTAACTGCATCAGTCTGTACTTCGTCAACCTGAAGAATCTTCCATCAACGGAATATTCGATCAAATCTTCTCCAAATCTGAAGCAACAAGCACAGTTGGAATTCAAAGTTGTTAGGGAGAATAGAGGTTATTGCTTTCAATGTAGCCTTTTCCTAATATTTACCATTTCCAACTTTTGTAAATAGTCTATGGAATCATGCCTTTGGCTGATTACCATCCTATCAATAAATTTGAGTCTTGTGCCCGCTTGTTTGGAATTTTTGTTTTATTCTGTCTTGCAAAATAACACTTTTACTTGTGATAATCACTTTTGAAACAAAAATATAAAAAAAAAGTTTTAAATGAATTTACTTCTAAACTTTTTGAAATAAAAAGCGAAATTTTCGTTTGAATTGTGAACATAGAAGGAACATTAACAGTTATCTCCATGAGCATTTTGACCTCAAAAGGATAAACAACTATTTCGACATGAGTAGTTTTCTCTTCCCCGAAAGAGAATATCAGACAATGGTATTCTTATCCAAAAAGAATCCCCAGCCCTGGCACCGCCAGTGAAAAATGTTTTTTCTCCCCCAAAGAAATCTAAGCATGCAACTCTGATTCATCACCAGTGATATCTACACCTTGCTGAAGATTTTGTTGAGTATCTGATTGAACTACGACAGTAGTCCTTTCTCCAAATATGCTTTGTTATCTTGTCAAGTCTCGTCAGCATGCATATGACATTCAAAACATTCATTAATCATAAATATTTGCATCATTAATGCATTCTTGCATTTCTAAATGTTTGCTTTAAAAATACTTGTTTAGGTTGAATTTAATTTCGAAAACAAGTATGGATGTGTCATATCTCTAGTAGATTGTCATCCCTAAGAAGAAAGAACACATTCTTTCTCTGGTTCCCCAATCGAGTTCATTCCTCCTTGTCCAGAATCTTGTTTGATCATTTATTTCCAGTTCATTCCTGGATAGAACCTCGTCTCTAATCAGTTCTGGTCTAGATCACAAAAAAAAATCTACCTGCAAACAGTAAGCAATAGCCTCGCCATCCGAGACGCTTATTTCATGTTCATCTTTGATCTTATCATAAAACGATTGTTCTTCTTAACAAGTTCAATCATGAAAGTTCATTAACAAAACTCTACAGTTGTCTTTCTCTCTGAGAAACCTATATTTTACAATTATAACGCCCGCATCTTCTCAAAAAGACCCTCGACACGATTGTAATTAGGAAAGTAGAAACTCATTTGAGATATGTTTCCATTACAGTTTGTTATTCACAAGGCTGAATAATATGTAAAAAATTCTCAAGAATTACCTTATTATAGTTATCCCTTTGTTGATAATTGGTAATATCTTCAGAACTCATATCATTTACCATGTCTACACAATGTTGATAATCGGTAAATGATTATTCATTCTAAATTACCATAACTATCACCAGGCTGTTAATTGGTAATATCACCTTTGTTTACCTTGAACATAGTCACCAGGCTGACAGAAGGTAATCTTCTTGTTTCCCAAAGCGAAACAGATAATCATTTCCTTTGTGAATCCCTTTTCCCAATGAAACATATACTTGTTTCCCAACAAACATGATTATCCT
Source organism: Vicia sativa (assembly GCA_021764765.1). Classification (NCBI taxonomy): domain Eukaryota; kingdom Viridiplantae; phylum Streptophyta; class Magnoliopsida; order Fabales; family Fabaceae; genus Vicia; species Vicia sativa. Next base: position 129,622,250 of record CM038795.1, read on the forward strand.
TTTATTAGACAGATAGAGACAACCTCGCAGATATTTTCCACCAGTTGTGTCACCCTTTAGTACCTCCTAGGTAAATTTTTCTTGCAATCACTTTGCATCATTCGCATTTTTTGGTATCTAAGGCCCAAAATTAGTGTATTTTCATATTTAAGTCTCTTCCCACCTATCGGGACGAAGATTTTCATCTTCATATCTCAGGTTGAAGATACTTAAATAGGGGCATCTTTCATACCCCAATTTTTAACCTAAGATACCATCTCATATCATTCACATATGCATCATTGCATCACTGACAAATTTCAAAACAAGATAGCTTGTGTGTTTGCTTCTTGAGCCAAATTAGGGTTTTGAATCAAAATCACTCATCAAGTGCAAGATGTGATCAATTAGGGTTTGAGTCTCCACTCATCACTAGTGATCTATCTTCATCAATCATCAAAACAATTCCAAACTTGTTTTCTCACTTCTTTCTTAAGTTACAAGTTTCAAAGTTCCAAAATGTGAGAATTGAAAATCTTCAATCCTTGCAAGTTCTAACCCATCCATAGCTTTAAACACTCTCTAAACATCATTAGGAAGTTGTTACAACCTCCAATCTATCATAAAAACAAGCCAAAACCAGAATCACTCTTCAAACTCCATTAAAGCATAAAGTTAGCCTTAACAAGCTATCTTTCAATCTACTTGTTCACTTTCCAAATTTCCACTTCAAACATCATCTACGTATCACATATGAACTATCCCAATCATCATCCATGATCTGTAACATCAAAATTGAATCACCCTCCAAGCCATAGCATTTGGACTTGGGCAGACCATCTCAGAGGCTTTCAATCCATTCTAAGCATCCAAACACCTTACATAAGGTCCATTGAAGCTCTCCAGATCATCAAAACATATCTAGAACACCTCTAAGCTAGAATCTGATTTCTGCTCATAGAGGTAAGTTGCTCCAACTTCGAATTCTTTGATTCATGTACTACAGTTCAAAACTTGTTATGCTATCATATTTCTGCACACGTAAGGATCTTTAACCCTTAATCAATTCTTTAATTTGATGCACATACACGATTGCACGATGATTTTCCAAAATTAGGGTTCATCTGGTTCCATACGAATTCAATGGTCATACGGTTAAAATAAATGAAATCAAAGGGTACCATCATGTTCCTGGTAAAATTTCGAGCAAGTTTGTTGTTTGAATCTTTCAAAATCATTGAGAAACGAGGAAGATATGAATCAGAGAGGATTGAGGTTGAAGATGGTGTCCTTGGCGCCATTTTTCAAATTTAAATTCTTGTTTTATTATATATTTAATTGAAGTTTTTTTATAAACGGATGAAACAGCCACCCCAGTGGTAGAACGCGCGCTCTTAAGTCACTTACCTTACCCAAGGTCTAGGGTTCAAATCCCCCTCAGACCTTTTTTTCACTCTTTTCCACTTTTTCCATCTATTTATCAAACCAATTTCACAAACTTGATTTTCAATATAATTTTCTAAACACGTGTAAATAACAAGTCACGCATGTGGCTCAGTGATATTTCTTTTCACATGCAAGCCTAAGGTCCTGAGTTCAAACCCCTTTGGCCACAAAACTAATTTTCTTTATCACTTGTTTTCTTATGTTTTTTTTAACTAACTTTAACATTTTCAAAAACCAATCAAAACTTCTCATTTTGAGATGATTTTTTGCACACTTGTCATTCAATATATCTATTTTATGATTATGTCAAAAAAATTCCAAACAATATTTTATTTTGATATATTTTTATTAGGTTAAAAATAAGACTTTTTGAGTATTTTAAAATGCTTTAAAAAAAGTTTTCTTAATTTTTTCAACCTAATCTTTTTCAAAACTTTCATGTGAATAATTCTCACTTTTCAAAACTTTTCAAATATTTCAAAATGTTTTAACTAAAATTACACACCTCTTTTCAATGGTCGATTTGATTAAATCTTTGAAAATACAAACCGAACTAGGTTTTTTCCTCAAAAAAATTTCGAATTCAAAATCAAATTGATCATGGGCCTCCCTTACGGTGTTGTAGCGGCAAAAAACTGTGAGTATAAGCCATTAAATTGACTTAACTCAAAAATTAACAAAAGAGTCGCCACCGCGCTTTTATTTTATCCAAAGGACTAGGAAAAATAGGGAATAAAATCCTAACAGAAATATCAGAGATCTGGGACCGGGGGTTAATTATGCAAAGAAAATGTGTGAGGTACCCAAAACATCTACGGTACTCCGCAAAAACATTTTTGAAAATTTGTATATATGCGCTAAAGAGTATGTACAAAAAGGATGGTGGGGGAGAAAAGAAGTATTTTTTATAATTTTTGGTTTGATAGAACTTCCAATGAGTTCCAGGCCTACATACCAACAATGTGCAATGTTGAAATCAAAACCAAGTTGTTCGGCTAAAAAAACCAAATTTGTGTCTTGGTTGATTTTAAGAAAATGTTAGTTTAGAAAAACTACAAAGAGCTCGAAAAGTTTGAATGAGGTTAGGTGTTTTTTAGTCTTATGAGAAATGGTCAAAATATTATTAAATGGATTGAAAGTTTATTAAGAAAAGAAGTTTTGAAAATTCATGGACCTAAGTCCAAGTTTTTTATGAAAACGGCTCGAGTTTTGAAAACAAGAATCCTTTGAAAAAAAGGGAAGATTTTGAAAATTGAATGGGGAGGAGATGAAGAGAATAACCTAAGTGCATAAAGTAAAAGGTAAGGGTAAAGAAAGATCTAACCGAGTGAGAAAGCTAGTACTTGATATCAAGAGCCAATACCACATCCCATCCTTTGGATTACCACATAAACAACAAATAACCAGACAAAAAAAAACATGCTTCAGATAAGTCAATGCCTCAGATGAATTCTCTTGTCTTAAGAAAAACGGGCAGAGTAACGGCTGTATTTTGAGGAAATCCACTCTTAATCGAGTATAACGGAATAAACTGCATACAAAGATGATAACCAGGCGAGACAGAATAACACCAAGGGCGCAGAAATCTCCAAGTTGAGGTAAAGGTCCAAACCCTAAGTCCAAAGATCAAGCTCCAAGTACAAGGATAGTAACCAAGTCCAATTATAAGTTTTTTTATGTCTAAGTTAAAGTATTAGGTATTTTTAGAAAAGAAATATAAAGCTCAAGTGAGCAAACAAAAAATGACATGAAATGTAAATGCTAAAAGATAAAGGTACAAAAAATAAAGAGCATAAGAGTAAATGCGGAAAGTAAAGAGCGGAAAATAAAAGGCAATTAGTTAAAGGTTAGCAAGATGGCCATCTTGAAACTTGTCAAGTATATCATTGAATTGTTAGTAATTAGTCGTCAGCAAGGTGACCATCTTGAAACTTACGCATGAAGACTTTCCAGAAGCTTTATAGAATCAATGCGACCACACGTCAAGTTTCAATTGATTTTTTGTCAAGTATATCACCGATTTTGGAATTATCATATCACTTGATCAAAGATGATTGAGAATTTCAAATGGACAAGGTTAGTGGAAACTTGCTAGAAACTTGATTAGAAATCAACGCGACCACACGACAAGCGCCACAGGTGTTGAACCAAGATCAAAACTCAAGTCATCTTTTGGGGCTTATGTTAGAACATTAGAGCTCATGCCACCAATTGATCACTTTCTCCAAATCGGGACAAAATAAAAAATAAGATGAAGAATAAATGGTTTTCAATTTTATTTTGCATCAGATGAATTTATCTGGGTCTTACTTTGTCAAAATCAATCAACTTTCTTGGTGGATTTGGTCAAGAGACCTATCAACACCCAAATTCCATTGATGATGGGGAAACTTGTGACTCCAAATTAAATTCAAAAAGTCAGCAAAATAAATTGAAAATAAAAATCTAGTAAAAGAATTAAAAGTAAATTTGAAATTAATCTATTTAATTGGACTTTATTGACGAAATACATAAATAGTATTTTTTCATCAAAATAAAATTCCAAGAAAATTACCCAAAGTCAAACAGAGGTCACGCATTGGATGGAGTCTGACTCACAAAAGTAATCATATCCAAGGCTCCAGGGACACGCGCACAGTGAAGCAAACACACCGGATTGAATTTAAAAATATTACATGCCAAGCCTTCATTGGTTAAAGACAGACACGTAGGTCGTCTTCAACCTCCAGCCATCATCCATGCTCGATTCTCAAACTGTGAAATAAATTCTTCAGACCGGTGCCATTCGCTTCGTCTCTTCAGGGTGATTCTAATGGTACCCTCGCGAAACATTTATTTCACCTCTATCATGAACAATTTGGAAAAAATAGAAATAATAGCGAGCACTTGTTTCTAGAAATTCTCAGTCAATACTTGATGAAAATGCAAATGGTGAAGATCACAAGGATCAGAGAGATGAGGAGAGTGCAATGATGTTTTATTTTGCAAGATTTGATGGAGATTTCTACCTTAACGAATTTCACTTTCAGAGCTCTGAAACTGGACTTGAATAGCACGATTTAGGAGGCTTCAAGGCATGATTCTTGTTCTGTTAGCTTCAGTGAGGCTCAAGGAAGAAGAATCAAGGGTTAATTTCAAACTGGAAATGATTTAAAAGTGAAAACGAAATATCAGAAATGTGAGGTTTGATGTGATTTTGGCAGCGAGTGGAATGTGTCCCTTATTTATAGGAGAAGTGAAGGGAATCAAAAGGGAGGGTGAATGATACAATTTGGAGCAAAATCATGTGCACCCGTGTTCATGAAGAAAGTGTGACTTCATGTGCATCAAAACTCAATCATTATTTGTGTTTTGATGTGCTAATTAATCCTGGGAAGTTCCTAATCACAATTAGTCACTAAAGCAAGGCTTAATTTGGCTTAAAATCAAGTTACACACGCAAATGCACAAACTAATGGTGAGTGTAAAATAGGTTTTGGCTCAAACTTTAAACTGAGGCCAAATCCAATTCCCTCGTGCGTTTCTTGATTTTTCTTGAGCCAAATGAAGTATTCAAAGAGTAGAACATAATGCAAAAATAATCAAATCAAATGGATGCTTGAGTTGAGATATTGAGCCTTTAGGATTCTTGCAAAATCAATGATTTTTCTGGCCAGGCCTTGGTCAAGCATGCCACTTTCTAAAAATGACCTATAATGTTTCTTCTTCAAACTTGCCCTTCCACTCAAAATTTTCTCTTGATTTTCAAATATGATATGAAGTAGACCTACCAAGGAACATCTGGCAAAAGGAATCACTCAAAAATTCCAAAAATTGAGAAAGTTATGATCTTGTGAATTTGATGAAAATTTGTGAAATGACCTATAATCTTCTGACTTCTTCAAGCAACTTCCAAACACTTTCAATATTCAAGGCTTATATGGAGATAAGGTTAACATCTCCAAGATTTTTTTGCAAAAAGAATGACCTCCATATGATAAATGATGCTCAAGATATGTTCATTTGAAGTTGATTGACCAAAAATTGAGGAATTCATCAAGGACTTGTGTTCTTTTGACCTCATAGGCAAGTTTCCAAGCATTTTATTTTCTCACTAATTGAAATAAGTTATATTAGACATCCTTAAGTTCATTGTGAAATAAATACAAGAGATTGCCAAGTTATGATCCTTTGGAGTCATACAAGATAGATGAAGCATCAATCTAGAGGGTGGGCAATCATAGACATCTAAAACAATATTTTCTTCAATTAAACTTCTTGGATCCAATCATATTCAATTGGAAGTCCTCTTAAGAATGAAATGGCTTTGAATTCATCCACAAACTTCACACAAACATCAAGATATGGTTCTCAGAAGTCCAAAACCCTAGTTTCAAGAGAGATGGCCATAGGATGGAGAATTCTTTGAATTTGATGATATCTTTCAAGCATGAAGCATACATTCAAGATAATAGAGCATGGTTGATGATAAGAGAAGTCTTAAATGAGATACAATACTTTTAAAATATTGAGAATTGATGAGATAAGGCATGGAATAACACTCATGGACCTATCAGCTCTTTGAGGAACTTGTGCACCATTCACCTACAACATTTAGAGAGCAAAGTATACACATCATGGTTAGTCAAATATCAATCATCACACACAAGAAATAATCACTTTCACAAGGTGCTTGGTGATCTCCCAAAAGACAAACCCTACAGATAAGAGAGAGAGAACCAATTTGTGATCTTTGTGAAATGCAATTGTATGAAGTATGAGAGAATCTTAGGGACAAAAATTAGGGTACAACAGGTGTAAGTCTCAACCCCCCTATGTACATATTTAATTTCCTTGTACATATCCACCCTTTTGTGTACATATTTAATTCCTTTTACATATTCAACCTTTTGTACATATTCAAGTATAACTAGTATCGTTCGCTAGTTTTTTCCACTTGTTTATACATTGATTCCACTGGTATCAAGAGGAGCATTATTCTCCATGAAATTTCTCTTATTCCAGTGGGCCTCACTTAAGGTGTAAGTCTCACTCCTTTGTATATATCCAAGTATAATTAGATTTATTTACTGGTTTTATACACTTGTTTATATATTTCCTTCATAAACTCCTATGAATGCACACACACACACACACACACACACTTTGTCATATATATACTTGTTCATGTTTATTTATGTCATTACAACTAGTATAACAACGAGGTTCCCCATAGCCTCTTATCGGGATTCGTACAAAAGAACTCCCTCGTTGAGTTAGCCTCCTCTTGGGCTTCGTACAAAAGAACTCCCTCTTTGAGTTAGCCTCCCTTTGGGCTTTGTACAAAAGAACTCCCTTGTTTAGTTTAGCCTTATCTTGGGCCTTATACAAGCAAGAGATCTGTAAATCTCCAACTGCCTCCTATTGGGCTTCGTACAAAGAATCTCCTTAGCTAGGATAGAACCCAAAGAGTATGGTTTCCCGGTGAAATCACTCTTAAATCCAAGCCAGTCATACCATATAGCCTCCTGTTGGGATTCAAATACAAGGACCATCGATGTCCCTCGAAAAGCCTCATCTTGGTCTCACAATACAACGACCCTCAATGTCCCTCGGATAGCCTCCTCTTGGGCTTACAATACAAGGACCCACGGGCTTCTTAAAAGCATCCCCCTAAACAATAACAAAACATTTCTCCTCAGAGATGAGACATGAATCATCTATATGGAAGAAGTATCTCATCTATAGCATCACATTCAAATCAAACTTCTCTTTTTTTCAAACAACCAAACAAAACATCTTTCTTAACTGTAAGTGCAAACGGTTGTACACTCAACCAAAACTCCCAATGCTTACAATGAAAGATTCAACGTTTTTTTCCAAAACATCTTCTCATTCTAAGAACTATAAGCGGTATACTTGTACACTCAAGTTAAACACCCATTTATTACAATGAAAGATTCAAACAATCAAATTTTTAAAATGTATGTGATGAAATAGACTAGATACATTTTTCATTAAGGTGACACTTTTCGTTGTCTCTTAAAATCATTTCCTTCCACTAGCACATAAGTGGGAACTATGATTGCTCTGATTTTCTCAACCTCCTTTTGAGAATTCGTAGGCACAAGGTCTCATCCTTGGCGAGCATACTTTTTCTCTCTCAAATCACCCAAACCTTAGTCACCCTTAGACCCGAGCTACAATTGCTCTGATTCCCTCTAGGGGATATGTATGTAGAATATTGTAATGATCTTTGCGACCATAATCATAATAAACAAACTTAGGTTCATACCCAACTTACCTTCTTAAATCCCAAAGGAGAAACTTTCTCAAAATAGCATAGAAAATAAAACACAAACACACAAGAGATCTTATAGAGTACTATAGATACATAGGGTGCTAATACCTTCCCTTTGTATAACCTAAACCCGAATCTAGGAATCTCCCCCATGTTTTGCGTTTAGTTTCACACTAATCACATTGTATATCTTTTTTAAGGGTATTTCAGCTTTCCCCTTTTCATTTCCTTCTTGTTTGGAAACAATAAATCTTGGTGCTCGTGACATCTTTTTAAACAAAAAAATCAAAGATAAATTGTTTTTGAGTCGGAGAGCCAAATTTTGATTTGGTTCCCTCGTTCTTCAACTTTTTACCGCGAACAATACGTAAGTGAGATTGTTCTAAATATTCATGTGTATTTGTATATTTAATTATTTATGTGAGATTGTTCTAAATATATGTTTTTATTTTGTTAGATCAGTAAAAGTATTCCGCTCTCAAAGAGACGCTCGAGTACCACGGTCTAGATCAAGTAACATTACATGGATCAAAGTGGAGGTACATTAATTTTCACAATTTTGCTTATAATAGTGATGTTACTTGATAAAACAAGATAATTATACATTCTTATTTGTTTTTCTATGTAGTTTGCTCGTCAGCGTAACAGTATAGATTGCGGATACTTTTTATGAGGTTTACGAAAGAAATCTTTCATTTAAATCGAATACAGGTTCCAATCACGGTATGGATTTATAACTTAGGATTCTTTTTAATATTTATCGGATATTTCATATAATTTATTAATTTTAACTAAATCATACATATTATGTTTTGTTATGTAGTACTTTGATGAATACAAGTGTGTTCATTACACGATAAATCAATTGGAAGAAATCAATGAGGAATTGTGTGAATACATTATTGATAAAAGAATCATATAAGGTATTGGAAGTTGAAAAGTGTTATTAATACATTATTGTGTTAATAAATTATTGACTGTGTTGTTTTGTTCATATCTTGCAGGATCAGGACCGTCCACTCGTCAGATTTTGGCGATTTCGGCTGATTTTGTTTTTAGGGATGATTTAGTTATTGTTAGGGATGATTTTGTTATGGGTGATTTAGTTATTTTTAGGGATGACTTTGTTATTGTTAGGTCTGATTTTGGTTTTGTTGCAAATATGTGAATTGAATTATAATGGTGTATATATTTTTGGATTATAATGGTATTATAATACCTTTTTTGTATATAACGGTTTCTTTGTTGAAATAAAGGCTCGTTGAAATGTAAGGCTTGAATTACAGGTTTATGGGATTATTCCCAAAAATATGTTTTCTAAAAAAGAAAGAATAGGCAGTGCTTTTACATGAAAAAACGCTTAAAATGTCATTTTTTACGTGAAGCAAAGAAAGCGCTTTAGGAAAAGTGATGTCTATAGTACACAATAGAAAGCGCTTTTTCCTGGAAAAGCGCTGCCTAAAGATGCCTTAAAATACATTAGACAACGTTTTTAAAAGCGCTGCCTAAAGATGCCTAAAAAAAGCATAAAGGCTAGACAAAGCGTTGCTAAAGGCCTACTTCAGAAAGCGCTTTTCCAGGAAAAAGCGCTGCTACAAACCTACTTTAGAAAGCGTTTTTGCCTAAAAAAAGCGATGTCTATACCTACAGTAGTGCCACCTTAGGTGGCGCTTTTAAGTGCTGTTAAAGGCCAAAAAAGCGTTGTCTTTTCCCTTTTTTGGCGTAGTGTTGGAAGGCTCTCCATCTTTTTATGATTGACAGATTTAATTGATCTAGTAAATCATACAAAGGCGTGATAATGTATATTACTGGGATTCGTGAATGGCCAATCAATTTTTAAAACAAATTGGATTCTTATATCATAAATTTTGTGTGTACAAGTAGCATAAATAGTAAAAGGTTGATTACTACATCTTTGAAGGTTATTTGCTCAGCTTTGTCTGCATGAGGTATTGGTCAGAGAGTTATTAGAAAATAAACAAAGATGATTGTCTATCTTTATGTAGGAAGTTATTAACTACCAATAATCAACAATTTTATATGTTATTAGTGTTGACCAAGTGACTCCAACACAAGAGGGAGACCAGAGACATTGAGGGTTAAATTGTGATATTTGAAAATCTCAAACAATCCAATTCATAAAAATATTCTTTGTTTAAAATGATTTGAGACGGAAAACTAAGATGAAACACTAAAATAGAAGAGAAGAGACAGAAAACTAAGCAGTGAAATAAAATAAATAATTAGAAAAAATAGATAAGGATGGAAAGATCACATCATAGAATTATTATGGTTTGGCCTAATCACTCAGCATACTCTAGTATATGAGATTTTCTCCTTGAAATTTCCACTAAAATCAAACTTGAGTTTTTCACAGGATCAGCCCAAACAACCTTTCGCAACAACCTGGGTTATTGCAAAATATCAATCCAAAAACCTTCTACAAACAAACAGAGCTTTTACATGAGCTTAGCTCAAAACCTAAACTGCCACTTTTACATAGGTTTAGCTCAATAACCTTCATTGATACGTTTACACGGTTTTAACTCAATAACCTTAGCCATAGCCTTTACAAAAGCTTAGTTCAATAACTTATACCCCGTATTTTTTAGATTTAACTTGCAACCTTCAAATCTTTTACAAAGAGATTACACGAGAATTATGCTCTTGAATACATGCATTTAGCACAGCCCAATACAACACAACTCTAAGATGGAGTTTTTCACTCTCTTCGCACTAAGGTAACTTTAGTGGAAAAAATAAATTTATAAAATAATGTGAGAAAGAATTATATAAGAATAACTTTATTCTGAAAGCTTGTGTATTTTGAAATGAGAAGAAACCTCATTTATACATGAATAAATATGGCTAAAAAGGAAGCAATTTATAGACCCATTTAATGAGTTACTCGATTAACCAAGTTAAAATAGTAAAAATTGATTTTCTACGTCACTTAATCGATTATCAGCCTCCTTAATCAATTAGAAGGCATTATACTTTGATTTAATCAATTTAATGATATCTTAACTGATTAGACCATATATTTTTACCTTCTTAATTGATTAAACAAACTTCTAATTAATTAAGTACCTGCAAAAATTTATTTTTAAAAAATTATAAAAATAGAAGAGGTTTAAAAACACTTTTTTTTTGTGTTGTCTTAGTACCTCAAGACTTACTTGTAGTGTTATATATTTGAGGGTCTAAAACAAGGCCAACTCCTGGTTCTTGGGTCCCCACCTAGAGTAATTTCGCCCAAGCGACATCTCCACATAACAAGGGACTCACCCTCAGGACAAATGATATGTGTAGTACTGTTATCTCTCATTGTCCATATGAGTTAAGGTGAGAAACTACACAAGAAGGGGGGTTAAACTGTGTATTAGATAACTTATGCTTTTTCAAAAGATCGACTTCTGAATCTGACCAAGTTCAGATTCTAAGCTAGAGTATGCAGCGGAGGAATATTTAAAGTGCATAAGCAATAAGTAAATCACACACAAATATTATATTGGTTCTGTTCGCGTTAAAAGGTGACGCGCCATGAGGATGCGAACGTGAGTTCGGATCTTCTGGTACGCAACGATTTAAATCTTTTGATTTGTTTATAAAGATGTCGCGAGCATCAAGCTTTATTATTTTCAACACAAGAAAGATGATTTAATGATTATGAAAAAGGGGAAAGCTGAAATACCCTCAATTGATATTGATATGCGTAACGACTAGCGCAAACTAGACATAACGCATTGGGGAGATTCTGAGTAAGGGGGATTGGTATATAAAGGGAATAGATGGAGCACCCTAAATATATGTAGTTATCTACAGCTTTATATATGAATATGTTTGATATGTTGTGTGTTTTTTAATTGCTATTTCTATGATTGGGAAAGTTTCTCCTTTGGGATTTTAAGAAACAGTAGATTATGTGGGATTCTAAGTTTTGTTATTATTGTGCTCGCAAAGATCTATGGATCTTCTGCATACATATCCCCTAGTGGGAATCAGAGCATTTGTAGCTCGGATCTACAGGGTTCTATGGTTTGTTTGGTCTGAGGGAGATAGAAATTTGCTCGGCAAGGATGAGACCTTGTGCCTACGTATTCTCAAAAGGATGTTGAGAAAGTCAGAGCAATCGTAGTTCCCACTTATGCTAGTGGAAAGCAACGGGATGTTAGTAAGAGACAGACAAATGTCATCTTAATGAAAAATGTATCTAATCTATTTCATCACATACATTTTTGAAAAGTTTGATTGATTGAAATCTTTCGTCGTAAGTATTAGGTGTTTTGCTTGAGTATACAAGCGTTACCACTTACATGTTTAAGAAAGATGTTTGAAAAAGATGATTGAATCTTTTAACTGTAAGTATTGGGTGTTTTGCTTGAGTGTACAAGCGTTACCACTTACTGTTAATAGATGTTTTTGTTTGAAAAGAATTTAAAAAGAGTTTGAAAAGTTTTGACTGTATGTGATGTAATGGATGAGATACTTCTTCCATAGAGATGATAGATGTCTAAATCTCAAGGAGAAATTGATTGGATTAAAGGGATGCTTTTAAGAAGCCCGTGGGTCCTTGTATTGTTAGCCCAAGAGGAGGCATTCCGAGGGTCATCGAGGGTCATCAAGGGTCCTTGTATGAAGCTCAAGAGGAAGCTATAGGGTATGGCTGGCTTTGGCTTGAAAGGGATTTCACCGAGAAATCATCCTTTTCTGAATAAGAGCAACTTCACCGGGAAATTTTACTCTATGGGGAATTTGAAAGTGATTTCACCGGGAAACCATCCTTTCAGGTGTTCTATCTTAGCGCGGGTGATTCTTTGTATTGGAAGCCCAAGAGGAGGCTGTTAAGAGATTTCCTGTCTCTTTCATTGTATGATGCCCAAGAGAAGGCTAAACTCAATGAGGAGTTCTTTTGAACGAAGCCCAAGAGGAGGCTGACTCAACAGGGGAGTGTTGTCTTATACGAAGCCTAAGCGGAGGCTAACTCTGTGGGAGAGTTTCTTTGTACAAAGCCCAAGAGAAGGCTAACCCATGCTGGGGATAAGTTATCTTGTATGAAGCCCAAGCGGAGGCTAAACTCAACTGGTGATGAGTTGTCTTGTATGAAGCCCAAGCGGAGGCTATACTGTGGGAAACCTATTGATTAGTCTAATTGTTATGTTATTATTAGACAGTTTGTATAAACAGGTGTGTGTGTGTGTGTGTGTGACATGTATTCACAGGAGTTTATGAAGGAAATATAAACAATGCATGATGTTTATTTACAGCAGTTTATGAAATATAACCAAGTGTTTGTGAAACGAACGTTTAAAACGAGCGTAACTTGATTATTTACAAGTTTGAATTGTGTACAAGGAAATGAATACACGAACGAGTTTTTTATGTACAGAGAAAGATGGATGTACATAGGAGGGTTGGGACTTACACCGTAAGGGAGGCCCATTGATTTGAAAGCAGTTTCACAGGGAATAATGCTCCTTTCAATACCAATGGTATTTAGTGTACAGATGAAAAGAAATGATTGATCAAAGTTTATCTGTAAAAAGTATTTTCAAAAGAAAGAGTATCTGTATTATGTACAGATAAAAGTTTTTTGAAAAAGAAGTATCTGTGTTATGTACAGATAAAAAGTTTGTTATGTACAAGGAAAAGATTATGTATGTACATAAAGAATGTTTGGTTTGTATATACACAAGTGGAGTGAAAACAAACGATCGAAGTTTGTCTTTACTTGAGTATAAAAGAAGTATCTGTATTATGTACAGATAAAACTTTGTAAAAAGTATTTGACAAAAGTTTGATATGTACAAAGAAATATTATGTACATAAAAGAATGTTATGGGACTTACACCGTGATGGAGGCCCATTGGTCTGAAAGAAGTTTTACTCAGGAGAATTCTTCTTTTAAAACCAATGGATTCGGCGTATAGACAAACGAATGAAAAACAAATGAAAGAAATTTGTTTATGTTTGAATATTGACAAAGATGTTTTGAATATGTACAAATAAAACTAAGTATGTACATAAAGGGTTGGGACTTACACCATAAGGGTGGCCCATGATCGATCGAGAAATTCGAGAAGAAACGAATTCAGTTTTATCGTTTTGAATTGGATCGATTATGGTAAAAAAAAATGCAAGTTTGATGAAAAAAGTTTTGAAGAATGATTTGAAAATGTTTTGAAATGTTTTGAAGTGTGAAGTTGATTTATGAAAAGTTTTGAAAAAAATCGGGCTTCGAAAGTTTGAAAAAAAATCACCTTTAAAGGTGTTTTGAAAAGTATTCAAAGTACCGTTTTCGGCTCGATCAAAATTTAATCAGATGAAAGTTTTTTTGGATTTTTTTGACATAATCACAAAATATATATATTAAATGACAAGTGTGCAAAAAATCATCTCAAAATGAGAAGTTTTGATTGGTTAAAAAAATTGTTGAAGTTTGATAAAAAAAACATGAAAATATTGAAGTTTTGTGAAAAAGGATGAAAAAATGGTCTTGCTGGGTTTTGAACCCATGACCTTTGGGTGGACGCGTGTCAAAAAGAACTAAGAGCAAGCCAGGGACCACTGAGCCAACGCGTTTGAATGTGTTAGTGGAAAATGACACGCGTTGATATCATGTTGGATTATTTGAATTTTCAAAAAATGAAGAACAATGAAGAACACGCGCGAACCTGGGTTTATAGTTTTTTATTTTCAGAAACTTTGATCCAAGCTATCTCCTTCGTTTCTTAATGAAATTCAACGTTGTAAACATTAAAGTCACTCGTTTTTTCCTCACGAACATGATGGCACATGTTAATTTCATTTATTTTAAGCCTAACGTGTTTTGATTTCTGGAAAAACTAAGAACCCTAAAAACTGATTTCTCAAATTAAATGATGGATTGTTCATGATTGTTTGATTTTGTTGAGGGTTATCATTCGTTATTAGTGCAGAAAGAGAATGGCCAAGAGCTTTTCTCAATTGGTGCAAGGAATATGGAGTTTGAAGTTCGTATGGATACCTGGAAAAATGAGAATCGAAGGAGCTCAAAACGTGTTTCCAGAATTGGTTTAAGGATTGCTACACCTTCATCGGCATGTATGGAAGCTTTGTGGATGGCCTGCTTGCTTTGAACTTGCTCCAATCTCTCCAACCAAGTCAACCTACAGTCAGCTTAAAACAAAACTCGAAATCGAGGTTAATGGTGTTACAGTTCAGGATTAATGGTTTGGATCATTCCTATGATACATACTGATGATGTTTGAATGGTTAGAACATAGTTTGATCAAGCCTAGTTCCAAATTCGAATTCCATGGCAGTTTTGAAGAGTTTGAAAAATGAAAATGAAATTCTGGTTTTCAGTTTAGTTCATGTTGATTTTAAGCTTTGAATAAGTTTGATAGTGATTATGAAGCATGTTTGACACCAAAGATCATTATGATTTTCACTGATTTTATAAATTGCAAGTTTTTTTCAAAAGTTCATCATGTTTCTTGATTTTGAAGAAAGAAAAGTGAAAGCATGATTCTTGCAATGCTTTGGTGTGCATTTCTCTTGAATTGGTCATCCTTTTATAGGCAAGAGGTCTGAAATGTTAGGCAAGAAGTACATGGCATTTGGTAACTCAAAGCTTGCTTAGAGGGCAAGATGGTCATTTGGAAAGTAAAAGGAAGGTTCCCTTTTTTACCATGTGTGAATTTTCACAATTTGATCCAATCTTCAATTATATCTTCAAGCTGATATTTATCAGTCCATGATGACTCATTTTGGCAAGGTGGCAAGGTTGAATTACTTCATGATGAAGAAAATTCAAAAAATGACCTATAATTGATGTTTGAACTTTGAAAAAATCAAGTTTCATGGAGCCTTTTGTTCCAATTTCAAAGACATAGCTAGCCTTCATGGAGTTTGGAGTTCTTGGACATTTTGGAAAGATTTTTCCATGATCTACAACTTTCATGTTTTGAGTTTTTTCAAATTCCAATTGGAACTAGGTGAAAAAATGGCTTGAAGTTTGGAAAAAATGTGAAATTTCAACACTTAGAAATTTTTCTAAGTTATAGAAATTTTGACTTTTTGTTGACTTTTCCAAATTCTTTGATTTTTTTTATGATCATGATGGATCATTTGAAGTATTTTGATGATTGAAAAAGTTTTGTTTTGAAAAATTTGACCAAAAGTCAAAGTTTGACTTTTCTGTGCAGATGAAATTTCATCAGACGTTTCTGAAATTGACTGATGAATTCTGTGAACCTCTGTGATGTTTTGAATCCAGAAATTAGGTCAAGATGTTATATATAAGATATAATGACCAATCTCTATCCAAAAAAGTCAATTACTGCTCAAAAAATCAGAGAATGCCTATGCTCGACCAAAACCCTAATTGGTCGATCCTTGATTGATCTGTGAGAAAATTTGATATCTGAGGATTGAAGGTTGATGATTTGATCAAGATAGATCAAATGGAGTGAGAAAATCTCAAACCCTAATTGGTTAGCTCTTGAATCAGATGAAAATCTGATGAAACCCTAATTTTGACCTGTGAATGCTATACCCGATTAATGTTATCTGAACTGTTAGTTATGCAATGATGCAAATGTATGGTGGTATATTAGGTCAAAATTTGGGGTATGACAGATGCCCCTATTTAAGTTTCTTTAACCTGAAAGGTGAAGATGAATATCTTTGTTTTGATAGGTGTAAAGATACTTAAATATCAGAATACGCAAAATTTGGACCTAAGATACCAAAAAATGCGGATGATGTAAAATGATTAAAAAAGTTTTACCCAAAGGATGTCAAAGAAATGACATGATGGGGAAAAATTTATGAGGATGACTCGATCTGTTTTGAGAAAGAGAATCCTATCATTGGGAAACAAACAATATGTTTATTTGGGAAAGAATGATTCACAGAGAATGTGAATATCATTTCGTTTGGGAAACAAAGAGATTACCTTCGACCTTGTGACAATGTTTAAGGTAAGTGGAAATGATATTACCAATTATCACCTTGTGATATAGTATGGTAATGAATTCGAAGATGTTACCAATTATCAACAAAGTGATAACTATAACAAGGTAAATCTTGAGAAATGAGTTGTTGCGTATTCACTTTGTGAATAACGATGTTCTATCCGGGAATGAACGGAGAGAAAGAAGTTAACAAGACATTGTTCACGATGAGAGATCATCTCACTGGGAACATGATAGAGAGAAAAAATGCATTTCTCTGTTTGGGGACTTTGCGGGAAAAGGAAGACATATCCTTTACGTTTGGGAATACTCCGTTGAAACAAAGAAAAATGTATCTTTTCGTTTGGAGATATTCTCTTTGGGGATATGATATACTCGTATGAGTATATATATAACCGATGATTTGAAGCAAACATTTTGAGAGATGCAAAAAATGCAATGAATGATGCTATTATGTATGAATGTCATGAATGTTATATGCATGCTAACAATACTTGACAAAAACACTAAAGGGATATTTGGGAAAAGGACCGCGTCACAGTTCGAACAAATACTTGGTGAAAATTGCAGCAATGGTGCAGATATTCACTAATGAAGAATTTGAGTTGCATGGTTTACACTTTCCGAGAGAGGTATTTTATTGGCAACTCGATCGGGGATTCTTTTTGGATAAGAATACCGTCCTTTGATGATTTCTGATGAGGAGAAGACTGCTGTAGTAGTTGGCGACTCCACTGGGGATCGAAACACTCTCGGAGAAACGGTTGAAGTTATTTTCGTGTTCATAAGGAGAATTTTGCTTTTGTTTCAAAATTTTGAAGTAAAAATTCATTTAAAACATTTTAGTTTCAAAAAGTGATTTTCACAATAAAAGCGTTATTTTGCAAAACAGAATAAAGTAGGAATTGCAAACAAAAGGCGCAAGGCTCAAATTTATTGAATAGAATGGTAATCAGCCAAAGGCGTGATTCCATGAACTATTTACAAAGGTTGGAAATGATAATTTATTGGAAAAAGGCTACATTGAAAGCAAATAACCACTACTATCCCTAACAACTTTGAATTCCAACTGTGCTTGTTGCTTCAGAAGAGTTGATTGAAGATCCGTTGATGGAAAATTCTTTATGTGGACAAAATACAGACTGACTGCAGTTACTTTGTCATTGTTTTGTATCCTTGTTTTTGCCTAGATCGCCCTTTCAGGTTTTCGATCTATCAGGATAATTTCTGTTTATTGCCTCTAATTTTTGCCTGGATCGCCTTTTCAGGTTTTCAATCCACCGAGACGCTCATTTTTGCCTAAGCCGCCCTTTTCGGGTTTCGACTTACCGTGTTCTTTTGTTTTTAGACAAAGTATTTTTTTGTCGGCATTCACGGATCGGAGTTCATCACCGTCCATGGTTGTGAGAGTCATAGCACCAGAAGCTTCTTTTGACGATGTATGGGCCTTCGTAATTAGGAGTCCATTTGCCCCTAGAATCTTTGAAAAGACAGAATCTTTTTAAGCACGAGTCGCCTTCTCGAATTCAGGTCGGACCTTTTGTCGAAAGCTTTTTATTCTTCTTTGATAGAGTTGTCCGTGACACGAGCGGTCGCGCTTTTCTTCAATTAAGTTCAGTTGGTCGTATCGCTTTGACACCATTCGCCTCGGATAGCTTAGTTTCCATGAGAACTCTCATTGCGGGATCTCAACTTCTGGGAGCACTTGCTTCCATGCGTATCTTGTGATACGGTGAACGACTTTGTAGGATTTTGTATCCAAATGTGCGGATAGCAAGAGTCGCCACCGACTTTTATTTTTATCCAATTAAGGGAAGGTAAAAGTAACAGAAAAAGACCTTCGTTAGATTCTGAGTTCGGGAGAATGGTTATGAAAAGGGAAGGTATTAGCACCCCTTTCCATCCGCAGTTTATTCTACGGGCTCTTAGTTGCTCTAGATCACTTTTTTAAAATTGCTTTCTGTGTGTTTGACAAAGATGTTTTGAAAGAGGCATTTCGCTTTGACTTTGTAATGACTCATGTAGGAGTGTATACAAAGTGTTCGGAAATGTTTTTTGTTTTGAAAAGAATTTGAACTTTGAAAAAGTGTGTGGTGTGAAAAGCATTTGATAGAGCAAGCAACTAAGAGACTTATTTACCCACTCAGAATTGGTCATTTTGTTGTACTTCTACATTCCTTTAGAATAGCGCTAGCCATACCATTAGTTAGTAGGTAGCTCCATTCGTTGGATGTAAGCGGGACATTCGAAGGGACATCGGATGGTCATAGAAGGCAACTTGTAGGAAGTATCCTAGCACATTCGAAGGGACTATCATCATTTTTCGTAGGCGACAATCGAGGGTCAAGATCATGTATTCGGAGGCGACATCGTGGGTCTTATGATCTTTGTATCGAAGGGACTATGATGATTTGTTTGGAAGGCAACGGTGCTAGAATACCTCTACGTTCGAGGGACATGACCATTTTGAATCGAAAGGCATCGAGAGAGAATTACCCTAAAGGGTGCGTGTGTGAGAGAAGTGTGTCAAATTCAGATATTTTATCTTGAAAATTAGTGTGAGCTATGTCCAATTATTATCTTGCCATACACGCCTAATTACTAGCAATTGATAAGGGTGCGGAAAGTAAAAATGCGGAATGTAAAGTGCGGAAAGGTAAATGTCCTACGCTATTACAAGGCTTTGGGGCAGATACATAATTTAAACTTGCGGAAAATAAAACCCTAGATTAAACTATTACAACCCATGAGCAATTACATTATTTGGAAAAATAAAACGATAAAAGAAAAACGTCCGAATCGGAGCAACCTGTGAAAGAATAAGAAAATCGGGAAATATGATGAAATTGAAACAAGAGAAAATGTTAGAAAAAATACAATTTTTAATATGAGAAAATTAACATATGCTGGAAATATGATAAATATATTAAAATAATTTTTTGGGATTTTTTGGAAAAGATTTAATAATTAAAATGCAATTTATAATGATTTAAATGCAAAAATAAAAATAAAATAAATATGCATGCAAAAATTATATTTTTTAATTTATTAAATTAAATAAAGATTTTTATGAAAATAATGTAAAAAGAAAAAATGTTTTTGGTAATTTTTTAATGCAGAATAAAAAATATGAAAAGAATTAAAATTGCATGAAAATATTAAAAATAGGAAAATATATGAAAATAGAGTTTTGGAAAAGTGGATTGTCTGAACCAGGAATCGAACTGGAGACATCCCCTTCAAACCTTAAAAACCAACATGCTGACCACTACGCCATGATGCACTTGGTGTTTGAAAAGCTGGAAACAAATCAATATAAGTGATGACGCGTCAGGGATATTTTGAAAAATCAAACACAATCAGCGCGCGGGCCCCAGTTGTATCGAATGGACGAATCAGGACGCGTTCCCTCGCCACGCATGCAGCTCGCCGGTCCACTCAGGTCAACGACGCCGGAGCTAGGGCTCCGGTCGTCTTCTCCGATGGCCCGATTCTCCAAACCTGCAAAACACCCAAATTCGAAAGCAGGGATTAAGGCTACCCCCCCTAAATCGGGGTCTGCGAGTCCATTGGTGGTCTCCGTTTTCACTGAAAGTGCCTGTATAGGCCGGTTCGATCGAAGCAGCTTTCAAAACCCTAACTATGGCATATCATGATTTTTACGTGCAAGCTTTGAAACGATTGCCCAGATCAACTATATAGAACCTCATGAACACATTAGAATGGTTAGAATCAATTAAAACGAGCTGGTAATAAAAATACGAATTCAAGAAATATTTGAATATGTATGAACATGTATGCATCGATCCAGGCTGTTTTGACCTATAACAATGATGTGTACTTACTCATACTTACCCTCTGAAGACAATGGGATGGTTGAGAGAGGCTGAGAGTGGCTGCTTTTGAAATTCGAATTTCTCAAGAATCTTGAAAAATTTTGCAAGAGTTTGGGTTCTTTTTAGGTTAGGGTTTCGTCCTCTGTCTTGTGTGTACTGCTGGGTATTTATAGGAGAGAATTGGATGGCAAAAGCAAGCAAAAAAGATCCATTCATCAATGTGCAAATATTTTCCAATAAATAAAATCAAATTTCTTTAAAAACTTGATTTATTCTTTCCATATGCAAGCTATCACGATTTGGCAAGAGTGGTGGGCTTTCTTGGTCATTAAGAAAGATATAAATCCAACTTATTTGAAAAAGAAACTTAATTTTCATATTTTACATAATTTATTTTTGAATTAAATGTTATAAAATTCAAATATAAATCATGAAAATAGAAAATCACCAATGCCAAGCATTTATGGGTCAAGAATAACATCATGAACAAGTTTGGATCAAAGGATTATAGGCCCATTTGGAAAATTTTGCATTTTGACCAAAATGTCCTTTTGTGCAATTGTCCAAAATTGCCCAACTTCTGGATAGTGTATCTTGCTCAATTTTCCACATTTTTGAGTGTTCTTGGACTTTTTGGAAAGCTCTAAGAATCCTCTAACCAATGTCTTTGGTCTCATCTCATTTGGAGTTACCATGCTCAATATATCTTCAAAACAAAAAGTTGACTTTTTGTTGACTTTGAAAATGACCTGTAATGTCTTGAGCTATACCTCTCAAATGAAGCATTTTTTTGGACATTCTTGTGAGACATGAAGTTGTAGAGAATTGAATTTCCTTCAAAACAAGAGGTGGTGGAAAAATTTCTGAGAAAGTATGAGAAAGTTATGATCAGTCAAAGTTCAGTTGACTTTTCATCTAGAAACCCTAATTTAGAAAGTTTGACTTTTGGGC
This sequence comes from Vicia sativa, assembly GCA_021764765.1. NCBI lineage: Eukaryota > Viridiplantae > Streptophyta > Magnoliopsida > Fabales > Fabaceae > Vicia > Vicia sativa. The sequence goes on from CM038795.1 coordinate 129,643,702, forward strand.
AAATCTTGAGTTTTCTTGATGAATCATGATCAACCCTTGATCAAATGATGAATGTAACTTCAAAATGAGGATGTTGACCAAAAATCAGAAGTTTTGACTACATGTTGACCACAATTGACTTTTTGTCCAATACACCCCCGATTTTCAACCATCTGAACCATTGTCTGAGGAAACTTGACTTGTGAGGCTTGAAACTTGACATGGAGAATCTTTGAAGCATATGAGGAGGCATGAAGGCCATTGGAAATGTTGGAAATCCATCTTGACTTGAGAGATACCAAACCCTAGTTTGGGTTGATTGTCTAGGAGAGAGTTTGTCTGATCAACTCTTGAGGAATCCTTGAGTATGGATGTATGAAATCTCTTGAGTAGATGGAGGGCAAATTTTGGGGTATGACATATACTAGAGAAAAAGGAGTTGCCTCTGTTGAAGTGCGTACTGAAGTACGATACCCATGCAGAGCAAATGGCAGCATTTCATGCCAGTCTTTGTAAGTGATGACCATTTTCTGGACAATCTTTTTGATGTTCTTGTTGGCGGCTTCAACAGCGCCATTCATCTTTGGACGGTAAGGAGACGAGTTATGATGCTCAATCTTGAATTCCTCACACAGTTCTTTCATCATTTTGTTGTTCAAGTTTGATCCATTGTCAGTAATGATCTTACTTGGAATTCCATATCGGCAAATGAGGCTGTTCTTGATGAACCTCACAACCACTTGTCTTGTGACGTTGGCGTAAGATGCTGCTTTGACCCATTTGGTGAAGTAATCAATAGCCACCAGAATGAAGCGATGTCCGTTGGACGCTTTTGGTTCAATCATTCCAATCATGTCAATGCCCCACATGGAGAACGGCCACGGAGAGGAGAGAACGTTGAGTAGAGTCGGAGGCACATGGATCTTATCTGCGTAGATCTGGCACTTGTGACATCTTTTAACGTGTTTGCAGCAATCAGATTCCATCGTTATCCAATAATATCCTGCTCTTAAGATCTTTCTGGACATTGCATGCCCATTTGAATGGGTTCCAAAGGACCCTTCATGCACTTCATGGATGATCGTGTCTGCTTCTTGTCTGTCGACGCATCTGAGCAGAACCATGTCGAAGTTTCTTTTGTATAGCACATCTCCGTTCAAGAAGAAATTCCTAGAAAGCCTCCTTAGAGTTTTCTTATCCTTGTACGATGCCCCGAGTGGGTACTCTCGTGTTTGAAGGAAACGTTTGATGTCGTGGAACCACGGCTTATCGTCGAAGACTGCTTCTGTTGCAAACACATATGCAGGTCTTTCAAGGCGTCTGATGCGAATTCTGGGCATATCATTCCAATCATTGACTTTGAACATGGAAGATAGAGTAGCCAAGGCGTCTGCCATCCGATTTTGATCTCGAGGGATATGATGCAGTTCAACTTTGTTGAAGAAAGTCAACAACCGTCTCGCATAATCTCTGTAAGGAATTAGACCAAAATGATGAGTTTCATACTTGTCTTTGATTTGATTGATCACAAGGGTGAGTCTCCATATATATCAAGGATCTTGATCCTCAAGTCGATGGCTTCTTCAATACCCATGATGCATGCTTCATATACGCTATGTTGTTGGTACAATCAAATAGCAATCAGCGGAAAACGGATATGAGAACCCTCGGAGTAATGATGACGCCCCAATTCCATTACTAAAACATTTACGGCTCCATCGAAGACTAGGCCCCATCTGGATTCTGGATCTGGTCCTTCTCCGTGTAGCGGTTCGTCACAATCTTTCATCTTCAAGTACATAACATCCTCGTCTGGGAAGTCATATTTGAGAGATTGGGATTCATTGAGCGGCTGATAAGCCAAGTGATCGGCAAGAATGCTTCCTTTAACCGCTTTGGCGCGGTATTGGATGTCATATTCAGATAGTAGCATTTGCCATCGAGCGATTCTCCCGGTTAAGGCAGGCTTCTCAAATACGTACTTGATAGGATCCATTTTGGATATTAACCAAGTCGTGTGATTGATCATGTATTGGCGAAGACGTTTTGAAGCCCATACCAAAGCGCAACATGTTTTCTCGAGCATGGAGTAACGAGTTTCACAGTCTGTGAATTTCTTACTCAGGTAGTAGATGGCATGCTCCTTCTTACCGGTTTCGTCTTGTTGTCCAAGTACGCAGCCCATGGACTCTTCTAGTACGGTAAGGTATATGATCAATGGTCTTCCTTCCACTGGAGGGATCAGTATTGGTGGTTCTGACAGGTATTCTTTGATACTATCGAATGCTTTTTGGCAATCGGCTGTCCACACAACCTTTTGATCTTTGCGTAGAAGTTTGAATATCGGCCCACAGGTAGCAGTCATCTGAGAGATAAATCTGGAGATGTAATTTAATCGTCCAAGAAATCCTCTTACTTGATTTTCCGTATGTGGTGTAGGCATTTCCTGAATAGCCTTGACTTTGTCAGGGTCGACTTCAATTCCTCTTTGACTGACGATGAAACCTAGGAGTTTTCCTGATCTTACCCCAAAGGTACACTTGTTAGGATTCAGGCGGAGCTGAAACTTCCTTAGTCGTTGAAACAGCTTTAAGAGATATTCTATATGCTCTTCTTCTGTGTCAGACTTTGCTATCATGTCGTCCACGTAGACCTCGATCTCTTTATGCATCATATCATGAAAGAGAGTAGTCATTGCCCTCTGGTAAGTTGCGCCTGCATTCTTTAATCCAAATGGCATTACTTTGTAGCAAAAAGTGCCCCATGGCGTGATGAAAGATGTCTTCTCCATATCTTCGGGAGCCATTCTGATCTGATTATAACCAGAGAAACCATCCATGAAGGAAAAGACGTTGAATTTGGCAGTGCTATCCACTAGCATGTCGATATGCGGAAGTGGGAAATCGTCTTTTGGACTAGCTTTGTTCAGATCTCGGTAGTCAACACACATTCTGACCTTTCCATCTTTCTTGGATACAGGTACTATGTTGGCTAGCCATTGAGGATACTCAGAAGTGACAAGGAAACCAGCGTCGAGCTGTTTTTGGACTTCCTTTTTAATTTTCTCAGCCATTTCAGGATGAACTCTCCTCAGTTTTTGCTTAACTGGCGGACATTCTGGTTTTAACGGCAAGTGATGCTCTACTATGCTGGTATCCAAACCCGGCATGTCCTGGTAGGACCAAGCAAACACATCAACGTATTCTTTGAGAAGACTTATCAGTTTGCCTTTGACACTGTTGTTGAGTGAAGCTCCGATATTTACTTCTTTTGCGTCTTCCTCAGAACTCAAGTTGATTGCTTCTATAGGTTCTTTGTGAGGCTGGATGATCCTTTCCTCGTGCTTAAGCAGCCTAGAAATTTCATCCGGGATCTCTTCTTCAACTTCTTCTTCAGCGACTTCGCAGGGGATTTCAAAGTTGAGAGAGAGCGTAGAGTTACTGCTTTCAATGGGTTTGTCCATTTGTTTAATCTGCAATTTTGATTTATGTTTGATTAAAAAAAAAAGTTTTTATCATCATTTTTTTTTGAAAGTTAATGTGAAAGTGTTGCAGATTAATTTTTCATTATGATTTTTTTTTTTTTTGAAGATTTTTTTTTTACTGTGTTTTTTTTAGGATTATCATTTCCAGAAAAGGGTAAAAATGAAAATAAACACAGAGAGTGGAAACAAAACAACGCATTTTATTTATGTTTCACAATATGAACAGGGCCCTAAAATACAAACTCATTTGTCTTGGGCAAGACAAAGAGAAATTATTTAAAAGCTAAACCCTATAAAACATCTCTTCGCTTTGGGCGAAGCGAGAGTTCAAAACAAAAAGCAAAGATAAACTACTTAGAGCTATGAACATTAGTCCTAACTTCAACAGGTTTCCAATAGTGACGAACTCCTTGGAAGTCGAGGTACTCGGGTAATTTTCCTCTTGGTTTAACCCTTGAGTAAACTTTGATTGCTGGCTGAGCAGGCTTTGAAGACTCTGGACGATGGCCTTTGCCTTTGGTGCTGCTAAAGCGATCTTCTTGATTAATGATCGGAAGTATGAGAGATAGCCTTTGTACTTCCTGTTGATCTTTGTGTTGAATATTAGGGATGTTCCTTCCAGTCTTCGGAGTGAAGAGACTCGTTGTCAGCGACACTTTCCGCATCGTATCCTGAATCATACTCTTGATCTTCAGTGATCATGTTAATGTAGTGGTAACGGGATCGGCTTGGTGAAATCCACGACGCGTTGAAACAGAGATCTTCATTTGGGACCTCGATCGTTGATTAATTTGAGAAGACGAGTATTCCTCTTACGATTGACTAGGGTAGTCAAAGTCATCACCCCATCCTGTGGGTTGGATATCTTCAATCCGGATTTTTGAGCTTTCTGGCGCAGAGTATTTCACCATGTAGTCGTATTTGCCACTTGGTTCTCCCAAGGTATCCCAAATTTCAGCAGGGACTGGTGGATTTTCATGTTGCTGCAAGGACATGTCTTTGAATTGATCAGTCGGTGCATATGATTCCTCTTGAGACTCATATTCAGGGCTATTCAAATAAGTGCTCCATTCTTCAGATTCAGATGGATCATCTTCATCCTCTTCAATGGTTACAACATTAACCTCTTGCGGAACAGGGTTTAAGAAACCTCCACTATGAAATACTTCCTTGATCAGGGGAAGTGCTTCATCCTTCTCTTGTTTTTTGTAGAATACGGGTGTGAACCCGAGTCCGGCTTTCGTTTCATTCTTGACAGGTTTGATAACTTGTCCCCATCCTCGAGTGTTGCCATCTTTCACCATTTGTGCCGCTTCTTTATATGAAGAGATAGATGATCTGTTTTTAGTAGATTCATCTTCTAACGGATTTTCTAGGAGATGCGGCGTTTCAATGTCATTGGCAGTGATGAAGGAGAAACTGGATAGATGACTTACAAGTAAAGCTTGTTCACCGCTGATGGTCACCAACTTTCCATTTACTGTGAATTTTAATTTCTGATGGAGAGTAGAATTCTCGCATCGTGGATCCAAGGTCTTCCTAGCAAGCAACTATACGTGTGGTACGTCCATGACTTGGGCGTAATTTTGAAAGTGTGAGGGCCAATTGTCATTGGGAGATCAACTTCCCAATAAGCGACTTTCTCGATCCATCGAAAGCTCTTACTATGATGTCGTTGAACTTCATTGGCATTCCTTTGTAAGCTAAACGAGCGGCGTCGTTTTGGCATTACATTTAAAGGCGAACTGTATCCACCAATACATTAGATAGGGAATCATTGGCAAATCATTGAGATGTGCAAGGCCAAGTTGTGATTTTTCCTTCTTCGAAGTTCTTCATCAGAAACTCGATTGTTGCGGTTTGTTGTTGGAGCGATCCTCCAAATTGGTGCGTAGTCACATCGTGATCCACATAAGCCTGGTCTAGTACTCTCATTAAAGCTTCTCGGTGAGCTTGAGTTAAGGAGTAAAGAGTGTTGAAATTTTTGAAGGAGTCGCATCAATTGGTCTACGACTCGATATTCGCTCTTCTTGATTAGTTTGTATCTCGTCAAAGTCGAGTTGATGTTGGTTCCATCAGTAAAACCAATGTTTGTACAGGTTAACAATGGGAATCGTTTCAGATTCTCGGAGGATATGTTAACTTGGTTTTGTTTAACAAGGAGAAGGCGATTTTGGTGGCAATGGGCGTGAACTCGTCCACTTGGCGTTACTCGTCCGATTTTTATATTGACATTAGTGGAAGTGTAGGCATGGGTTTCTCCTTCCCATCCTCTATCAAGGTTAAATTATCTTGGGAATTGCTCTAGTAGAACTGCAACAGGACCGGTGGGCAAATTACCAAAGGAGATGTTGGAATGTTGGAACCACCGATCTCCACATGCTCGGGTATGTTGAAACAAGGGATCACAACGTTTACTTCGGGATTTTCCGAGTTGATATCTGAGACTAAAAGCTCATGCGGAAAATGCCCTATTGTATTTACGTCATGGTCATCTCGGTTTCTGTAGATTTGTAAATCACCAATGTCTAACAAATGCTGAATATCTGCTCTTATGGTGGGACATCCATGGATATTCTTGGAACAGATATAGCAAGCTGCATAATCATGCTTAGTGAAGGTGCTCATGGTACTGTATGCTTCATGAAGATGCACTAAGTTTCCTTTGACTAAGTTTACATCGTGACAAGGTACTGTCTGTATTCCTTAGCATTAGATTCTTGAGTGTCCACTATGGTGGGAAGTGGATTGGCTTGCACATTCGGACTTGTGTTTGAAGGAAAGAAGATTAGCCTTTACTAATCTCGTACTTCGCCTTGATGCTATGCAATGCTCAAGGTCATGGCCTGGTGCCCCTTGGTGAAAAGGGCAAGACATGTCAGCTTTGTACCACCATGGTAGTTTTTCAGGGACCGGAGGCGGTAACCTTGTTTGTATTAGATTCCTTTCTATCAGCGCAGGGTAAAGTTCTGTGTACGTCATGGGAATTGGGTCGAACTGAGTGACCCGAGGCGTACGGTTTTGGTTGTGAAACTGCTGAGCCTGTTGACGAGGCTGTTGAGTTTGTTGATTTTGTTGAAATTGCGGAGCAATTCCTGGAGTTGTGTTGACAGTGGGCGCTATGGCAGCTACTTGTCGTTGTTGAATGACATTCTTGCGTGGTTTCCCTCGGGATACCATTCCTACGTCATGTTCTTTTTTCCTTGGGAAACTGGTTCCAACTTTCTTGGTATTACTAGAAGATCCTACTTCCTTGGTTAGACGTCCTGTCCGAACCCCTTCTTCTAGTCGCATTCCCATGCTTACCATTTCGTTGAAGTCACCGGGAGCGCTAGCGATCATTCGCTCATAGTAGAATGAGTTTAGAGTATTCAAGAATACCTTAGTCATCTCTTTCTCTTCCAAGGGCGGGTTGACTTGGGCGCAATTTCCTCCATCGTTCGCATATTCCTTGAATGTCTCTCTTCCCTTTGAGACATGGAGCGGAGTTGATCCCTATCAGGAGCCATATCCAAGTTGAATTTGTATTCTGGACGAAGGCTTTACCTAAGTCGTTGAATGATTGGATATTCGTCTTGTCTAAACCCATGTACCACTTGATGCGGCACGGTGAGACTATCACGAAGTAATGAATTAACAGCTGATGATCCTCATTGTACGTAGACATTTTCCTAGCATACATTGTAAGATGACTCTGAGGACAAGAATTCCCTTTGTACTTTTCAAAATCCGGGATTTTAAATTTCGCGGGTATTTTTACACGAGGGACTAAGCAGAGATCCTGGGCGCTTTTCCCAAACAATTCTTTCCCTTGAATCGTTTTTATCTCAAGCTGCATTTTGAGGAGTTGTTCCTGGAGATTTTCCATTGAACCACGAGTGTTCGTGCTATTTCCTGGAGTGTGATGAACTTCTTCGTCGGTGGTAGTGTGCACTACGGAAGCTGAGTTCAACATGATCGGTTGAGAAACCGACATTGTTACTTGTGGAAAAGTTATTCCACGTTGTGGAGTGAACGTAGCGTTTTGCTGCAAAGTAGGTATTTCAAGAGAGGTTGTTTGAGAAGTCGGTTGGCGAACTCCAATGCCGAAGTTAAAAGGCATTCCCCATGGATAGCCCTCGGCATCTTTGAAAGGAGAACTACCGATGACGGCTAAAACTGGAGTAGTAGTATCCTCTGAAGTTGCTATTTGGTTATGACTGCTCGATGCTGCTTGTTGAATTTGCGCTGTGGCAAGCGAGTTGACTAAAGATGTGAGTCTCTCCACTTCTTCTTGTAGCGTAGTTACCGTACTACGGAGTTCAACGTTTTCTTGCTCAAAATTCTCCATTACTTTTCTTCTTTTTGCTCTGGTATCATACGTTCGAGTTGGCTGCGGACGCAGTCGAGAAACTCTAAGACACGACAGCTTAACAATTTTCTATCTGGAAAAAGTGACAGTTCAAAACTGTGAATGATTAGACTCTAGATGGTAGACTTAAATGCAAAGTATGATGCATGAATATGATTGTAAAGAAAAGAAATTTCCAAAGAATTTACGCTAAACGAGATATTTCTGGCAAATATTTGGATGGAAAACACAAATTTTATTGATTAATGAAGGAAGATTACAACAATTTTTTTTTTTTGTTGGAGCATTGCTCACACAAATGATACAATAAATGATAAAAATTACAAACTAAATTAAACTAATTAAACATCTTCGTCGGATGACGATCAAAACTTGATGCGACGACGGATTTCCTTCCCATAGTGAGCTTTTAGTTTGGCTTTCTCGGCTTTTAGCTTGCTAATGACTCTCTTCCACTCGTTGGGAGCGGGCTTGTTGGTTGTCATTTCCTCGAGCTTTCTTTTCCTTTCCTTGACGTATACGGATGGCGTTATCCTTCTGGCGAATCTTCTCATCTTTCTCCATGAGCCATTCATCTTGGAAGTAGAGCGTCTTTTCATGATCTTTGACTTGCTTCTTGAGCTTCTTATTCTCAAGGTTAGTCTTAAGGAATTTGCTTTCCAAAGCTTCCTTCTCAAACCTTATCTTGGTCAAGGCTTCTTGGTATTCTCCCACAGCTTCAACGGGAAAATTTGTTGATTTGGGCGGTGAGAACATGGGATCCTCATAAGCGTAAGGCATTCGGAATTCCTTCACTCTTTTCTTTATCCAAGAAGTGTAGGTTTCCATGGCTACACAATTCTTTGCCTTACCTTTTCCTTTCTTTCGGATGTGATGCCAAGCTTTGATCATCCTAGCCTTCAATCCTTGGGAATCCTCACCTTCATGATAGAAGTAGCTTTCTACTGTAAAACCGGGAGGTTTACCAGAATTTGCGTATCCGAGCTGACGTTTTGCTAGGAATGGGCTATAGTTGATTCCTCCTTTCGTACCAATGAGAGGTACGTTGGCAAATTCTCCACAGCTCTCAATGATTTCCATCTTATTGTTTGCCAAGGTATACCAATGGATATCATCGTTTGTAAGAGACATGAGTCTTCTGGACCAATGCCACTCGTCTTTGTTTTCGCGGAAGATAGGAGATTTAGGCAGGTGTGAGACAATCCATTTGAAAAACAGAGGTACACAACACACGATAGTTCCGTCTCCTTGACGATTCCTATGATGAATAGAGACGACGTGTCACCAAGCGAGTGGAGCAGGATTTCCAATCAGAAAGATCCTTATGGCGTTGATATCAACGAAATTTGGGACGTTGGGAAACAACACAAATCCATAGAGGAGTAAAGCTAAAATAGCTTCAAAGGCTACCATACTACCGGCTTCAAAGAATTTGAGAGCCTTCTCCATTAGGAACTTTGAAGTTAGTCCTAAGAGTTTTCCTTTGGTAGTTAGGTTTTTGTCTATCTCAGGTTTCTTTAAATGAGTCATTGTTGCAATGACTTGTGACTTAGGAATGGCTTCCAAACCATTGAAAGGCACTTTGTCTGATACTGAGATTCCCAAGATATGCGCATACTCTTCCAAAGTAGGCATCAGCGATAATCGGGAAAGTGAAACGATAGGCGGATCGTAGAACGACGAAGGTTTTGAGAAGTCCTTCATCAACGTTAGCGTTCAAAAGAGTTAAAAGAGTTCCATAGCGTTTTCTGAAATCCGAAGGATCTTCTACCAAGGATGCTAACTCTTTCAACTTTCCTACGTCAGGAATCCTAAAACTGTATCTTTTGGTGAATCTTCCTCTGACGTCCATCACTCTAACCTAAAATATTTTACAAAGAAAACATCTCTAAATTCTTTGGAAATGGAGAGAGAAAATGAAGTTTTTTTTTTTGAATGAATGAATGAATGCATGAATGCAACAAACATGGTTAGTAGTTATACACACGGGCAAGCGTTCGAAGTCACGAGCATGAAGCCAACGATAAGAATCAACGTGGTTAAGTTCTAAGGGCTTATTCATCTGTGAATCGGGTTCTCGATATCTGAGCTCAACACTCCCTTCAAAACATTATTGGATTTGGTGAATACTCGATGGTCCAATAATATTTTCAAGAGAAACTCTTTGATCGTAGTATCGCATGACAATTACTCTAGGCTTACACCGAATAATCTCGCACTACATCCTAATGGCGGGATGGTTTATGTGTTCTGATCCACTCGACTTCTTAAGTTCTCCGAAAATACATCTTCGCAATTACTTGCTTAAACACAATACCCTCAAGACAACCTCCACTGCGGAAATATTAACCGAAAGCATTGAACTGCTCACGTATTAATACCTCCACCTAGATCTTAAAATGTTTCTTAAATCCGGGTTAGGATTTCTTTCCATCAAGTGAAATCGCGAAACATACAATAAAGAAAAACATATATATGCAAAATATGAAAAGCTTATCCCCCTTTTTTTTCTTTTTGAAAACAAAAAAAGCTTGGTGCTCTCGGCGAGTAACGTTTTCTTTTTGAAAAATCAAAGTTTCAGTTCTCCCAGAGTCGCCATTTTTCTGTTCGCGTTAAAGGTGACACGCCATGAGGATGCGACGTGAGTTCGGATCTTCCGCACGCAACGATTTAAATCTTTTGATTTGTTTATAAAGATGCCATGAGCATCAAGCTTTATTATTTTCAACACAAGAAAGATGATTTAATGATTATGAAAAGGGAAAGTGAAATACCCTCAATTGATATTGATATGCGTAACGACTAGCGCAAACTAGACATAACGCATTGGGGAGATTCGAGTAAGGGGATTGGTATATAAAGGGAATAGATGGAGCACCCTAAATATATGTAGTTATCTGACTTTATATATGAATATGTTTGATATGTTGTGTGTTTTTTAATTGCTATTTCTATGATTGGGAAAGTTTCTCCTTTGGGATTTTAAGAAATAGTAGATTATGTGGGATTCTAGGTTTTGTTATTATTGTGCTCGCAAAGATCTATGGATCTTCTGCATACATATCCCCTAGTGGGAATCAGAGCATTTGTAGCTCGGATCTACAGGGTTCTATGGTTTGTTTGGTCTGAGGGAGATAGAAATTTGCTCGGCAAGGATGAGACCTTGTGCCTACGTATTCTCAAAAGGATGTTGAGAAAGTCAGAGCAATCGTAGTTCCCACTTATGCTAGTGGAAAGCAACGGGATGTTAGTAAGAGAGACAAATGTCATCTTAATGAAAAATGTATCTAATCTATTTCATCACATACATTTTTGAAAAGTTTGATTGATTGAAATCTTTCGTCGTAAGTATTAGGTGTTTTGCTTGAGTATACAAGCGTTACCACTTACATGTTTAAGAAAGATGTTTGAAAAAGATGATTGAATCTTTTAACTGTAAGTATTGGGTGTTTTGCTTGAGTGTACAAGCGTTACCACTTACTGTTAATAGATGTTTTTGTTTGAAAAGAATTTAAAAAGAGTTTGAAAAGTTTTGATTGTATGTGATGTAATGGATGAGATACTTCTTCCATAGAGATGATAGATGTCTAAATCTCAAGGAGAAATTGATTGGATTAAAGGGATGCTTTTAAGAAGCCCGTGGGTCCTTGTATTGTTAGCCCAAGAGGAGGCATTCCGAGGGTCATCGAGGGTCATCAAGGGTCCTTGTATGAAGCTCAAGAGGAAGCTATAGGGTATGGCTGGCTTTGGCTTGAAAAGGGATTTCACCGAGAAATCATCCTTTTCTGAATAAGAGCAACTTCACCGGGAAATTTTACTCTATGGGGAATTTGAAAGTGATTTCACCGGGAAACCATCCTTTCAGGTGTTCTATCTTAGCGCGGGTGATTCTTTGTATTGGAAGCCCAAGAGGAGGCTGTTAAGAGATTTCCTGTCTCTTTCATTGTATGATGCCCAAGAGAAGGCTAAACTCAATGAGGAGTTCTTTTGAACGAAGCCCAAGAGGAGGCTGACTCAACAGGGGAGTGTTGTCTTATACGAAGCCTAAGCGGAGGCTAACTCTGTGGGAGAGTTTCTTTGTACAAAGCCCAAGAGAAGGCTAACCCATGCTGGGGATAAGTTATCTTGTATGAAGCCCAAGCGGAGGCTAAACTCAACTGGTGATGAGTTGTCTTGTATGAAGCCCAAGCGGAGGCTATACTGTGGGAAACCTATTGATTAGTCTAATTGTTATGTTATTATTAGACAGTTTGTATAAACAGGTGTGTGTGTGTGTGTGTGTGACATGTATTCACAGGAGTTTATGAAGGAAATATAAACAATGCATGATGTTTATTTACAGCAGTTTATGAAATATAACCAAGTGTTTGTGAAACGAACGTTTAAAACGAGCGTAACTTGATTATTTACAAGTTTGAATTGTGTACAAGGAAATGAATACACGAACGAGTTTTTTATGTACAGAGAAAGATGGATGTACATAGGAGGGTTGGGACTTACACCGTAAGGGAGGCCCATTGATTTGAAAGCAGTTTCACAGGGAATAATGCTCCTTTCAATACCAATGGTATTTAGTGTACAGATGAAAAGAAATGATTGATCAAAGTTTATCTGTAAAAAGTATTTTCAAAAGAAAGAGTATCTGTATTATGTACAGATAAAAGTTTTTTGAAAAAGAAGTATCTGTGTTATGTACAGATAAAAAGTTTGTTATGTACAAGGAAAAGATTATGTATGTACATAAAGAATGTTTGGTTTGTATATACACAAGTGGAGTGAAAACAAACGATCGAAGTTTGTCTTTACTTGAGTATAAAAGAAGTATCTGTATTATGTACAGATAAAACTTTGTAAAAAGTATTTGACAAAAGTTTGATATGTACAAAGAAATATTATGTACATAAAAGAATGTTATGGGACTTACACCGTGATGGAGGCCCATTGGTCTGAAAGAAGTTTTACTCAGGAGAATTCTTCTTTTAAAACCAATGGATTCGGCGTATAGACAAACGAATGAAAAACAAATGAAAGAAATTTGTTTATGTTTGAATATTGACAAAGATGTTTTGAATATGTACAAATAAAACTAAGTATGTACATAAAGGGTTGGGACTTACACCATAAGGGTGGCCCATGATCGATCGAGAAATTCGAGAAGAAACGAATTCAGTTTTATCGTTTTGAATTGGATCGATTATGGTAAAAAAAAATGCAAGTTTGATGAAAAAAGTTTTGAAGAATGATTTGAAAATGTTTTGAAATGTTTTGAAGTGTGAAGTTGATTTATGAAAAGTTTTGAAAAAAATCGGGCTTCGAAAGTTTGAAAAAAAATCACCTTTAAAGGTGTTTTGAAAAGTATTCAAAGTACCGTTTTCGGCTCGATCAAAATTTAATCAGATGAAAGTTTTTTTGGATTTTTTTGACATAATCACAAAATATATATATTAAATGACAAGTGTGCAAAAAATCATCTCAAAATGAGAAGTTTTGATTGGTTAAAAAAATTGTTGAAGTTTGATAAAAAACATGAAAATATTGAAGTTTTGTGAAAAGGATGAAAAATGGTCTTCTTGGTTTTGAACCCATGACCTTTGGGTGGACGCGTGTCAAAAGAACTAAGAGCAAGCCGGGGACCAGAGCCAGCGTTTGAATGTGTTAGTGGAAAATGACACGCGTTGATATCATGTTGGATTATTTGAATTTTCAAAAATGAAGAACAATGAAGAACACGCGAACAGGTTTATAGTTTTTATTTTCGAAACTTTGATCCAAGCTATCTCCTTCGTTTCTTAATGAAATTCAACGTTGTAAACATTAAAGTCACTCGTTTTTCCTCACGAACATGATGGCACATGTTAATTTCATTTATTTTAAGCCTAACGTGTTTTGATTTCGGAAAACTAAGAACCCTAAAAACTGATTTCTCAAATTAAATGATGGATTGTTCATGATTGTTTGATTTTGTTGAGGGTTATCATTCGTTATTAGTGCAGAAAGAGAATGGCCAAGAGCTTTTCTCAATTGGTGCAAGGAATATGGAGTTTGAAGTTCGTATGGATACCGGAAAATGAGAATCGAAGGAGCTCAAAACGTGTTTCCAGAATTGGTTTAAGGATTGCTACACCTTCATCGGCATGTATGGAAGCTTTGTGGATGGCCTGCTTGCTTTGAACTTGCTCCAATCTCTCCAACCAAGTCAACCTACAGTCAGCTTAAAACAAAACTCGAAATCGAGGTTAATGGTGTTACAGTTCAGGATTAATGGTTTGGATCATTCCTATGATACATACTGATGATGTTTGAATGGTTAGAACATAGTTTGATCAAGCCTAGTTCCAAATTCGAATTCCATGGCAGTTTTGAAGAGTTTGAAAAATGAAAATGAAATTCTGGTTTTCAGTTTAGTTCATGTTGATTTTAAGCTTTGAATAAGTTTGATAGTGATTATGAAGCATGTTTGACACCAAAGATCATTATGATTTTCACTGATTTTATAAATTGCAAGTTTTTTTCAAAAGTTCATCATGTTTCTTGATTTTGAAGAAAGAAAAGTGAAAGCATGATTCTTGCAATGCTTTGGTGTGCATTTCTCTTGAATTGGTCATCCTTTTATAGGCAAGAGGTCTGAAATGTTAGGCAAGAAGTACATGGCATTTGGTAACTCAAAGCTTGCTTAGAGGGCAAGATGGTCATTTGGAAAGTAAAAGGAAGGTTCCCTTTTTTACCATGTGTGAATTTTCACAATTTGATCCAATCTTCAATTATATCTTCAAGATGATATTTATCAGTCCATGATGACTCATTTTGGCAAGGTGGCAAGGTTGAATTACTTCATGATGAAGAAAATTCAAAAAATGACCTATAATTGATGTTTGAACTTTGAAAAAATCAAGTTTCATGGAGCCTTTTGTTCCAATTTCAAAGACATAGCTAGCCTTCATGGATTTTGGAGTTCTTGGACATTTTGGAAAGATTTTTCCATGATCTACAACTTTCATGTTTTGAGTTTTTTCAAATTCCAATTGGAACTAGGTGAAAAAATGGCTTGAAGTTTGGAAAAAATGTGAAATTTCAACACTTAGAAATTTTTCTAAGTTATAGAAATTTTGACTTTTTGTTGACTTTTCCAAATTCTTTGATTTTTTATGATCATGATGGATCATTTGAAGTATTTTGATGATTGAAAAGTTTTGTTTTGAAAAATTTGACCAAAAGTCAAAGTTTGACTTTTCTATGAGATGAAATTTCATCGACGTTTAAATTGGTGATGAATTCTGTGAACCTCTGTGATGTTTTGAATCAGAAATTAGGTCAAGATGTTATATCTAAGATATAATGACCAATCTCTATCCAAAAAAGTCAATTACTGCTCAAAAAATCAGAGAATGCCTATGCTCGACCAAAACCCTAATTGGTCGATCTTTGATTGATCTGTGAGAAAATTTGATATCTGAGGATTGAAGGCTGATGATTTGATCAAGATAGATCAAATGGAGTGAGAAAATCTCAAACCCTAATTGGTTAGCTCTTGAATCAGATGAAAATCTGATGAAACCCTAATTTTGACTGTGAATGCTATACCGATTAATCTATCGAATCTAGTTATGCAATGATGCAAATGTATGGTGGTATATTAGGTCAAAATTTGGGGTATGACAGGTTCCTCTATAACGGGATTAGTCCAGTACCCTTGACATACAAGAGCTTTTTACTATAATCAAAACTCGATTACAATTTGCTTAAACACACTAGTCCAAGACTTTCTTCTCAATTTCACCAGAAAGAGACTCCTTGCCTAAACCAATTGTTTAGGACTTCCTTGCTCAATCACACTAGAAAGAGACTTCCTTTCCAAAACTCACATTCCATGACTTCTTGCTCAATCACGCCTGAAAGAGACTTCCTTGCCCAAACTAATAGTTTGTGAGTTCTTTTATCAAACACATGGCCTAATACTTTCTTGCTCAAACACAGTCTGAAACTTTTACAAATACTAAACAAACTATTAAGGATTTATAATAAGATGCATTTGATATACAATTAGAGGTAATATTAAACCATCACAAGTAAAGACCTTTCTTGTTATTTCTAAGATATACAAGTGTGTGAAGTTCTCAAGTCTATGTGAAATACAACAACTATATACAATAGCTTAGAGAACGTGATATTTCTAGTTTAGACATGTTGTATATTTATTTTCTTGTTGTTCATACTATTGATTCTTTTGAATCTTTAGCTTCTTATATAGATGGAACAAAAAGTGAAGTTGGAATTTTCTTGCACAAGTGTCTTTGCTGAAGAAGCAGTTTCCAAGAGAGAGACATTAGAGTTGGTACAATGAGGATTTTCATCTTCTGAATAATCTCTTTATCGTTTGTGTCTTTCTCAAGTAAGTTGTCCATGGGCATGGATTGGTAGACTAAAGAAATTGTATCATTTAGCCTTGAGCCTTGTGCTAAAACCTCTATTTGACTTTCTCCATAATTCTAGTCGTTGACAAAATGGAAGTTATTTTTGCACAGAGTATGGACATAAGAGCTTTGAACTATGTTTCCAACTGACCGCTTGAAGTTTCGCTTGAATTATTATTATAGGCAAAGGAAATGTTGCAATTGAGTTTCTATTTGATCATCAGAAGTTGAAAAATGTATGGCTCTTGAGGTTCTATTAGAATTTTAGATTTTGATCCTTTGGAATCTAAATTTCATGTTTCTTCTTTACAAGCTAAAATTAACTGGGTCATAACCAAATTAATAACTAGCTTTAATGAACCTGCACACTTAATCAAATATTAGTATATCATTTTGTTTCTTAAGTACTTTTGTTATCATCAAAATCCAAGAAGTGTGAGCATGAGTAGTTTTTGTTCCCACAATGAGAAAGAGTCACACCATGACTCCTTGAAAAATATGTTGTCAACAATATCCCTAAATCATATCATGGGGGAGTTGTTGATTCCCCTAAATATTTCTTAAACCCTAGGCCCAAAAGGCCTATGCAAATACTTCTCCCCAAAGGGAGAAAGATAGATCCAATTAATACGTTTATACCTAAGCATCAAATACATATACAGAGCCTTTCACCCCATGTGAGCAAGTCCTTTAAACTACCATAAACACTAACATACATGACTTCTCATCGTCTTGGGCAAACTTTAACCACCATAATTTGTGATACATCTACTAAGGTCTCTGAGTGACCCTGCCTTTGTAAGGATAACATGCACATTTGTACTTTTTGACCAATATAGTGGCATCCATTGGGGTCGCTATAAAACTAACATGGGTCACATCTTCTCCATCATCATCACCCTACTCACTGTTACGTTCCTCTTTTACATCTAACCATTTTCGACCATAGTTAACATAATAGTCTCATTCTCTACGCTAGAAGATGCTAGTGGTAGTAGTGATGTTGACGCTCTGAAGAGATGTATGTCGCTATGGACAAATTGCAGTGTCATAACCAAACACTAGATACAATGTACATAAAAATATCAATGGTTAGAGGTTCTTCATGAGAAAATTTTAGGAAATTAACTCATTATTTTTCTAGATTATGTATTTTAGTTTCTAAACATTGAATGGTCTTTCTTTGAAAACCTAAAGTATAGTGGCTTTTTTACTTCCTCGTGAATATCTTCATAATCATTTTTTAGTTCATAATAAGTAGATAGGTTTTGAAATTCACTATTTTCATATTTGTGACATATATGTTTGATATTTCATTCATTAGAACTATCAAAATATTCTTCATTTTTTTCTCCCGAAGAGATGTAAGTTCTTTTTCAATTCTTTTAAGGTTAGGACTTCTTTTCCATATTTTCTCATTTTCTTCACTTACACTAGACACTTATTCTTCATGTGTCCTACTTTTATGCCTTCAAAGCATATGTGAAGGAAATTTATTTTTCATTTTGATCTATTTTTTTAAAATTAATGTTTTAATCTTCTTATTAAAATTTTAACCTTTTAATTACTTTATTTAAAAATTCTTGCGTTTTTTATTCCTTCATTTTTACAGAGGTAGTTGTCTCATTTTATGATTTGGAAAGAATGAATTGAAAAACAATTTTACAAGTCATTGTATTTATTTTATTTATACTTTAAAAAATTAAAATTAATTATAAATAAAATTTCTCCTCACGTCAATGTTTTAAATCAAATATAAAGTAATTTCATATCATCATGTTTTAAAATATTTAAAATTAAAATTTTAAGGCAAAAAAAATATCTTAATTTTCCTCTCACAATTAATCTTCCTCTCATAATTTTCACATTCATTAAATTTAACTTAATCAAAATTCCCACATCCAATAAATCCATAATTTCTCTATGGAAATTTCTTCAAGAATGTGTCAATGTTGTTACAATAGAAAAAGATTGGTATATAAAGGAGCTTCAAGAGGCGTCCACCTCATTTTCACGATAAATAGTTCGTCATGGTCAAATGATGGAGAATGAAAAATCGGTCTCCATGGAAATTAGTCAAATGCGTTGTCCTCTTTCTCTCTCTTTTTTCTGTGTGCATCAATCTTTAATGAATAAGTAAAAATTCATGGTTTCTTCTTCATATTTTCATTGCATTTTTGGCTACTTACCATTATTTTTACTTATTTATATGACATTGTTTTAAATTATGAGTTTGTTTCTCTAGGAAATAGCTTGTTTTCCGATAGTGTGCTCGAAGTGTTATTGGATGTATCTTGGATCATGTCTGACCAAGGGTCAATACCTGTTCCCTAGTGTAACACCCTAAATCTAAAAGACTAAAACTCTTTATTTATAAAAATGTGCGAATAATTTTCTCAAACGGTGTTATATAATATCAACATACATCTTTATTCAACAATCATTGTAAAACATAGCAGTGGAATTTCAAACATCAAAAACATCTTTAATTATTTCAAATATAAATCACTTCCTTTTAACAAGTAATTCAAAAACTAAGAACATAAAATATAAAATATGCAAATAGATAACCCATTCTAACGCTACATTATCATAGCTGACAATAAAATTAAAATAAACTCAAAAATGATAAATCACAAAGAAGATATATATGTTATCCTCCAAACACAACAGAAACTAAAGCTTAGTATAACAAGCCACACAAACAACCAAAAATGGGGGATACGTTCATAATGTTAACCTTTTAATAAATAGTTAGGATAGTATCATACAAAACATTCACCAACACGTGAATTATTCACAATAGCAACAAACAATTAATTCACAATGTAAATATGCGTACAATTCAACCAAATCTTCAACTTTAATGCATGTGGTATCAATCTTGGACATCAGAATTATATTATTGATTTCATTCATTCACTGATGGTTCCCTTTTGAACCCAGTTCCTCTTCGAACTCCGACTCGCCACTGGTCCACTCTTCTCAACCAAAGACACGCCACTGAACCACGTTTCATACATCTATCAACGGCACATAATGCATGATATGAAACAATAACATACAGGTGCAACAATCCCCGATGGTTCCTCTTTGAATCGTAAACATCGTCCAATATAGCCACCATAGTAGTTTTTATCTAACTACACTTTTGAACGATATATACATGTAATCACAACTCAACACATGCATATTATTATATATTCATTCACATCATACACCATCAGGGAAAATATTAATATATGTGCTCAACAACATTCATCAACGGAGTAAACATATTATTACTCAATTATGTACACTCACATGGTAGGAAAATTATTACATATGTTCAACATTACTCATCAACTGAGTAAACATATTATTATTCAAGTAAGTTCATCAATAAAGTAATCATAATATTCTACAACTCTCATATTCATTAGGGTCATCTCATAATCCATTAGATAATTTAATACAACACATTATTATTTACCTTCGACTCTAAGACTACCTTACGCCATTTGCAAGGGTTCCCTTAACACTTGCCTTAACTCTGAAGTTACAACATTCTTCCATTTGGTAAGTTTTCTCGTCGTAACTCTAAATAATAAAGATTTTCAACTCTAACATTGTCAAAAAGATTACATGCTCAACAATGCTCACATGTGTACTTTAGCGTTATCTCACTAGTCATCAACATGACTCTGAACACATCAGATTACTTAATTTCAATATTATTAATTCACATAACACTTCAAACACATTAATGTAACTTATTTTCAACTTGTTTGATTATTAAGCATAACTCTATTATATTAAATAACTCAAAGTTCAACTCTTTTAACAATGCATAACTCTAATTTAACTCTAAAATAAAAAATACCTTCGACTCTAACTCTAAACATATCAAACGCAACTCTCTTAATTTAAATCAACTCTAAAACATATCAACTAACTTAAATTAAAATTATTTATAAATAAATTTAATTTCTTAAATTGCTAATGGATTTTTCAAAATTTTAGACTTAACTCTGATATTGTCTTACGTTAAAATAGAATCAAATAATCAAATAATATACTTATGAAAAAATTATGAAAATCTCCAGCTTAAAATATCGGTCAACCCTCTTTCAAATGCAATTTATTGCAGCTCGATCAGAATATTCTGACTCACGTTCTATTATTTCAGTTCAACCCTATCACAATAATTTTTGCATAAACTAAAATAGATTATATGTCTTCAAACTAGCACCAAAAACTATAGACTTGTGATAAAATTATAAAACTATCCATTCTAAAAGATCATTGAAGCCTCTTTTTAAAACAACTGACCGCACCTCAAACGGACTTACGAAACTCAAGTTACGCGTAAAACAAAATGACTAGTACAAAGCTAAAATTGACTACGCCTTTGATATAAAAACCAGAGAACTGCTACATTTGTAGAGATCCTAAACCCAATTTCTCCACTTCAAAATAAATATTATCACGTATCTTTCTAATATCTTTCTAACGCAACTAACGGCAACTCAAACGAATTTACGGAACTCAAGTTATGCACGAATTTACGGAACTCAAGTTATGCATGAAACAAGACGGTCAATCCCCTTCTAAGTCTACCTACAGTTTTTGTATTTTTCTCTCTATTGAACAGATCCAAAACTCTCATATTTCGACTATTTTATTTCTCACCACCCCAAAAACATATATATCGACACACTTATGCACAAATAGGGTACAAGTATTCCAAATTTATATTTTTGCTTCATGGCACCACCACAATTTATCAATCAATATTAGAGCACCAATCAGACAATTCAATTTACAAATTATACAATTTCATATCACATCAGAATAAAGGAAAACCTTATTAATCAATGCCTCAAAGAATTTTTCTCAAATCCTTTTTGACCACAATCATAATCACAGATAAAAGAAAAGGGAGAAGACATAAAAGTAAGGAAACCTCACTATCTCTCTGTTTAACCACACATAATACAAATAATCTCCCCCACCTCAAAATTGCATATCTAAGTAGTTTTTGGCCTTTGGAATTTTCTCTATTTTCCTTCCCACTATCGCTCTTGATTTTTCTGTCTTTTTGCCTATTTTCCAAAATTTTCACAATTGGACTAAAATATCCCTTAACTTAACTATTTACTTAACCTGGTTTGATTATTCTCCTTTCAACCCTCAATTAATCTCACACCTTTATTTATTGGGTTAATATCTATTTTCACCCCTGACATATGGGGTGTATTTGAAAAATCCCCCTGCCAAAAAAAAAGTTCCAATAGTTACCTTGACAAATTTTAAAAGTTTCATTTTTTACCTTTAGGATGCCACATCACCTAAAAGGCTGATGTGGCTTATTTTTTTGTTAAATTTGTATTTTTTTTGTTATTCCACATCACATAATTCCCAAGCAAATGACCAGAATGCCCTTAGCTCCATTTATCTTAAAATCCAAAATTATTTTGTATTCTCCATGTTTCAATTCAGACCCTACGATTAGGGTTTGCTTTCTTCATCTTCATCCTTGCAAACCGCCGCAATTATCCGCGTCCCGGAAACCACTGCAACATGGGCCAAAAAAGCTCTAGATTTAGGCCCACAAGGAATCATGTTCCCGACGGTCGAATCCGCTAAATCCGCAAAAGTCGTATCCTTTTGTCGCTTTCCACCCGTCGGAGTTCGTGGGTCGGTGATCCAATCGTTCGCACTTCCACTACGGTATCGACGAGGGTCACTTGAATAACTACCTCGACGAGATTTCGATTATGTGTCAAGTTGAATCGAAGAAGGAGTGAAGAACATAGACAAGATCGTAGCCGTTGATGGGGTTTATCAGATACAAATGGGACCGTTGGATCCGAAAGTAGTATGGGGTATTTGTGGGATCCGGGAATAAAGTGAGGGAGACATTGAGGGAAGCGGAGAGGAAGGTGTTGAAGAGGAAGAGTGAAAAAGATGGTGTTTTTTTGTCTGGTTTTGCTTTGTCGTTTGATGGGCCTAAGGATCTTAGGTCGCGTGGCTATCACATGGTGTCTGGTGCTACTGATGTTGGTTTGTTTAGGAGTTCAGCTGTGGAGGATGTTGTGAGGCTTAAGGAGAGTTTGGTTGAGGATGATGAGGATAGTGATAAGGGCATTCTGGTCATTTGCTTGGGAATTATGTGATGTGGAATAACCAAAAAATACAAATTTAACAAAAAAATAAGCCACATCAGCCTTTTAGGTGATGTGGCATCTTAAAGGTAAAAAATGAAACTTTTAAAATTTGTCAAGGTAACTATTGGAACTTTTTTTTGGCAGGGGGGTTTTTCAAATACACCCCATATATCAGGGGTGAAAATAGGTATTAACCCTTATTTATTTCTATTTTTCTAAAAAAATAATTTTCTATTATTCTATTATTTAAATTAAAATATTACTCTAATTCACTTATTTTATTAAATCTCACCACACTTTCATCTCTTACTCAATTCACCCCATACTCCTTAATTTAATTAAAAAAATTCTCCCAACTCTAAAATATCTCTAATTTTCTAATATTAATTAAATACAATTAATTAATTAAGTAATTAATTACTCAATTAATTATTTAAATTATTCTAACACCCAAATAAAATTATTAATAATAATAATAATGAAATAATACTAATACTATTAAAATTAAATTAGGGCGTTATACCTACTCCAGGTGAAAATCTGGTTCGAGTTTGACGTGGTAAGAACTCACCTTGTCCTCTGGGGCCACGCTACTAAGAGAGGGTGAGCATGTTATTTCTATTTTGCAATCTTTATCTTTGACTTTGCACTTTTATTGTGGGGTTTTGAAGTTTTTCCATACGCTTGGAGCATTTGTGACAGCACCCTGACATTGTTTGTCATGGGGTTTTGACTTCTTTGGTCATTTGCCCCAAAGGTTTTACTATCCTTTGTGACCACAAGGAAAAGAGAAAAAATTAGTGAAAATATATTTATTCTTGTTGGAAGATATGTCATTACATCATAGTAGTAATTTAGAAATATTCTAAAATAACGTGAGCGGTTAAAATTGTCCGTATGAGATGAGATGCATTGCGTGGATAGTTGTTGGATCCAATTAGATGGTAATTACGCGTCGGAGGATGGAATGTTCTTGGTAGATGTATGGAGTGGTAAAGCGAATGGTCCGTCCCATTTAAAATCATCCAAAAGCAAGGCAGTTAAACGTATGAACTCAAAAATCAAGCCAGTTTTGTTTGCTAAAGAGTTGCCAGATTGGTAGGCCGACTCCAGTCGTGCCCAAACCCCATTTTTAAAGTGGATTAGACAGGTGGTGCCAACTTAAGACACCAAACCAAAAACCTTGGTCCAACCCAACAAAATAGTGGGTCAAATGGGTCGGATCCGTCGTTTTTCGACCTTAGGTAGAATGAGGGACCGCCTAAACGGCCCAAAATATTTCTCATTATAAATTATTATATTTTTCAATATTATTTTCTTCTATTATTCTTTTAAAAATCATATAAAAAATGTAAATATTTTATATTTTAATTATTTTGTTATTAGTATTTAAATATTATAATTTGTGTATATAAACAAAAAACAAACTTCATGCGAACTAAGAGTGCCATGCAAAGTTATAGATCCACATGTCAACTTTAGGACATACGTACTCCAAACAAACATAACTGTTAATATCCAACAAACAACGAAGGCCACAGGAGTGAAGAATTCCCTTCATCGATCAAACTACAGAATCAAAGTAAAAAAAACAAAGCCAAAAGAGACAAAATTATATATCCTTCATTACAACTTTTGTGGTCATTGGCTTTTGATTTATGGATGACATACAAACAGGTAATAATACATTTGTTAAGAACAACTCAAGGTTCATCAGCATCTATATAAATTTATCCATTTGTTTTTCATAAATTTTTATAGCAATGTCAATAACGGTATTATAGATTATGATCTATATTCCTCACACAATCCAATGCTCATTCAGATTATGATGCCAACCCCAGCTTTACACGGATCTTGGTAATCTCATCTATTGGGTTGATATTTTTCATAGCATTGCGTTATCACCTCAAAAAGATTCGAGATCAAAAGATCATTCCGCGTTTAAGATTATCGCGTGCAGGTCACCCCCCAAAGCTTGAAAGATTCTCTCATTACGTAGGTAAACAAAAATATGTATTATATGCAATTACATACATGGATGGATCTACTATTGTTTTATCATTTGGAAATTGGAATGAATCTATATGTAATTTTCTTTGATTTGTTACAGCTAGGCAAATGGGGTTCAAGGATAGGAGAATCGGTCCTGATCTATGGAGATTGGCTTCTGAATATATAAGCAAATATGAGGGGTTTGAAGATGATATATATGCCTATTTTGAGAATGAACCAGATGCTGATTCACTTTATGTCAAGTTGGTGGAAGAGTTTGAGAGATGCATTCTTAGTTACTTTGGATTTCATTGGAACCATTGTGACATATTGATAAGTCAGGTATCAGAGGTGTTAGCAGCAATACACTCTTAAAACTGAACATCCAACATTGAAAGTAAAAATGAGATGTTTTTGGCTTTCAGGTGTTAAGCTCGGACATTTGTGAGCCAAAGAAGAAGTTAAAGAACATAGTTATGGCCGCTACTAGGTGTGTATTTCTAACATTCTCTATGAATAGTAAGATTTGGATTTGGTGCAGTAGTTGTTCACGCAAATCCTGATCTCGACTGCTCTATCTCAAATGAAGCTGAGATCGTTTAAAGCTAATTTGTTAGCGTAATCTAAGTATTTCAGTCTCATTTCAGTGGTCGAGATCATTTACTATGCGGAATTACTACTGCAGGCAACTTGGTCCATGTTCAAAAGAGTTAATTCAGAGAGTATTTTTTTTCTTTGCGCAGGGACCAAAGGTTCGAGAGAGTTGCCAAGAGTCTGAAGGTGGCTAGTGTTTTTAATACATTAGTGGAAGAGATGAAAGCAATGGGAATTGCAGTAAACGATGACTCTCAATGTACAGAGGTAATGGCTCCTGTAGCTCACAGTGATAGGAGCCCGGTCCTCCTTCTAATGGGGGGAGGTATGGGAGCTGGCAAGAGCACTGTACTCAAGGATATTCTCAAAGAGTAAGAACTACAGCAAGAAATTACAGTTTCTGAGCAAAAACTAAACATTACTTTGTTAGCTTAATTCTGTATAAAGTCTGCACATAATGGAAGTTCGTAAATGTGTTGTTTTCTTGTTTCAACTATCATTACTGTTTATCTAGCTTTAGAGTTTTGATGTACAAGACTACTCATCATGAAATCGTCAAAATAAACAGTTATAAGAACCTAATGTTGTTTCTTTATGAATGAAATTTAAACAGACCTTTCTGGGCAGGAGCGTCAGGAAATGCTGTAGTCATTGAAGCAGATGCCTTCAAAGAATCAGATGTCATCTACAAGGCACTTCGCTCAACAGGTCATCATGACATGATTCGAACAGCCGAACTGGTGAGACAGTTGAGACTCTTCTCCACTCCTACCCTGCAACTTTATTTCTTGCTTGTAGACTGAGAACTTATTTACATATGAAGAATGAATGAGAGTTCATACAATGATGTGCTTAACAAGTTGTTTTTATAAAATATCTTGAAGAACTTTTGAATATAAGCTGAAACAATTTAAACACGTCATAAGTTATTTTTATAAACCTTTTCAAACTCATGCACATGTATTTGTACTGTAAGATTTCTTCTGAACAGTTCTAATAATCCAGCAGTCATCATTTCATAACTGTAGCTTGTAAATGCTTTTCATTATTGTATCATGGAGTCTGGTCCAAACAGGTACACCAATCATCCACAGATGCAGCATCATCCCTCTTGGTAACAGCACTAAATGAGGGTCGTGACGTAATTATGGATGGCACACTCTCCTGGGTTCCGTTTGTTGTGCAAACAATAACAATGGCTAGAAATGTCCACCGCCGCCGTTATCGCATGGGAGTTGGTTACAGGATTAACAAAGACAGAACCGTAACTGAAAACTATTGGGAACGAATTGAAGATGAAGAACCTGAACAAATTGGAGGCAAAAAGAGAAAACCATATAGGATTGAGCTTGTTGGAGTAGTGTGTGATGTTTACCTTGCTGTTGTTAGAGGCATAAGGTCATCTCAATCTTTCCATTTGACAAAATATCTCACAAATCACAAAGGAATGAATTCCTCTTAGATATTAACAACTAGAATTGAATGTCAACAGGAGAGCTATCATGTGTAGAAGAGCTGTGAGAATAAAATCGCAATTGAAATCCCACAAGAGATTTGCTGACGCATTTATGACATACTGTCAATTAGTAGACAATGCCCGTCTATACTGCACAAATGCATTGGAAGGCCCGGCCAAGGTACACAATTCCTACGTTATGTTTCTTAACATGTGTTCTAAGGGCACAAATTAGCATTGTCCTACTAGTATTTATCATGGCTTCTTTTTTCCTGTATATTTAACATCTGCTCCTGCTGACATTATAACTGATGTAAAGTTAATAGGATGGAAAGATAGAGACAGAACCTTGCTAGTTGATCCAGATGAAATTGACTGTTTAAAGAGGGTTGCAAAGTTAAATGAAGATGCCAACTCCATATATGAACTATACAAACATCCCAACCCAGCTTGTGAAGCTGGTTCCGTATGGAAAGACATTGTATTATCTCCTTCAAGGTTGAACATCCAACAAGAGCTCAAATTTTCAATCCAAGAAATTGAGCGCTTGAAATGAAAACTTCAAGGAGCACATATAGATTCTATCTTTTCAGACAAGGAAAATCAGATGAAAACTGTCAAGAGTTACACAAAGTAAAGGATGTTGAAATTTGTGACATAAGATTTTATGTATGTTTTATCAATGTTAGCTAGTTACTTGTATAAACAAACAGCGTGTAGTCAGAATTTTGTAGCAAACTTCTCATATGCAGTCAATGCCTGTAGAGTCCATACTGCATAATGGTCAAACTGATCAATCAAACAATCTACTTGGAGAAATTCTTTAATAAGGGAGGGATCGCATAACAAAAGTGACAGCATCTACAGTAGATATGTTTCGTTATTAGAGTAATATCAATTAGAATCAGTAAGAAAACTGTTAGTTAGTTAGTTACTATTAGAATTTCTGAAACTGTAATTTGCAATTATTCATAGATGCAGAAAGTATAGAGATATTATTAAGCTTCTCAATTTTATTGAATTCATTCTATTACAATTACAATAGAGACTAATCATATTTGTAGAATGCCTCAAGGATTGGGAGAGACTGGCTATAGCCAGTTTACTGATTGAGATGTGTCAGTCTGTTAGTTACATCACAGGTTATTTAGAGACATTACAACAGATTCAGTTACATGGCTTAACATAATCAGTTAGAGGGTAATGCTTCAGTGTGAAAGGGTCTAGGCCTGTTAAATTGACTGTGACAGGTTGGATGACTGGTGATTTTCTCTAAAGGGTAATGCATCAGTTCTAAAGCATTATTGACATCCAATTGCTTTAGTTTCCAACCTTGTGAAAGTGCAAGAGTGAGTACTGAATATGGTTCTGACTGTGACAGGTTGGATGACTGGTGAGAAAGTTTCAGTGTAGTCATCACCATATCTCTCATGAAAACTTTAACCACAAGTCTGGACTTATACTTGTTGATGGATCCATCAGGGTTCTCTTTCACTCTTAAAACCAACTTGCAACCAATAGAGACTGTGCCATGTGGGAGAAGAACAAGAGACCATGTACTGTTGTTGAGAAGGGCAGTATATTGGGTGTTCATAGCAACTAGCCAAGTAAGATTAACTGGAGCATGTTTTGTGGTTTTACATTCTGCATGAGCAATTAGCAGAGTCTAGGATTGACTCTAGGGGAGATGATCGGAAAATAGAATAACAGAAAATCAAGAGAATTCAGTTGAGAATTCTCTCATCAATCTCTTGGAAATTTAGAATTCTAACATGGTATCAGTTGAACCTATAATCAAAGCTCATAAACTTCACCACTTGTTACTAAATCCTCAAATTCCAGTGAAATTTATGTCACTTGATGACGCAAATCATAATCGCATTTTCCTTGCATTCGAAGTTTGGGAACAGCAAGATCAAATACTCCTCGTGTGGTTACAATCACCCATCTCTCGCAATATGCTTTTGTCACGTTGTCGTTATTGGTTGTAAAAGCTCATGGATGCTTTAGGAAAAAACTCATGCATATTTTCAACAACACAGCGTGAAGCTATGTCAGTTTCGATCGAAACTCCTACACACAGCGGCGAAGCTATGCTCAAGTTCTGCTACCCTACATTGTTATAGCACTGCTTTTTAACAAAATTCTTTACTAAATAGAGTATTCTGGGACATTAATAATTTGTTTAAAGCCTGTTATGCAATAGCGCACATAGCACCATTTTTTAACAAAATTTTATACTTAATATAGTACTTCGGGACAATAATAATTTGTTCAAAGTCTGTTATGCAATAGCGCTTAGCGCTGCAATTTAACAACACCGTGCATAAAAGAACAAAAGTTCAAGTAACTACCAAATATATCAGATACATTAAAACTTTTTTCTACGGCTATACCATTTCACTCCATCATAATTTTATGATATTACATAGAAATATAGTAATAATTATGTACTTCATAAAGAGAGAGAGAGATTGTGTTGTATCTTTATTTTCATGTATCCCTTACCTTATGTATGGGCAACATAGATTCTTGGACTTTTCCAATCATTAGATAAGGAAAACCAACTGCCAAAACATCTGCGCGCTCCCGACTAATTCCAGTCCAGTGTTACATATAGTGCAACATGCCACCCTGCACCTCAATTTTGCTGTATTGTAACGCCTGTTTGTTTGGTTGCTCGCTGGCAGTAGTACCCTACAAAATAACACCTCATTGTAACAATAATCCTGACATTAAATGTTTTAATTGAGCTCCTTGATTCATCATTTTATCTCAACTCCTGATTTATCATATGATTTCTTTCATTGCCTTATTTAAATCAAATAGCCTAACTAATCCAAATTTCTTAAAAGAAAAAACAGTTTTTTCAAAGGATGACTTGAATTGAAACCCACACATACCTGTTTTCTCAGTTTACAAGAAAACTTGATTATATGTTTACCAATCAACAGTTATGAATTATGACTGTTTAAACCGTCTAAACATATATGGTTCTGATTGTGCAAGATTTTTTTCCAAATAGACGCAAAACTTCCAAAAACATAGACCACGGTAGTGGCAATTTTAACCATTCAAGTCAAACCAAAATGCTACCATAATAACTCAGTAGATCTCCACAACAATTAATGATAAAGCTAGCCCCTGGTTCATTATTTTAATTATTTCTGGTCATCTAACTACCATTTACTGATGTCTTCAGCACAATCTTTCATTTCAGAGGAAGTTAAATGCATTCAGCCGTAACACTAACAGCTAACATGCACAACTACAATTTCTTTTTCGTTTCATTTTCCCAGAACTTTCAACACAATTACCATCAGAGAAAATCATATAGAATAGATCTATAGTTATTAGTAATTCCATTCCAAAAAAACAGTGATACATACACCAATCCATTGTTACGAGTAAGCACCAAGAAGAATTGAAGATGGGGATAAGTTAAACATGCCATCTGCAATAGTTAGGAATAACAAATTGGCATCAACAAAATTAGTAATGCAATTAATCATAATTCCAAAAGAAGTTCCATCCAGCAAAAACAGAACCGCAACTAATAGCTTCACATTAACTTATCAAAATCAAGATCCTTTCAAGGAATGGACTAAAACTCAGATCATAAGATCATGTGTTAGATTTTTTTAAACATCTATTTAAGTAAACTCTGAGTCGCATTTAATAATGTAAATAAAGAACCAAAGAAACCTATAAGTAAACTCTGAGTCGCATTTAATATTTGAATCTACTCAAATTTAAAATGGGGCTCCATGAAACTCAAAGTCAAAACTTAACCTTAAGCTAGATTTTTACGACTCATAAACAACTCCAGGAAATCCCTTAAATTTAACTACTAGATGAAAAATATGGAAGTAGAGAGGTTACAGGAAGAGCAAAATAGGGAGTCAGGAGTTTGAAGTATCTGACTAATGAGAACCCTCACAAGTCACAAACTTAAATCTGGTATGAGTAATAAGAGGAACACTTCAGAAACTGAGGTTTAGACACCAAATGAGTATTTACAGGAGAGCTTGAACCACCAGGTTGAGATGATGATGATGATAAACAGTGATTAATTAAACTGAGACATGACAAGCTGAGGGTTCAGTCTTATCAATGACGTATGACAGTTTATGAAGGTGGGTATAACAAGCATTGCAGCCAAAGACAGACAGCATAAAATCTTCCATGCCATAATGCCATCACGGAAAATTGACAATACTGGTTCAGAATAGGTCCTTAAGCCATCCGCATGGCAAATACCCAACTAGTGGGATATCACTAATTACAGCATTTGTAAAACTTCCCCGTTGTTCCAGCCGGAGTGTGATCTTTTGTTCATCTGAATCTATGTGGAGAAATACAATTTGATAACCTTGCTTCACATCACTCTAACCCTAAACTTTTGGAAACAACATAAAGAACGGGAGCAATTTCTTGTATAACATTTTGAGCACCCAAAGATTACATGTTTAATAATTTCAAAACCGCATATTCCTAGAGAGAAAAAAATCAAGTCAAGTAAAAGCTTAGGCAAGTTGGACAAAGGTTGAAGTTAATATA
Organism: Vicia sativa; assembly: GCA_021764765.1. Classification (NCBI taxonomy): domain Eukaryota; kingdom Viridiplantae; phylum Streptophyta; class Magnoliopsida; order Fabales; family Fabaceae; genus Vicia; species Vicia sativa. The sequence goes on from CM038795.1 coordinate 129,674,681, forward strand.
CTATGCAGTGAATTGCCAAATCTTCAAAATCAGTTTAAAAAAGGAACATGTAAATGGGGAAGCAGCCAAAACATTTGAAGCAGATTTACTGCACTGAAAACAGGGACTATATCTTGGACAGTAAGATCCTATCTGAAAAAATATATTAGTATAACCGAACATATTCATATATGCATATAAAATAAGATAGATAAGAAAACACGGCCTTAAATCATCCCTCAGAAAATTTAATAACTCAATGTATAACGGCATAACATAAGTACTGGTAAAAGGACAACATGGTGTTACAAAGCTCTAAATGTAATGAGATTCATAGAATGGTCAGGCAAATTGTGATTATGAAAGGTTAACAACTAAAGAAAACAACCTAATAACATGACTACAAGTAAACAGTCTAATTACTAAACGGTGGGAAAGACAGAGGAATAAAGACATCAGAGGAGCAAACAAGAACTGGAACAGAAAATACAGGGTAACTCACAAACTTCAGGTCTGGTCGCCCGATTCAATACACCTCCATCTGTGGAGTGTCCAATAGTGGAGTATCACCAAATACAGCATCTATCCATGTTTCATGTTTCCCCAGCGATCCCATCACAGCATAACCTTCAGAATATATAGGAATGGAAGGTAATGTGGAAAGATTTCAATCCTGCAACCAGTGCTGTTAAATGTGGAAAGATTTTAGACAACATCCAAAATCTCTAGTCGTTTTTTAAAGCATGCTAACATGTCCATTAGGGATGTGCCAGTCAACATATTAACATGCAAAATACTCATTTGTTGAATAATTGAGACTACATATCAAGCATGTGTCAGTCAACAAAAAAAAACATCTAACATGTTCAGATCAACCACATGCTTCAGATGAATCCCCATATAAACACCCTAGCTTAATTAGCTTTAAATTTTCAAAGTATTGAATTAGACATCAAAAACAACGTTTAGGGATTTTATACCAAAGATGCATAGATAATAGATCTAAATAAATTCAAGCACAAAACCCAAGGATTCTTCCCATGTCACAATCCAAAATTATGGATTTATACAAAATCAAATAGCTCAGTGATGACAAACGAGATTCAATTAAATCAATGAGAAAAAACCAGATCTATTATATTACATTGTAAAGTAATGCAAAGAACGTTCGATAATTTTTAGCAAACCCTAAATCAGAACATAGAAATGAACAAGATCTGAAGAAAATCGCCAATAAAACACTATCATTCACACGAAATTGCAACAAGAATTAGGGTTTTTTCCCCCAATACACTACATAAAATGCAACGATCTAGATCTAAAACCAATCTAATACAAATACAGGTCCATTCAATTTGTAAATCGTTAAGCCAAAAACAAACAAGATCTGAAAAAAATGAATGACGAAAACAACAGATCAATTGCACTGCTTAACCAAAAACCCAAACACATTGCATTGTATTAAGAATAAGAATCCTGCAACACGATATTGAAACCCTAAATCTTCTAGCTTTTCATTTATGTTTAGCTCAATAACAAGACGAAAATTACATAGCTAGAAATACTGTGTACCAGACAATTAAAAATAAAAGTTTAATAAATTCAGAATTTGTTGACAACATCTGTGACTAAAACCGCAAACAGAAAAATTTACAGCTAACGCTACAAACAACACTAGCTTCACTAATTACCCTCCCAATCTTCACTTGCTCACTCTCTTTGGCCCTGCCTTCTTCACTGGTGTCTTGGCCTTCGCCGCCGCTTTCACAGGTGCCTTCTTCACGGGTGCATCCTTCTTCGCCGCTGGCTTGGGTGCTGCGGCTCTCCCAGGTGTAGTCCTCGTCGAGGTTCTCGCAACCTTCGCAGCTGGCTTGGCCTTAGCAGCGGGCTTGGCTTTGGCAGCTGGCTTCGCCTTTGCAGCTGGTTTCGCCTTAGCAGCAGGCTTAGCCTTGGCGACAGGCTTAGCTTTGGCTACAGGCTTGGCTTTTGCAGCAGGCTTAGTCTTAGCAACTGGCTTCGCTTTTGCAGCAGGCTTAGCCTTGGCTGCAGGCTTGGCTTTAGCAGCAGGCTTAGATTTCGCGGCAGGCTTGGCTTTAGCAGCTGGCTTGGTCTTTGACTTGGCAGCAGGCTTAGCCTTGGGCTTGGCTTTGGGCTTGGAAGCAGCAGGCTTCTTGGCGGGCTTAGGAGCAACAGACTTCGCCGGTAGTTTGAAAGAAGCTTTCACCTTAACAAGCTTCCCAGAAGCAACAAGCTTCTTGAGCTGAACCAGCAGAAGCTTCTTGAAGTTCGACGGAAGACTCTTGTGCTTCTCTTCAATGAACTTCGCAATCGCGTACTGGCTCGAACCGTTCTTCTCCTTCAAAGCAACAATCGCTTCCTTCACCATCTGGGTTATCAAATTTTCAAACAAAAATCAGAATATAATCACAAAATCACAAAATGGGTGTTATAGATTGAGCAAGTAAGAGTGAAGGATAAGTACCTCTTCATAGGTGGGGTGAGTTTTGGGTTTGGCAGGAGCTTTCTTAGCCTTGGGCTCCTTGGGAGCCTTCTTGGCCTTGGGCTCCTTGGCAGCCTTCTTGGGCTTAGCAGCGGGCTCTTCGGACTCATTGACAACTGGGGCGACAGTGTCGACGGCGGCCGGCTCCTCCACAATGGGCTGCTCGACGGCGACGGTGGTGGGCTCTTCAGACGCCATTGCTTGAACTTGAAAATGGGGAGAGAATAAGAGAGAGAGAAAGAATGGATATGATAATTGTTTTGGCTTTCAGCGAAAATTTTGGTGTGAGAATGAACGAAAATTACGTGGTTTATATAATATGTGAAATGAGAACAACATCCAAATGCTGGATTCTGATTGGTCCATTGAGGTATACGCGGATTGATACATTATTGAAGTTTAAATGTCAACCCTTGGATCTAACACTATCGACGGTGAGTGTTTCGTTTGGAGGAGGCATAAATGGGAAATTTTAGGAGAATGAATCTTGGAGGTGAAAATTTAGGTGTGCTTTTAAGCTTGAGTGATTTGATTATATCTTGGTGGTTTTTTGATGGATTTGAGTGAGGTTTTTTTCAGATGGTAGATTATTTTGTGATCTTTCTAGTGAATGCTTAAGCGGGGTAAATGGTTGTGTAGTTTGGGAGAAATTTTGGTTTCAAGCTACATTGGTTTTGATTAGGGTTTCTTGTGATGGGATCATGGTTTTTGGATAATTTAGAGGGATGATTTGAACTTGGATTGGATTTTAAGAGTTGTTTATGATAATAGGTTAAATGAGGATTCCATTGCATCAAGAATTTTAAATTTTTGATGAGATTTGAGTACTTAAGTATTGGTTGTAAGGTCACTAAGGTTGAACAAAAAAATTCAATGAACATGGATTGTTATGTGTAGTGTGTAGAACTTTGAATTTTTCTTATATACTTTTCTCATGAATGTAAAAGATTGAAATTCATTTGCATATATAGAATTTTGCTACAATTTGGAGTTGTTAATGGTAATATTTTTTTAAAACTTTGAATTCTTTAAAATCAATTATATAATGTGTGTGGTATATTAACACCTTAACAAGTACTTTTTTCTTTGTATGTGTATCATCTGTGACTTTTGGGTTAGGAGTATGCTTCATTTTCTCATGAAAAGTTAAATTGGTTAGACTTTGGAATTTGTGATTATCTATATTGTGTGGTGTTAAGTTTTGTGACGAGTTTGTAAGTTAAATTGATCATTGTCCCTCTCTAAATCACTAGTAAGCTCAAATAAGGTATATTTCACCTTATTTGAATTCAAACGCATAACACTTTGATATTTTTAACATAATACTTTGAAACTTAATCACTACAATATTATATTAATGATGCACATATGTCCATTAAATTATTAGTGAATAATACTCAATAATCTATCTAAGTTTGTGTTAAAGGGATTTATAGTGGCAGTATCTAAGAAAGCAATACAATCTTTTTATCAATTGGTAAATTTCATTGTTTATTGACAAAAACTCGTGATAATGGCATGATGGATCATATCATACTCATTTAATTATATAGAATATAATATAGTTTAGATCACTGACACAAAATGATATGCTAAAATTAAAGTGAAGATCTATCTTCCATGATACTTAATTCGAACATAAAACATGTGTAAGTTGTGAGTGAATCACTTTAATCATTAATCGTGGACAACCCATCATTAATCGTGGACAAACCTAATGCACGATTCAATCATTTGAACTATTTGATTGAACTCGATTTCTGGATCATTGAGTCAACATATACATAGTCATATTAGCTCTCATATATGTTACTTTACGAACCAAACTTAGGATATTTTCAAAGGAGAATGTCGTATTACAAACTCGTATGACATCATGTCGATGATCCAAATTGATTTTTAGAAACTTGCATTTATCATTTCAAATTCAAATAACGAGATGCATTGTTTTTTTGTCTTAAATCTTTCATTTTTAGGAAATAGGTTCATGTAATCTATAATTCAACCAAAAGATAAGTTAAGTATGAATTCAAACTCGAGCATTTCTCCCATTTTAATTATTACATATATTCATATACTAATCAATTGAAAATGTCAATACTATAAAGTAGGAAAAAGAAATTCAAATATTTATTTTATTAGCTAAATTTATACTTTGTGGTGACATTCGGGGTGATTATGAGTAAGGGTGGAAAAATGGGTCTGATAGGTCAGGCATATTCGGTATGTCTGCACGTTTTTGTGGAGTGACCCAGTGGTTTAGACTTGCATCATCTAATATGTATGTCTCGCTCATCCCATTTTGTGCGGGCTTTTGTAGGCGCATACTTTAACATTTTTATATTTTTAAGCCTAAAATGTCCAATGTATGCATACTTGCTTCGTCGTACCCCTCACTTTTTGCGAGATGGTCAAAGGTCTTATGCTCGCACCCTTAAATGTGTTGGTAACGCCTCATTTTTTGGGTTTTTTGAGGGGTGGCATGTGTGTTTTCCATCCCTAATTACGAGTTTCTCGTTTTCATGTGTTTTAAAATTTAATTTTGGAAAACAAACACATGTTTTAGTAAAAAGAATTTAGTTTTTTACCTATATTAAAAACAATTTTCACTTAAATCTCAAAATCACATGAACGATTTTTATGATTGTTGTTTTTGCTTTTACGTCTTAGCACTAACGCATCACAACTAGTGACTACCATTGCCACATCATCAATCAATAGCTTGACAGTTACCATTAATCACTCAGACCCTCTTCAATCACCATTATAGCCACCACAACCACCACAACCATTATTTGGATCATATATATTGACTCTCATTGATCAACATTCTGACTATCACTCTAACCACGTCTGACCATCTTATGACCATCAACAAGCACCACTTCATCAACATTCAATCACAAATTTAACCATAATCAACCATTACACTAAGTATAATGACTATCATCGATCACCATTCTGAGAGACATATATCACCAGGGGCAGAGCATAGTTATGGTAGGGGGCCACAACCACCCCAATTTTTTAAATTTTTTTTATATTGGTGAAAATACAAAATTATCCCTAATCAAATATAAAAATAACAAGCTTACCATCCAACCCTAATTTCCCTTCTCGTCCTTTACCGTAAAATTTCTTCTGCATTGTGTACAAACGTTTCACATTCACCACACCACCATCTCTCTCATCCTTAGTCTCACACTTGCCCACAGCCACCAACGACTTTGTCCGCACCCTCCGTGTCGCACCCCAAAATTTACCCTCCTAAGCCCAGGGTTTCATCTTCAGGAAATGAATTTTGAGTTTATGGTTGTGAGGAGTGATCGTGAAGCATACCTTCTTCAAGGAATACGCTCCTTTGAATTTCATCAGTGCACAAGATCAAGACTTTATTCCCTTGTATTTCTCATAAGATCATTGCATCACTTGAAGTTGATCGGAGATAGGGTTTTGTTCGTTCATTTCAAGTTTCTATCTAATCAATACATCATTATTTCTTGTTAGAAGTTTCATCACCATCTAAGAGGTTTTGCTAATATAAGACTCTTCTTGTGTTAGTATTATCAGAAGAAAAGATGTGGATTAATCATCAGTTCTGGAAATCTTGTTTTATTTGAGATGAATTTTGGCATGAAGAATGAGATTGTGATTAAGACATCTTGTTTATATCATTAAGATGAATCTTGATTATTTTGAATTTAAGATTCACTTTAATTAATTTAAGGGTTCATTGCAGTTATGAGCGTTAATTTTGTTCATTGAAGTTAATTTGAATTTGATTCAGAATTATGGTTCAATTGGTATTCATTCAAGTACTAATCCAAGAACCATTCAAGTTTATCTCAAAATCATTCAACATGGCAAGTTTCACATAGAATGTAGATAATTTATTTCAAATGTTCCCTTCAAGATTCGATTTTTTTACACGTATTATGGCAAAGGAGTTTGTGTTGATACCATATAGGGTTTACTAGTTTGGAGCCAAGCTCGAATTCAAAACTTCAGGAAACATACAACATTACAAAGATTCAAATCTCTACAATTGCATTCTCACTCGAAAAATTACAAATTCATTCGAGAAGTGTATTAGATTTCCAAGGAAGTTGTCGAGATAAGGTGAATAAAGAAGGGCAATTCAAATTACAAGAAAAAAAGGGGATTTGTTCTAAAGTTGCAATCATGCTATAAAGATGCTAGCAAGTTTCAATTGACATGAAATTCAAAATGTTGTTGGTAATTCTCGATTTTTTTTTGCAAGAATAGTTCATATTGCTACAAGTTTCCAAATCCAAGCTTAGAAGAGGCAAAATGGAGTGAGGATAAGAATTAAAGTTACAACATTCCTTGGATTCAATCAAAACTCATTCAATTTCAAAAATCTTATTGTTAACAATTACATATCATCAAAAGTGTTTGATTTACAAGTCATGACTAATTGCTACAAGCATCTTATTGCTTTTGAAGACATTCCCTCCAAAAGTTTTACAAAGAATATTTCAAAAAATTACAAAGGAAAATCTAATGCTATGGCTTCTAAGAGAATGCTTCCTTTGTATCTTCATGATGAATCTTCCATCTTCAAGACTCCCTTGCTTTTCCTTCTTCATCATTTCCACACCATCAATTGCTCATGAAACAAAAAGAAAGAGAAAATTGGTTAGCAACATAATTCAAGCACGTACGAAATTTTCAAGCAAGATTTCAAAAAAAGAAACATCATTAGGATTTTGTAGTTGGGATCAGGTTTTTAGAGATGTTTGTTTCTCAATCATGATCAAGTTTGGCCAAAATCTCATACAAATCGGTTTCTAATTTAAAGCCTAAGACCCTAATTTTTGCAAATCAGAAAAACCTTTGTTGTTGGTTCACAAAAAGTAAGTGTAGCTCAGCAAACATCATAGCTACTAAACTGTGTCAGTACAGTTTCCAGAAAAGTGTGTTCAAGCCCAATAACTGTCATATTCATGAGTACAATTTCCAGGAAAATATGTTCAGCCCAACAACATAACACAAGGTCAGCCCAGAATACAATCAAAAAATTCGTAAGGCCTATCAGTAAAAAATAATCTTCTCCAGCAAAAATAGTTGAGTCCAAACCAACAGAGTTAAACCCTAGATGGCATTATAAAAGCATTCAATGGCACAAAGATCAGGGGATGGTTCAAATCTGAAAACCCTAAAATGGCCAAATAGTATCCAAACCAGAAATCATGAACAATATTCGAAGATCAGAAGCATAAGCAGAAATACGAATCAGAAAAACCCTAACAAGTCATTTCATCATTTCCCAAACCCACAAATCCTTCAGAAATATGAGAAAAATGACGAGGAAAAGATAGTAAATTAAAATGATCTCACCAGTTTGGACTCAGAAGTGGCGTCTCCGCCGTGTCATCATCATCTCGCCCGGAATCCCCATCGGAACCCTAGGGTTCCGATCATCTTTTCCAGATCTCCACAACAAGGGAGGAAGCGGAGAGACGTGGGTGAAAGAGGGACGAGGAACTCAGAGAAACAGGGTTCCAAAACAGAGAACCAGAACGGTGACGGAATCAGAGTTCCAAAATCAGAAACAACAGCAACTCGCAAGCCAACACAAAACGGCGACGGAACCAGAGTCAGAACCAATAGAGATCGCAAGCCAACACAAAACAGCAACGGAACCAGAGTTCTGAAATCATAACCAACAAAGATCGCAAGCCAAGAATAGAACTCCGGCGAGATCGACAGAGACAGAGTTATGGCATGCAAGTAGAGAAACATGAGAGAAGCGAAGAGTCCAATCAGAGAGAAGAGAGAGGCGAAAGCGATACGATAGAGGAGGAATTATAAAAATGAAGTTTATTTCTAATTAGTTTTTCTTTATTTTAATTAAGTATGGGATTAATGGGCTAACCCAGCGGTGACAAATGTCACCGTCTGTTTGATTATTTTATGGACTCTGTGCAGGCATCTCACTGTCCATACCATGCTCCATCACCTCTCAGCCGTGTGATTTCCATCAGGTCATCATCAACATCATCAGATTTGCATCTGGTTATATCTGACGCCCCAAAATGTGCTTGACCATGGTGAACCCCAAAAGCCGCCTATACCAGATCCAACGTATCCTCTCCATTGGGCTTGGGCTCTATTTACTATTTAGCACCCCCTGATTGCTTTATTTTTTTGGCCCATTTTCTATTTGTTTTTCATAATATTTTTACATTTGTTTTGTGAAATATTTGTTCTATTAAATAAATTTGTAAAGGGTTATTTTTGTTCTAAATATTTAATTGAGTTGAAAATTAATATTTAATTTGATTAATCATTTTGCTGATTAATTCTATTAAATGGGAGGATTCAATTTAATTAATTATTTAATCATTTTGATTGGGTTGTATTGTCTGTTTATTTACGCTCTTACGCATTTTCAATTCGATGTACCCCATTCATAAACTTGTACCCCATCCTCGCATGGTCTGTAATAGTATAGGATTAATTTCTGTGTGTTTTAATTACCGTTCAATTACGCGTTTGTCATCAATTAGAACACATAGCCTCCTCTTGGGCTCTTCATCAAGGAACAGGTAAACATACACAGTGCACACTCGCACACATTCATAGTTTGGTCTTGGGCTATTCTACAGCGACAACTATTCGATCGATTGTTCTAATCGGTCGTTTAGAATACTAGTGCCACACTAGTCCCACTTTCTAGGAGCATACATATAGCCACCTTGTATGGGCTCGCTTGTTTTACTAATCGGATTCTTATATCTTCTTGGCTCATAAGCCAATTTCCTAAAGGGTCTCATAGTTGGGGATGGGCATGGCCATCCTCACAGGGTTAATTAAAGCCCTTGTTGCTTTAATTAATCATAACCTGAATAAATATTGGTCCATATACCAATTTTTCCATGTACAAGGGTCTCATAGTTAGGGATAGGAGCACCTATCCTCACGAGGTTAATTAAGTCCATATACTTAATTAATCATAACCCGACTCCATTTCTCATTTCCTCGCGCATCAAACTTTGAAATACTTTCACAATTAACTTACAAACCTCGATCCAACGTCGAGTACATTTTCAAAATCTTTTTCATAATAAAATCCAAGTTTTTAAGTCGTTGGACGCTAGGCCAATTGTTTAAAAACTTGTCCCAAATAAACTCTTAGTCTTTAAGTCATTGGACGCTAGACCAATTGCTTAAAGACTTCTAAATAACGTGAAACTTGTTTCACCTCACTTTTTTCATGAGAAAACCTTTTTGGGTGATAGACGACTCGTCTGAGCATTAGCTCCTCGGATTTATAGTATTTGAATCGTAAGACGTTAGTCCTATTGTTCGGTACTTTTTCACTCACTTAAAAATAATTCAACTCACTCAATTCCTTTTTCGCTCATATGCGACTATCAAAACTCTTTTCTCACAAAGAGTGTGCAATAGCCATTTCAAACATGAATGAAGACTTAGACTTTTCAAACAAACTAAATAAGTCCAAATTCAAGTATTTGAAATGCCTAATGCACGATTTTTCTCATAAAATCAATACAACCAATTTAAAACATTTTTTAGAAGAACTACGGAGTTTTGACTTTCCCATTGCACGAGGGAATACGTAGGCACAAGGTTCTGAAACCGCAGCAAACTCAAAATAATAATAAACAAACCCTTTTTTCTTCTTTTGTATTCATAACTTAGCAATAAACACACACAAACACTTAGAACTAAATGGGTCCCATCGAGTACGATGGATGTAAGGGGTGCTAATACCTTCCCCTTACATAACCGACTCCCGATTCCATGTCTTTTGGTCACGTAGACCGCCTTATCCACATCTGTGGGGTTTTATCTATATTTCCCCGTTCTTTTTAGAATAAATAAAATTAGGTGGCGACTTCATTGTTTTTAAAACAACCGATGAAAAAACCAGTCATCACACTCCGTCATTCACTTTGTCGTTTCTTCCGCCCGTCCAACTACTGCAACTCCATCTCCGCCGCCGCCCCAACTTTCTGCTTATTCCGACCACTACTTTGTAAGTTCTTTCTTCTTGTCTTTTTAATGTTGGATTGTGATAGACTTTCTAATGTGTTGTGTTAATTTTATTTTGCTCATTTGCTCTGTAGATACATTAAGCTGTTATTTTGTCATTTGAGAGATTTCAAATTATATTTGCTAAGAGTTTATATAACTTCTTTTTTTAATTTAGAATTAGAATTTGTGTTGTTGTGGTGATATTATAATTTCATTTTCTTCTTAATATTGTTGCTTAGCCAAACAAGGCAGAACAAGTCACAGCCAGGAGACATGTTTTTGGCGTCGACACTACTAGTATTTTGTTGTTTTTTTGTTTTGTTTTTTTATTAACTACTTAGTTAATAGACTTAGAGTTCCTTGAATATAAACTACTTAGTTGATTTCAAATTAACTTAGAGTCATTGTAGGTTTTTATTTATTTTTGTTAAAATGGGTTAAGAGAAAATTTATTAAAAGAAAGAGTGTAAACATTATATAAAATATTATTTTATTGTTAACTATATTATTATGTGTTATCCATTGACAATGTGATTATATTTTAATTTGCATTTTAATTATATATTTATCAGGAGGATACTCAACAAAAGTGATGAAGAGTAGAAAAATTGATTCTTTTTTCAAGAGGAAAGAAAGAGATGAAGAAATTGATTCTATGTTTGAACCTCAAAGAGTTTTAAATAACCGAAAAAATGAAGAAAATGTGAATAGAGTTTGTCCCGATGATATTGAAAATTCTTTAGAACGTGATCTTGGAAAACGTCCTTCAATGTGGGAATATCCATTAAATCAAATTGATGAAATACGAATAGCTTATTTGAAATGGGGTCCATATCAAATTCATCTAGAGCAATATCTGTTGTCAGATAAAGAAGACCAACAAAGAAGATTTCAACACACTCGGTTTAGAATTTTTCCTTCATGGTTAGAATATTCACCTCCAGAAGATGTTGCTTATTGCTTATCATGTTATTTTTTTTAGCAAAAAACCAAGTGGACGTCCTGGTTCAGATGTCTTCGTTTCTACAGGTTTTAGAGGTTGGAAGAAAGTTAGAAATGGAAAGAATTGTGCCTTTCTTAAACACATAGGAAAAGATCCTTGTTCACCACACAACAATGCTATGAAAGCTTGTCAAGACTTGTTGAATCAAGATGGACACATTAGGAACATCATTCAAGCTCAAAGTTCGATTAAAATTAAGAAGAATAGACTATGTCTCAAGACTTCAATTGACACAGTCCGTTGGTTAACTTTTCAAGCTTGTGCTTTTAGAGGTGATGATGAAAGTAAAGAATCATTAAACAAGGGTAATTTTCTTCAATTGATAAAACTCTTGGCATGTTACAATGATGAAGTTGCAAAAGTTGTGTTGGAAAATGCTCCATCTAATAGCAAGTATACTTCACATCAAGTTCAAAAAGAGATCTTGCACATTCTTTCAAGTAGGGTGAAAAAGCATATCCGTGAAGAAATTGGAGATTCCAAATTTTGTATCATTGTAGATGAAGCTCGTGCTGAATCTAAAAAAGAGCAAATGTCTCTTGTTTTGAGATTTGTTGACAAAGATGGATTTATACAAAAGATATTTTTTGGCCTTGCACGTGTTAATGACACCACATCTTTAACTCTTAAGCAAAAAGTATGTGATATACTTTCTCTACATAACCTTGATGTCTCAAACATTCGTGGTCAAGGGTATGATAGTGCTAGTAATATGAGAGGAGAATGGAACGATTTACAAGCACTATTTATGAAGGATTGTACTTATGCATATTATATTCATTGCTTTGCTCATCGATTGCAACTTGCCTTGGTTACTGCATTGAGAGAAGTTAAACCAATTCATCAATTCTTTGATAAGATAAATCTTATTGTGAATGTTGTATGTTCTTCTACAAAGCGCCACGATGAGTTACAAGCTTCCCAAATAGAAGAAATTTAACTTTTGTTAGATATTGGTGAGATCGTAACTGGTAAAGGTGAAAATCAAATTGGTACTTTGAGGTAACTTGTACTGTTTCAATAAAAATTGCAAAGGAAGGATTAAATTATGTTTCACGTGGAGATGCTGATAGTGCTTACAATTACTTGAAGTAGTTTGATTTTATATTCATATTGCATCTGATGAGAGAAATTATAGGTGTCACAAATATGCTTTGCTAAGCCTTGCAACAACAATCTCAGGATGTAGTTAATGCTATGAATTTGGTCTGTATAACAAAAACTCTTATTCAAGAATTAAGAGAAGATGGTTGAGATAAATTGTTTACTTGTGTGAAGTCTTTTTGTGAAAAACATGATATTGAGATTCCTGATCTTGGTGATATTTATTCAAGAACAAGATTTGGGCGCTCTCGTCTTAAAGAGAACCAGGTAACCATTGAGCATTATTTTAGAGTTGAGATCTTTTTCACTACTATTGACAAAAAACTACAAGAGTTGAATATCAGGTTTGGTGAGCAAGCGATTGATTTGTTAACTCTAAGTTGTTCTTTGGCTCCAAAGAATAGTTACAATGCTTTTAACTTTGATACTATTTGTACTCTAGTTGAAAAGTATTACCCTATGGACTTCAATGAGCAAGAGAGGATTAATTTGCAATTTCAACTTCGACATTTTATTATTGACGCTCGTTAAGCATCGAGTTTGAACAATTTATCAACTATTCAAGACTTATGTTCATCTTTGGTTGCAATTGTAAAGAATGAAATCTATTATTTGATTGATAGCCTACTTCGCCTTGTCATAGCTCTCCCTATATCTACGACCACTACTGAAAGGTCTTTCTCGGCAATGAAAATTATTAAAACAAGATTGAGAAGTAAAATGGAAGCTGATTTTCTAGGAGATAACATGGCGGTTTATATTAAAAGAGAAATTGCTTCAAGTATTGATTCCGAAACCATTATTGATGATTTCAAATTACTCAAAGAACGTAGAGCATTATTATAGGTATTTTTAAGTAAACTTTTTATTATTTCATGTTTAACTTGGTGTTTATTACAAGTTAAATATTTTATATACATTATTACATGAATATGATATGAATATTTGATATATAAATTATAATTTAATTTTGTGGTCACCCCAAATTTTATGGTCTGACTCCGCCACTGTCTATTCCCAACTAAAGAATCACCACTTTCATCCACAATCATTAAAAATTACAAATTAATTAATTAATTAATTAATTAATAAAATAATAAATTTAAAATATATAAATCATTATATTTTTAAAAAATTTAATTACAACTTTAATCTTAATATTTTACCTCTTCATAAAATTACTTCACATATTTTAAATTCAAGCAATTTTAATATAATATCTTAAAATAAAATATTAATATTGTAAGATTTAACAAAGATAATGTAAAAAACATCATATTAATCTAGATAATTCTCTGAACAAGTAGAGAAATTGTAATCCTGTTATTAGATAATTCTTTCAAAAAGTATGGAGTCAAAATCATCAATTTATATTATTTATAAAATTGAACTTTAATTTTTTTAATATTTTGAAATAAAATGAGACTTATCTTTTCAGAAAAATATTGAACTTAAAACTAAAATACAAAGCAAATTTAAATTGAATATATTTTTTAAAACATAAATTATAAACCAGATCCAGCAAGGCCTAAATTTTACAGTATTGACACATTATACACCAATAATTTATGCTTGGATTTCTTTTTAAAAACACTATTTTAATTATAAGTTATTTAAGTTTTTTTCACGTATTAATTATTAATAAGTCAAATATAAACATAACATGTAGAAATTCAACGTATGTTCAAAAATCAGATGAGTTTATTCAATATTGAATTCAAATTCAAATCTTAAACTTTCGGGAAAAAAAATCAAATTTTTTATAGTAAAAGAATCAATCTTAGGATAATGATATCGTGTATCCCAGTCAGCTTTAATAGAAGAGTTTATTCAATATTTATTTAAAAGGATAAAAATATATAGCAATAAAATATTTGGTTACTCTTTTTTGACATTAAAGTTAGAATTACCTTTTTTTTATATTACGCTTAGTTAACTTAAATTTATTTATGGAATTAACATTTTTTAAAATATATTTATATGCACTACTAAAATCAAACTCTCAATCAAACAATTAAGATATTCATAGAATATATTGATAAAATTTTGATTAATTTACTCATTAAATAATTTACAATTAAAGTCATAGTTATTTAATTTTGAATTAAATATGTTTATTATTCATATAAATATTTTAATTTCATTTTTAGTTCTTATTAAAAAATTATATATTATAATTCTTACAAATTTTTTATTCATACAATTTTAATTCCTGTTATTATCTTAAAATTTAAAAATTATTTAATTACCCTTAAGTTTTTTAATTTTTTAATATATTTTTCATACGTGTTTAAAATATTATAAAATGTTTTTTTATCAATTTTTTAAAATGAAATGAATTAAATACAAACTTTTTAAATTTTAAAAAATATTGATGAAAGTAATAAAAATTTCGATTTAAAAATTAAATTTTGTGTTTTTTTTTAAAAAAAATATATATTTCTTTTAAATATATTTTTAAAATAATTATTCAAAAATACACATCAGTTTAATAACAGTGACTAAAAATTACGTGCATAATAATTTTGTAAAGACTAAAACACGTCATATTTTTTATATGGATAAAAAAATTTGATAATTTATAGGGATCAAACACATATTTAACCATTTAATTTTTTAATTAAAATATAATATAATTTTATTTTGTATAAACACAATATTTTTTCGTAGTGATATATCTCAGTGTTTTAAAACCCAGTCCGACCCGGCCGGTCGGACCGGTCTGACCGAGAACCGGTGGTCCAGGCGGTCCAATTAAGGAATAAGACCGGAATTACATTTAGACCGGATGAAACTGGTGTGAACCGGCCAGTTCACCGGTTAAGTCAGTGAACCGACGGTTTTGACTGAACCGACGGGTTTGACTATTTTTTTTGTTAATTATTTTTTAAAAATATTGTTATAGATGAAATAGATTTAGATGAGGATGAAGATGGAGACATGGATAATGCACAAGATACTATTGTTGATATTGTGAATCAAGAAAAAAACAACACCGGAGAAGATAAAGTTGGTGGAGAAGACAATGAAGCTGAAGATGAATATGAATATCAAGATTATGACAATTTGACTTCATGGACATAAAAAATTATGGATTGTTGAGTGTGGATTTTTGTGACTTATTATAATACTATAACTTATGAATTGTTAAGTTTCTATCACTTATTTGAATTTATAATTTGCTACATTAAGTTTCTATCACTTATTTTGGTTGTTACTAATACTTTTATTTATTCTAAATTATTTGAATTTATAATTTTCTATATTATTATAGTTACAAATTTCATATAATGAATATATTTTTTTATAGAAACTGGGTCAAAAGCCATGCGGTCTGACCAGTGACCCACTGGTCCGACCAGTAACCCAGTAACTTTACTGAGTTGATCACCGGTCCGGATTTTAAAACATTGATATATCTAACCACAAGGCATGAAATCTCTAACTTTAATTTCTCAACCTTTCTCTACAATAGATGGACTTGGATTAAATTTCTTTGATCCAAAGACGAGTTATATGATGTGTTCAACACCTTCTTTAGATAAGTATAAAATGAAAAAGATTCAAAGATTTTAAAAATTAGAAGTGATCATGGAGGAGAATATGAAAATGAGTTATTTGAAGTTTTGTGAAAAATTTAAAATTCTCCGTGGGATCTCTTCTCTTATAACTCCTTGGCAAAATGAAGTTGTAGATAGAAAAAATAGATATTTACTAAGATAGGTAGAACCATGATCCATTAAAATAATTTACCAAAGTACTTGTGGGCAAAAGTTGTTGACACGACATGTTATGTTCAGAACATAATCTATATTAGACGTATTCTAAAGAAAACATCATATGATCTCTTCAAATTAATAAAGTCGAGCATTTCTTATTTTCATCAGTTTAGATGTACATGTTACATTATGAACAACAAAGTCTATCTAAATAAATTATATGCTAAAGCTCAAAAGGATATCTTCTTAGGATACTTAGAACGTTCTGAGGCATATAAGGTGTATAACTCATAAGCCAAAATGGTTGAAAATTCAATACACCCCAAATTTAATGAGAAAGAGCCAGAAAACCATATGTCCGAGCTTGCTGGAAATTTTGCAGAGTTTAAGGTATTTGAAGACTCCTTAGAAGATGGCCAATTAGAAGTTGCTCAACCTTCAGTAGTTGGATGTCCATAAGTTATTGATTAAAAAGCCAACCAACTTCTAGAAGCTATTAGTTCAGAAGTTAATCCAACATCTAAAACTCAATCCAGATGTAGAAGTTTATGAAGAACCTCTTAATAGTCCTCAAGAATCAACACAATCCAAAAAACTTTTGAGTACAAGTTTTCTCATTCATAAGAGCTAATCTTTGGAAATAAGGATAGTCCCAAGAATACAAGATCTGCATTTAGAGATAAACACTCTATGTTAGGACATATCTCCATGATTGAACTTACTTATATTGATGAAGTACTATCGAATGGTGGATGGATTTTAGATATGCAAGAAGAGCTTAATCAATTTCAAAGGAATGATGTTTCGGATCTGGTACCCAAACCTCATTAGAAGAACATTATTAGAACAAAATGGGTCTTCAAAAACAAGATCAGAGAACAAGGTGATGTGGTAAGAAATAAAGTTAGACTTGTAGCTTAAGGCTATATGTATTAAGAAGGTATTGATTTCTCATAAACCTTTGCACTTGTTACAAGGTTAGAGGCAAAATGGTTGCTCTTATCTTTTGCCATTAATCATGATACCAATTTGTATCAAACGAATGTTAAAAGTGCATTGCTAGATGCTGTTATTTATGAAGAAGTGCATGTCAAGCAACCAATTGGATTTGAGGATTATGTCCACCCAAAACATGTTTTTAAACTTAAGAATTCACTCTATGGACTCAAACAAGCTCCCAGAGCTTGGTATGAGAGACTGAATAATTTCCTTTTAGAAAATGGTTGTCAAAAGGTTCAAGTGGATACTACACTATTTCAGAAAGACATTAAAGAATGAAATATTAATTGTTCAAGTTTATGTTGATAATATTATTTTGGTCTACTAATGCCACTATTTGTAAAGAATTTTCCAAGACAATGAGACTGAGTTTAAAATTAGCATCATGGGAAAGTTGAAATTCTTCCTTGGAATACAAATCAACCAATGCAAGGATAAGGTCTATGTTCATGAGACTAAGTACACAAAGGATATTTAAAGGAGTTTAAGATGGATGACTGTAAAATCATGACAGCTCTTATGCATCCAACCTGCAATCTGAGCAAAAAAGAAAGCAGCATAATGCCTATCAAAAGTTGTATAGAGGTATGATAGGTTTCTTACTTTATCTAACAACTTTTATACCTAATATTTTATTTAGTATGTGGTTGTGTGCTAGATTTCAATCAGAAGAGAGACTCACTTAAGTGTTGTTAAGATAATCTTTAGGTATCTGAAGGGAACAACTAATCTAAGATTGCTTTATTAGAAATCCCTAGATTATAAGCTAGTTTGATTTTGTGATGCTAACTATGTTGGGGATAGAATTCATAGGAATCCACTAGTGTAAACTGTCAATTTATGGGTGAAAACCTTATATCATGGGCTAGTAAAAGATAAATAAATATTTCTTTTTCTACAACAAAAGCAAAATACATCCTAGATGCTAATTGTTACACGTAACTCCTCTAGATGAAATATCAGTTGGAAGATTTTCATATTTGTGGAAGCAATATTCCAATCTTCTATGATAATATTATTGTTATTTGTTTGACAAAAATCCTATTCAACAATCAAGAACCAATTGCGTAGAAATTAAACATAATTTAATTAGAGATTGTGTTTATAAGGGTATAATAGATGTACAGTTCATTGATAATAATCATCAATAGGCTGATTGACCAATGTTTTTTACAAAGTTATTTACCATTGATTTGAGTTATCTTTTATGTTGATTGTCAAGTGTTTTATTTCACTTTACCATATTTTATGCGTTGGTTGTGTGTTTTAGTGTTTTCAAGCTCAGAAGAATAAATCAGGACAAACCTGGGCGAAAAAGTGCAAAACTCTGAGTTTTGAAGGAAATGCAAAAATCATGTTACATGAGGCTTGACATGGCCATCCGTGTCACCTGACATGGGCCATGTCAGCATGCCTGGGACTGGAAAAAGAAAATAAATTATTAGAAGGCCAACACGGGTGGCTGTGTCACCTGACACAGACCATTTTGGCCAGTGATGCTGATTTAGAGTGTTTTTATGATTTTTCACTATTTGGGACCCAGAGGGGTGTTTTGGGCATTTTTTACCGAGGCAAATGGATTGTTCACTATTTAGCCAAGTTTTAAAGAGGAATTAGGGTACTTTTTACCATAGGAGAATCATTACACAATTGAAGATTGGAGAGATCAAGGGCATTGGAGAGCGGAAGATTCTCATGAGCGGAAGCAATTGAAGATCGAAGCTATTCAAACTCCTATAGTGTCTAATTTGTATCTTGTAATTATTTTTAATAATAGAGGTAGTTAAACCTACCAATGTTATGGGGTGTGCTTGATTTAATTTTGTAAACGACATTGATTCCTAGTTTCATTAATATATTTGTTTTCTTATTCAATTTAATTGTACAAGGTTTTTATGCTTTCTTTGTTGAACAAACAAGGATTTACTTACAGTTAACAATCAGTTGGATCGCGATTTTTAAGGTTTTTGTACGATCTGACTATATTAGATATCACCTAGGACTATGGATACCCTATAGTTATCGGTTAACTCTTGATAAAACAAATGTTTGATTTCATCATAATGTAAGAACAAGATTTGGATCTATGTTTAAATCTCCGACTTTTGATGATAACAAGCATATATTTTATGAAGAATAATTTTAGTTCTAATGGTTTCATTGAGTATGAGGATAGATTATTAGAATTATAGACGGTCCTAATCAAGATATCATCAAAATCACATTACCACTCAGAACCATTGAGTTGTGTTTATAATGAAACATCAGTAGTTCTATGGAATGCTGAATGTTCAACAAGAAAATAATCTCAATGAGTTTCCAGGTAGAAATAGTTTTTGATAAAATGTTGCTACAAGATCAGAAATCAAGACTCTACAAGAAACAAACTTCCAACCCAAAAGATCAGAATTCAAGATTCATTCATTATAAGAGATGCTACTTGGATTCTAAAGACGAAGTCAAGACTCTGAACATATGTGAAGAAAGATTCTACTCTAAGATCAAAAGCCAATATTTGCTCATCAGAAGAGTTGTTGCTCATAGTTTTGAAGACAAAGTCAAGATTCTGAAGACTCTAAGACTTTATGGAATAAGTACCCTCATTTAACATCAGAAGTGCTCCATTAGAAGAAATAAAGAAAAACCTTGTGGACTCACATCTAATCAATATCTCAAAGTCCATAAGAAGACAAGATCAAATGATGATATCTTCTCAAGCTAATCTACTCAACATAAGTAATATCATCAGAAGAACCATTGCTCTCAACAGAAGAAGTATTATGTGAAGGTGTGAAAACTACAAGAAAAAGGGGTTTGAATTAGGTTTTAAGCTTTAAAAACTTTTCTTTGAAAAGGATCCCCTTTGAAAATTTACTTCACTTTCGATAATAAGGTAAAGAAGGTTGGAAAGTAGAAACGAACACACGATTTTTATACTAGTTCACTTGATAACCTCAAGCTACTCTAGTCCCCCCTTCCAAGTGATTTCGCCTCTCTCCAACGAGGTCTTAATCCAATAATAAAATAGATTATTACACTTGCACACATAAACTACATATGACTAACACCTGCATACACCAACTGTATGTGAATAACTATCAATCTCTAAGACACACTAGTCCTAGACTTCTCAAGAATACTGACCTAACCGGTCTCTCAAGGAACAATCAAACAAGTATTTGAATACAAGTTTTGTTTACAGGTAAGTTTCTTCTACATGTTGCACCCTAAAATTTACCTTCTTCATCTCAATACTAGTTAGTTTATGCTTCATCATCACACACACACATCCATTCATATCATTGGTTCTACGGTTATAGGTTTGAGTTGGCTCCCGATGGTTATTTTACAAGTTATAGAAGATACTTGTTTTTTCAATCAATCCAAAAGGTTTGAGAATGATGAGGTTTTGGTAGTGAATCTTATTTTCTCGCATCCAGGGCTTTTGTGCTGGTTTTTCTTTTAATTGCTTCAGCTGCTTGCTTCCAAATTTTCCCTCCTTATCATAAATTTTCTTGGATTTCTTTGCAAAGGCATGAGTTCAAAAATGAGATTTTATTGATGGTTCTTGGTTCTAAGTTGGATCACCTTTTGGTTTACTATATTATTGAAGTTTCTCATCTTTGAAGTAAGTTATAGCACAAAGGTTGGAATTATGATCATGACAGTCTTGCTTCCTTGATTCATCTGATGTTTGGACTCGGGTTTGGAAATTGAAGTTTGAATTTGAGAATGATTATAATTTGGATTTGTGGCTGATTATTTTGATACATTAAGTTTTAGATTCGTTCAAAAGCTTATATGTTTATGATGACACGAGTTTGGTTTGGAATTTTGAATTGAGTTAACAGATTCATTAAAATTACATGAATATTTGGTTTTGTTCCGTAAGGATTGAAATTGAGGGTTAGTATGCATTCAAGTTTTCTTTTCAAGATGTTTAGTAGAATCAAGTTAATTGAGGTTCAATTATTTGAATCTTCTTGGGAAAGTATCTACGCTTATGGTGGCAAGAGCTATTTCACGCAAGAAATACACTTTATGTTCCAAAAAGAACCTAAATCTTAAGGTCCTCATATCAATTTCCATGCAATAATTCAAATGGATTTCAATTTAATCTTTTCAAAGTTTCAGGTGAATCTTGAGAAAGTTTATTTTCCAAGTCAAAGGTCATAGATTCTACATAATGTCCTAAAGATCAAGACTATTCAAGATTCAAAGGATATGCAAGTTGTGGTTTTTTTCTAAATCGTTTCTTTTCGTTCATGCACAAGAGTTCCAAATTACTCGAAGTTTTATTGATATCCAAGTCTACAAGTACAAGTTACAAGTTTTCAATTCTCAAAATGCAAATTACAAAGTTTGAATTACATTGTTCTCCTATTTTGATACAAGTTTTTTTCTAAAATACATGGATTTTCTCTTAAACTTTAAAGGTTCTTTAAGCACTTCAAGCTCCTCATAGTTCTTGGCTCGGCTTTGTGCAAACTTTCATCATCATACTCAATGGACAACATTGTCACCATTACATGAAACAAGAAAGGAAAAATGGTTAGTTATCGAAAACATTGAAGAAGAAAATAAGAGCAGATTTTTTTTCAAGCAAGTGTAACAATCTCATCATTAGGGATCGGAGGCAAGAATCAGGTGGAGGGTTTTAATCATGTTCAAACAACGCAATAAGCCTCATATAAATCAGAACGCAATCATTGGCAAAAAAACTCCTTTTGCAAATCACGAATTGCTTCGGTTCACAAAAGGAGGTATGAAAAGTTCAAAACTCAACATAGCATCATGGTACAACAAAGCCCAAATCAGAAGTTCTGTTATCAGAAATTTTGTCCAATAACCAAAGCAACATATCAGAAATTAACATAATAGAATGTTAAGCCCAAATCAGAAGTTCTGTTATTAGAAGTTCTGTCCAACAACCAAAGCAACATATCAAAAATTAACATAACAGAATATTAAGCCCAAATCAGAAGTTTTGTCCAACAACCAAGGCAACATATCAGAAATTAACATAACAAAATGTTAAGCCCAAATCAGAAGTTATGTTATAAAAAATTCTATTATCATAAGTTCTGTCCAACAACAACAAAATAGTGCAGCAACCAAGGTTGCAGCAAAATTACAGAAATTACCACAGTAAATTAGAAAGTCACCAAGAATCAGTAAACAACTCAGAATTACAAGTCCAACCCAGCAAGCCAAATCAAAATCAAAAGATGTCAGACCCAAATGCAGAAAATTCGTAAGCCCTTTTTCAAGAAATAATCAGCAAAACCCTAATTTGGTATCATTATAAAAGGATTTATGGCACAGATTTTAATGGAGGCAAGCAATTGTTCATAAACCCTAAAACAGCCAAAGAACTAAAACCCTAACTTTCTACTCATCATTTTCCTACCATCTACACCCTTCATAAATAGAGAAAGTCGAAGGAGAAAAAGAAAAAACATCACCGTGAGGTAGCGGAATCGCCATCTAAGGAGACTGAGGCTCCTTTTTATTTTCCTTCTTCCTTATTTTTGCGTCAATCTGTGTGACATCATCATCGCCGCTGCTTTCAAAAAATAGGGCTTAGGGTTTTTGCCACTCACTTTTAGATCTAGATCAA
Organism: Vicia sativa; assembly: GCA_021764765.1. Classification (NCBI taxonomy): domain Eukaryota; kingdom Viridiplantae; phylum Streptophyta; class Magnoliopsida; order Fabales; family Fabaceae; genus Vicia; species Vicia sativa. The sequence goes on from CM038795.1 coordinate 129,697,630, forward strand.
ATTATCATAAATCTGCAGAAAATAACCGTAAATTAAGACATAGGAAAATGAGAGGAATCAAAATATGAAAAAAAATTGAGAATCGGAAACGGTCTGCCGTTCTCCGTCGCCGTCACCGCCACGAGGGAGATTTTCGACGCGACTATCTTGTCCCTTCCGGCAAGCCCTTTTAGAGAGAGGTGAGAGCGTTATCTATGTTAGAGAGAGAAGGGTTGTTGTTGAAAAGTATATTTCCGGCAAATATTTTTATATCGTATCCACAGAGATTGGGTGATATTACCGCCGTTCTATAGTTAAAATTGCTTTAAGTTTACAAAGTAAAAATGGTTTGTTTATGTTTGGAAATGTATCTTGCACTTGTGACATAAATTGGAAATACTAAAAATGTGGTTTTTATCAATTAAAAGGAATTTGTCAAGACTTGGTTTCACTATTCCATTTCCATATATTTTCTTATAACTAGTATGTGAACTCAATTTGTTTGAACATAATCTAATATCCTCTCAATAACATTTATGTCTAAATGATATTGTAATATTCATTAAATTAATCCTTTAGATAATTTCTTCATCTAAAATATTAATCCAACAATCATTAATATTTGATATAAAAGAAAAGCAAGAAATAAATCTATTTCTACAATCCAATTTTACTTGGGAAAATGCTTGAAGAACATAAATTAAATTATCTTTTTCAACAATAACTTAATTTGACATATTCAATAAACCACACAAGAGTTTCTCTACATTCAACCTCAAATTGTTCACATACAAAGAATTACAAGAGATACATAATGGATTTGGAATAGCTACTACCTTAGTCTTGACTTAGCTCCTCATCACCATTGTTGACATTCAAGAAGCTTTTTTGTTCTTCTCCAAAAGTTCTCTCCTTTCATAAAAATCTTATTGTTTTTTATAATTTCCAACCAACAAAACTATATTCCTTTCTTTCCTTTTCTCTCTCTTTGTTTTGCTTTACTCACATGTCATGATTGCAATTGATGTGACCTTTTTCATGCAACCACACATTTACCTTGACCCAAAAAGTGACTAAAAAGATACTTTCACGCTACCCCAAGAGAGTTGACACCAAAGACACTTCTAAATATTTCAAAATACAAGTTCTGATTACGCATATTTTGCGGCGCCAACAAAGGCGCGGCGAATGATTTAGACTTCTTTGAAACAGCGCAACGGGCTGGCGAATTAATTTATGCTTTTGTCTTTTCTTTGGCCTTCCTTACATTTGTCTTGGCTTGGTTGCTTCTTCCACTTGCACATGCATCCAAGTAATTCTCTTTCTTCTTATTTTCTACAAAACTAACAACTAAAGTGAAATATCTACTCCAATTAAATTCAAACAAGAATAATTGCATATTTATAAATTGTGTGAATAAAATAATAGAAATTAAATAAAATTTGGTTAAAAGGACCAATAAAAATATATGAAAATTAGTACAATTTGGTCCTTAACAACTCTCCCCAACTTACCATTTTGTTTGTCCCTAAACAAAAGTTTTTCACCAAGTTATCCAAAGTATAATGAAACAAGAGAAGGAATGAGGATTAATTAAAAACACTTGGTTGGTTCAAAAGTATACGGCTTCCATGATTCACTTACCTCAATACTAGCGTGAACAACATAATGGTTGGGTGCAAAGTACATACCAAAGAATTCAAAGCGATACATGTCAAAATTGAATCAAACCTACACACAATTTATGATAATTAAACACGAGGTGTTCTTTCACTCATCGAACAATTAAATCAACAACAATTGAATCATGCCATCAAAACAAATACCAAGTCATGGAAAAATGAGAATCAAGAGGTCTTTCATGGGTAGTAATGCGGTTACAAAGAAAGGATCAAGGGAATCAAACAAAATACTTATCCTAAGGGAGCACTTTTATCAATTCAACTCAATAGCACTTCTTCTTTGATCCAATTTTTTCTTGTTTTCAACAACATACAACCGGAGCTCTTTGATATTTTTCATTCTATTTACTCCATGGTTTCCAAAAGTATCCACTTGTTCTTAATAAGGATCACTTTTTTTTTTTTTTGATCAACTTTTGTTCTCTCCCCAACTTTAGTTTTCAACACAATTATTAATACAAATAATGCCCCCCTTAGGAAAAACAAATTTGCAACCAAATTGGTTGAGGGTTAAAATGAATAAAAACAAATTTCTAAGATTCATTCATTCACACGATTTTTGCAATTTTCAATTGAATGAATCCTAAAACAAGCTCAAAGGGGTTAACTAAGGATCACTCCTCACAAGGTTAGTTGATTCAAACTTTTTGGCCAAGTGGTTTTTCTCAATAACAAACAATGCCTCTATCATTTTCACAATTTTCACAAAAATGGACTAATGCATGATTTGGCATGATAAGAATGAGTTGAAATAAGATTCGGTATCCGCATTTAGTGTACAATGGAAAGTTACCTCACAATTGGTTAAGTTCTACTTTGATTCAACATGGACATGTATCTCAAGGAATTCATGATATGTAATTTGCACAAACCATCAACTATTCATGTTAATTCTAGAAATCGGTAAAAGTGTACCTTGAATTGCCGAGTACCAATCTTATCATCACCATCCAAAGTGTCTCTGCAGTCCTTTGTTACTTCAAGCTTAACTTAATGAACAAACAATTAAACAAAAATTTTGAAAAAGTGGGGTGTCCCAAATTCCATAAGAACACATAATTGTACACAGATAAATATGCAATTAACAAAAAGTCTTAACGGTGAACGAGAGCCACCCAAAAGTACGTGAAGAGAGCCACCACCCCATAAATTTTGGCATGCCTCGGGCCCATTAGAGAAGGCGAAAAAGAGGGTTTTGCACTAGGTTCGGCGCAAAGCGCGGCGCGCAAGAAAAAATAATTTTGAAAAAGCAGACGCGCGCGGTGCAACCCTTGTATGCGCGAATCTGCTAAAGCGGCGCGATCTCGTTATGAATCAAATTTTTTTAAAAATGTAATGCTGCATGATTTTTAATTTTGATGTAGAACCGATCAGCAGAGGGATTGCCTTTCAAAAACTTACAGTTACTCAAATTATGAAAGAAATGCTTACTACATTGGGTTGCCTCCCAAGAGCGCTTTATTTAACTTCGGTTCGGCGGTGCTTCAAGGCTCAAAGAAAGGAATGACACCAACATCACGCTTTACTCCTCCACCATGGTCAACCTCCATGATTTCCTCCTCGGTAGCATCAATTCGGAAAGTGTCATGCTTGTTCTTGGGATGCTTTATGCCTTCAAAAAGATTGAAAGTTACCTCTTCATCTTGCACTCTTACTTTCATAAGCCCATCATCAATATCAATCATCATTCGGGCAGTCTTCATGAATGGTCTTCCAAGAATTAATGGCACATCATGATCCTCCTCCATGTCAACTACCACAAAATCCACCGAAAACAAGAATTTGTCCATCTTTACTACCATGTCTTTAGCAACTCCATATGGTGAAGTGGTAGACTTATCGGCTAGTTGCAAAGTCATCCTAGTAGACTCTATCTTAACATTTCCCAACCTTTTAACAATGGATAACGGGATTACATTGATGCTAGACCCCAAATCAATCAACCCATTACCCTTGTAGGTATCTCCAATGGCTACCGGCAAAGTGACTCGCCCCGGATCGAATTCCTTCCTTAGGAGAGTTTTTTTGATTATGGCACTACAATGGGCATCAAGCAAAATTGTCTCTTTATCCTTGCACCTCTTCTTCTTTGTGAGCATATCCTTCATGAATTTAGCATATTTTGGCATTTGCTCCAATGCTTCGGAAAATGGAATATTTATATGAAGTTGTTTAAATATATCCATAAAGGGCATATTGTCTTGCCTTCTCCTTCTTTGATGGTGCATGCGGATAAGGTAAATATTGAATGGAATTGAGCTTACTTTTTTTTTTTTACTTTTTTCTCTTTTTTTACTTTTTACCATCTTCTTTCTCCTTTTCAACTAAGTCATCTTCCACTCGCTTCAACTCATCTTTAGCATCTTCCACCACTACTTCATTTTTTTTTTCAACTACAACTTCGCCTCATCCTCCTCCACAACTTCATCACTAATCCCATTATTCACTCTTTACCACTTCTAGTGAAAATTGCTTTGCAATACTCCTTCGGATTGGTGTGAGTGTTGGCGGAAAAAGAAGTTTGTTTCGGCCAATTGCTTTGCAAGCTGCCCCACTTGATTTTCTAAGTTCTTTATGATAGCCACATTGCTCTTTTGATTCTCCATGGAATCTTGCATGAATTGGTTGAGAGTTTCTTCCAATTTTGAGCTTCCACCTTGAGATTGTTGGCCTTGAGAATTTGAACTTTGATATGGATTTTGATGTTGGTAATGTTGATTGTTGAATCTTGATGGTTGGTAGCCTTGGTTGTTCCTTTGATATGAGTTGTTGTGATGTGGTGGTTGCCTTTGATAGCCTTGACCTTGGTCGTTCACATAACTCACTTCTTCGCTTTTGAGAGGTGGTAGGATGATCACCTTGACAAAGTTCACAACATGCCACTTGATGCTTAATTTGAGCTCCTTGCATTTCCTTCATTTGTTGTGGAAGTTTGGACATTTGTCGAGTAAGTAACTCCACTTGTTGTGAAAGTAGCTTGTTTTGAGCAAGAATGGCATCATTGGTGTTTAATTCAAGAACACCCGGTCTCCTTTGTGAAGGGTTCCGATCATGTTGACTTTGAAGATCATTGAATGCCATCCGGTCAATAATAATTATAGCCTCTTCCACATTTTTTGACATTAAAGAACCACCCGCGATAGCATCTAAAAGTGTTTTATGCACCGGTTGGAGTCCATTTCAGAACATATGGATTTGAGTGAGTTCATCAAAACCATGACCTTTGCACTTTCTTAACATGGACTTGAATCTTTCCCAAGCCTCATTTAGAGACTCGTTGCCTCCTTGAGTGAATACCGCAATCGCCTTTTTGGCTTCCATGAATCGGGATTGTGGAAAATACCTTTCTAAGAAATTTTCTTCTAATAGATTCCAATCCGTCATCACTCTTGGTAATTGATCGAGATACCACTCTTTAGCTTTTCCAATTAAGGAATGTGGAAACAATCTCTTGAATAGTACCTCACCCGCTTCATCTACCCCGTTGCACCCGCAATCTCATAAAATTTCGTGAGATGCGTGAAAGGGTCTTCATGGTCCATTCGGTGAGCGGACTTGCATAAAGAAGTTGGAGGATTCGGTCTTCATCTCGTGTTCCTTCCACCTTGAGCATTACGAGCAAATTGAGCGGTGCGCCTTGGACTATTAGCGGATATTTGCACGAACTTCACCCGCCATGTTTCGTCAAAGTGTTTACACCACTTCCTCAATTTGGTTTGTTGAAGAGGTAGATGCTTCTTCTCTTAGTCTCTCTCTTGCCAATTTCTTCTTCGTGTTTTGCTATTGATCTTCCGAATCGTCCTTTCAATTTCGGATTGAATGGAAATTGTTCTTCGGTAGCCTTTTCACGCATACACAAGAATCTACAAAACTAGCAAACCAAGTGAAACGCAAGAGATATAATAATAAAGTAACAAAACTTAAAACAATGAACTATTGCAATGCTTGTAATATCAAACGCCAATCCCCGGAAACGGCGCCAATTTGTTGAAAAGTATATTTCCGGCAAATATTTTTATATCGTATCCACAGAGATTGGGTGATATTACCGCCGTTCTATAGTTAAAATTGCTTTAAGTTTACAAAGTAAAAATGGTTTGTTTATGTTTGGAAATGTATCTTGCACTTGTGACATAAATTGGAAATACTAAAAATGTGGTTTTTATCAATTAAAAGGAATTTGTCAAGACTTGGTTTCACTATTCCATTTCCATATATTTTCTTATAACTAGTATGTGAACTCAATTTGTTTGAACATAATCTAATATCCTCTCAATAACATTTATGTCTAAATGATATTGTAATATTCATTAAATTAATCCTTTAGATAATTTCTTCATCTAAAATATTAATCCAACAATCATTAATATTTGATATAAAAGAAAAGCAAGAAATAAATCTATTTCTACAATCCAATTCTTACTTGGGAAAATGCTTGAAGAACATAAATTAAATTATCTTTTTCAACAATAACTTAATTTGACATATTCAATAAACCACACAAGAGTTTCTCTACATTCAACCTCAAATTGTTCACATACAAAGAATTACAAGAGATACATAATGGATTTGGAATAGCTACTACCTTAGTCTTGACAAAATTTGGGAAGTTAGCTCCTCATCACCATTGTTGACATTCAAGAAGCTTTTTTGTTCTTCTCCAAAAGTTCTCTCCTTTCATAAAAATCTTATTGTTTTTTATAATTTCCAACCAGCAAAACTATATTCCTTTCTTTCCTTTTCTCTCTCTTTGTTTTGCTTTACTCACATGTCATGATTGCAATTGATGTGACCTTTTTCATGCAACCACACATTTACCTTGACCCAAAAAGTGACTAAAAAGATACTTTCACGCTACCCCAAGAGAGTTGACACCAAAGACACTTCTAAATATTTCAAAATACAAGTTCTGATTACGCATATTTTGCGGCGCCAACAAAGGACGCGGCGCGAACTGAGCTAATTTAGACTTCTTTGAAATAAACACAGTTCGCGGCGCCAACAAGTGGACGCGGCGCGAACTGAGTTAATTTATGCTCCTTTGTCTTTTCTTTGGCCTTCCTTACATTTGTCTTGGCTTGGTTGCTTCTTCCACTTGCACATGCATCCAAGTAATTCTCTTTCTTCTTATTTTCTACAAAACTAACAACTAAAGTGAAATATCTACTCCAATTAAAATACAAACAAGAATAATTGCATATTTATAAATTGTATGAATAAAATAATAGAAATTAAATAAAATTTGGTTAAAAGGACCAATAAAAATATATGAAAATTAGTACAATTTGGTCCTTAACAATTGCTGATGGTTTTTGTTTTGAGTTTGATTAAATTTGTTTTATTGTTACTTAACTTTGTTTTTGGTTGCTAATATGGTGGTGACACATGTCACCACCTTTGTTTTAATTAATTAATTATGATTTGATGATGCACCCCTCCATCATTATCATACACCATCAGATCGTATCATTATTAGCAATTAGACGAACCAAACTGCTTACCTGCGGTACACCCTCAGAAGATACCCACGCCGGATCCAGCAGCTTCATTGGACTTGGACTATGACTTTGGGCCCAGCGAAATTCAACATACACCCTCAGAATTGCTCTAAAAAACAGGCCCATTCTAAACTCTTCTCTTTTTAATTACTTGATTTAATTATGCAAATAAATTTGGGTTGATGTATTAAATAATAATTAGTTTTATGATAGTTTTTATTTGACAATTTATCGATTAAATTATTAATTGATTTTTTATCAATTTAAAAAAAATCTATTCTAATAATTATTTAAAATTTTAGAATTGTATTGTGTGATAATTACATATTTGACTCTTGCATGCTTGTGTGATTTATTCACGATTGTACACTTCACACACAATTAACATAAAACAATTTTGTTTCTTTTAAATTTGGCTCGTATGCCATAAGGGTCTCATAGTTGGGAATGGGCATGGCCATTCTCACGAGGTTAATCAAAGCCCTTGTTGCTTTGGTTAACCATAACCCGAATAATTTGGTCCATATACTGTTTAACCATGCATGAGGGTTTCATGGTTGGGGATATGAGCACTTATTCTCACGAGATTAATTAAGTCCATATACTTGATTAATCATGACCCGATTCCATTCCATTTTATCCATATTCAAAATCCTCATAAAACACTTTCAAAATTAATTAATAAATCGATTATTTTCAAAAATGATTTTTCTTGAATAAACGTGGATGAGGTTTGTGTAAATTGTTAGATGATAGCCTAACGGTTTAAACAAACTCGAAGTTTTTAGATTGTTGGATGCTAGCCCGATAAACTAAAAACTTCAATCCTAGTCAAAACAATGAAAGTGAGGTGATATTCGATTAAATTGTTGGATGATAGCCCACCGATTTATTCGAATTTAAAGTCTTTGTATTGTTGGATGATAGCCCGATAACCTAAACTTTTACTCACACACTTAATAATGTGAACCTCGTTTCACTTCGTCATTTTTATAATAAATATTTTAGATGAGAGATGATTGGTTGAGCTCACTCGCTAATTTCTAATATTCGAATCGTTAGATGATAGCCTAAAGTTTTGGTACTTGTCATCCACAACTTAAAATCAACTCAACCCACTCAATTCTTTTCCGCTCATATGTGATCATCAAAAAAATTCCTACTAAAATCAATACAACCAACTTGAACATTTTCAAGAAGAACTATAGAGTTTTGACTTTCCCGTTGTACGAGGGAATACGTAGGCACACGGTTTTGAAACCGCGGCAAACTCAAAATAATAATAAACAAACCACTTTCCCCTTCTTATTTCTCGACCATGACTTAGAAATTAGCAAAAATACACAAAAACATTTTGAACTAATTGGTTCCCATCGAGTATGATGGATGTGAGGGGTGCTAATACCTTCCCCTTGCATAACCGACTCCCGAATCTATCTTTTTTTGGTCTCGTAGACCGCCTTATCCGATGTCATGGGTTTTATCTATATTTTCCCGTTCTTCTAGAACAAATAAAATTAGGTGGTGACTTCATTGTTTTAAGAACAATTGATTTTTTAAAAAAGAAACCAGTTGCTTCACTACACAAGTTGAATATGTAAACAGATTCTTAGCATTATGACTTAAGAAAATATGAAGTTTTTGACAATGGAATGTGTGAGCTTTTACACGTAGAGAAAATAGCTGAATTTTCTTCAGGCCTTTTATATAGATCCATGCATGAGATGTGACTGTTGAATGGTACATATGGAATTATCACAAATTATGGCAGCTTGAGAGAACATGGGGGACATGATCATACGCAACATGCATCCTTCATGGTAGTGGAATAAAACATTTTGTTTGAGCCATATATTGTTTGTACCATGTTAACGTTATCTTCTAACCCTTATGTACTTCAGAGGCTTATGTGAGCATGAGCAAGAAAGAGAGAACATAACTTATGATTTATCAAAACTTTAATTCTTCAGATCTTTCAGAACCACATCTTCATAGTCCTTAGCACTTGGTCTTGAAAATCTTTGTATCACACCTTGATAATTTTTTCGCTTCTTATGCATTTTAGTATTCATTCACGCTTCTAAATCTTGATTCTCAAAATTGCTTCTTATGATTATTTCTAACTAATGATTCTAAAAAAATGTAGAAATATAAACTAGAAGGCACAAGAAAGAATAAAGAATACATGATTTTATCTCGGTTCACTTGATAACCTCAAGCTACTCTGCTCCACCCTTCTGAGGTGACTTCGCCTTGAACTAAAGGTCTTAATCCACTATAACCAATCTTGATTACAACCAACACATAAAATTGTCGTGACTAATATCCACTAAAATTCCATCTTAGTCTTCTCAGACTTCTGATCTAACTAGTCCTCTAAGGAACACAATACCTTCTAAAGCTTCAGACCCAACTGGTCCTTTAGAAGAATTGTCAAAACCTTTCTAAAGCTTGAAACCCAACTGGTCCTTTAGGAGGAACAAATAACTGTCTGTTTTTACGATGCTTGCTTACAAGAGAATGCTTCTACATAAGCAGGTGTAAACTTAATTAAGTATATCAGAAGATCCAAATACACACTAAGAATATTACATTGTATTTTATCTCAAATGTGTGATCTTCATTTACTACAAGTTGCTTCTTTATGAACAACATCCCAGGACACTTGAATGATTGAAGTCTTCTTATTCATAAGCTTCTGAATGCTTTGTTGATCTTGATATAATAAGGAGAAAAACTTCTTCATCTTGATTCACTTTACAACATTCTGGACAACAACCCTTTATTCTAATGATCACTTTGAGCACAACACATATGCTATGGATTTGTAATCATAGCCTCCATGATCGTCTTCATTATCTTTTGCAACTTAACAAGCTTCTTTGCAGTGTTTGAGATTAAAGCACAATGTGAATCAATGACTTAGTTTGAGATTATCAAATCACGTGATTCATGATTGATCAGTCACCATTTCTAGTAAGTTTATGTGTTTTATTCGGCATAAATTCATCACTTGGGTAACACTTTTGGTCGTTTTTTATTTGTTTTCAAGTAAGTTAGTGTGTTTTCGTTATGTTAGTATTATTGTGCATTTTGATTTAAATTTTTTGTGAAAATTATCTTTTTATGCTTTTGTTTGGTAGTTTTAGTGTTTCAGGTTAATGCATGTGATCGGAGGAACTAATGGCAGGATCGTAAGGACTCTAGAAGGCTGAAAGTTTGAAGTTTTAAAAGAATTCAGAGGTCAACACGAGCACCCATGTGCATCAACACGACCTGTGTTGAAAAGCCACAGGAACGCTCAGAAAAACCAAAGTTAGTGGATCAACACGGGCACCCGTGTTCATCAACACGACCCGTGTTGAATGACCTGAAGCAAGCCTGTAAATCAAGAGATCAACACGGGCACCCGTGTGCATCAACATGGCCCGTGTTGATGGACGCGTGTGGAAACTTCACTTTGTGATTTTTTGGATCATTATTTGTCATTAAGGGTACTTTGGACTTTTGCTAAGACTTGGATGGAGCTGAGACTATTAGAATGAATTTTGTGAAAAGAGAAAGGACTTTTGAACGTACGAGAAAAATATTACAGAGGAGAGAAGATAGCCACTACGAGGAATTTAGAGACAGAGAGATTCAAGGGCAACCACCATTGAAGATCAACGTCATCGTTATTCTTTGTAATGTTTAACTTCTATCTAATGTTTTCTTCGAATACTATGAGAGGCTAAACCCCCCAATGCTAGGGGGTGGTCCTGATTTAACGATTGTAATGAATTCGGATTGTTGATTTCCTTAATGCATTGTTTATCTATTTCAATTTAATTGTGTGGTGTTTCTATGCTTCTGTATCAGACAAATACAAGTAGATCTATGACTAACAATTGCCAAGACTGTAATTGTTAGGGTTTCTGCACAATTAGGTTATTAAGAGTATTACCTAGGACTAGGAACTCTTTTTAATCACCTGAATTTCTTGATAGTATTAATGGTTAAAACCAAGAGTTATTTGAATGGACATTTGAATAAGGATTGGGAGTTTAATAGTTTTCTTCATTAAGGACTTAAGGAAGAAAATTCTAGAGATAGGTAATTAAAAGTTTTCATATGTAATGAGGAAATCTGGATTTGAATCATAACTTGTTGAATCAACCACTCACCCTAGCATTATTTTCTCTATAGAAAATCAATCACTATATTGTTACATTTATCATTTAAAGTCTTACACTCAAACCAACCATTGTTTTTGTTCATTTGAATCAAGAGTAAAATAGGTATTTACTACGCAGTCCTCGAGATCGATACTTGGGGAAACTCATTATAATTACATCGGTAAAAATAGTACACTTGCTATTTTTCCGATCAAGTTTTTGGCGTCGTTGCCGGGGACTGCCAAAATACAGATTTTAATCTTAGTTCAATTGAAATTTTATTGCTCTACAATTAAAATTTTATTTTTCCTGTTAAATTGTATCAGTACTAATATTGTGTCTAATATTTTATGCGAGGTCAGACCTCAGCTGATTATCTTTTTGACGCAGAGATAGAAAGAACCTTTCACGCAGAAAAGCGAAGCAAGCAAGCCTGGCAGAAGAAGAAGATAAAAATCAAGTACACTCATGTTCAAAATCAGAAGCTGTGACCATGGATCCACCGCAAGAAAGACTGCTAGGAGATTATAGAGGCACAAATGCACCTGGGGAAGACTGACCATTGTCAACCAACTGGTGAATGTTCCTAACTTTCAACTCCACCCGAGCACCATCACTCAGTTGAAGAAGAGATACTTTTCTGGAAGGGTTAATGAAGACACTAACAAGCATTTGCAACAATTTCTGACTATGAACACCACTCTAAAAATAGATGGGCATACTGAAGAACAGAAAAAGTTGCGCATGTTTCCGTTCACCTTGGCAGACGAAGCAGAAGAGTGGTTCTATTCTCTTCTAGCAGGCAGCATTACATCTTGGGAAGAGATGGAGACAACGTTCCTCAATGAGTATTTTCTAGCATCGGTGTTCAAGAGAAAAAAATATAAGATCCTGAATTTCAAGCAAAAGGAGGGTGAATCATTAGGAGACTTTTTCAAGAGATTTAAGAGACTCCTGGTGGCATGCCCTAGTCATAACCTGGATCAAACTGAGCAGATGCAGATGTTTGTGAATGGTCTGAGAATCAAAATGAACCAACTCATTGACACAACAACTGGTGGCTCATCTAACTTCTCAACAAACACTGGCATCAAGAAGATTATTGAAGCTATAGCTGCAAATAAGCATTTGGAATTATATGACAGGGTTGAAAGCAAGCCAGAGGGAGTGATTGATTTGAAGTTGGAACTAAATAGACAACTCAAAATCGAAGAGGCGATGGCTGCATAAGTGGAGAAAAAGCTCAAAGCTATGAACATGGGAACTCAACAGGTAGAACATATTAAAAATGTTGTTTGTGACATTGATAGTGAACCACACATGACTGTGCAATGTCTTGCAACTCCAAAAAAAAATTGAGGAGATAAAATTCTTGAAGCAGAATAATCCATATTCTAACACCTATAATACTGGGTGGAAGAATCATCTGAATTTCGCCTGGAAAGATCAACAACAACAAGCTCCTCAGAAGGCAGAATGGGAAGTGGCCATTGAAAAGATGGCTGCCCACACTTCCCAATTCCAAGAAGAAACACGAAGCAATCACAGGAACACCACAACTGCAATTAAAAATCTGGAGGTTCAAATGGGGCAAATTGTGCAAAAAGTAGCGACGTAAGCACAAGGCAATAAGAAGAACCATGAGAATGTGAATGTTGTCACAACAAGGAGTAAAAACGTTGCTAAAGAAAGAGAAGATGAGGTAAAAGTTGATGATGATCTTATAGAAGTGGATTTAAAAGTGACAGAGAATAAGAAAAAGCAGGAAGAAGTGGCGCTACCTTGGAAGCCAACTGAAGAAAAGAGTAAACCTAAGATTAGGCTGCCATATCTCTCGCGAGTGGCAAAGAAGGACACAAAAGAGAAAGAGTTTGATAAATTTGTCAAATTGTTCAAGAAGCTAGAGATCAACATACCTTTCTTTGAAGCACTCGAGAAAATGCCTTTGTACCAAAAATTCATGAAGGAGATTCTATCAAAAAAGAGGCCAACAGATGATAAACAGGTACCTGTTGATGAGAAGTTGTGTTCAATCGCGCTCGAGAGAAAAATACTTGTCAAGTAGAAGGATCCTGGATCAGTGGAAATACCATGCACCATAAAAGATAGAACTTTCAAAAGGGTTCTAATTGATATTGGCTCTAGTGTAAGTTTAATGCCATTATCAATCTTCAAGAAGCTTGGTATTGAAAAGATAAGCGGGAGTGGAACAAAATTAAAATTTGCTGATCACACCATCAAGAAGTCATATGGGATTGCTAAAGATGTGTTGGTCGAGATTGAAAATTTTACTTTTCTAGTGGATTTCCATATCAGGGACATACCTGAAGATGAAGAGACACCGGTCATTCTTGGTAGACCTTTTTTATTGACTAGCAGGTGCAATTTTGATATTGAGACAGGTCATCTGACCTTAAAATATTTTGACGAGAAGATAACGATGAAGGTGTTTAAAGTCAAGAAACAAGGTGTAGGTGAAAAGAATAAATTTTCAGTTGGTATGGTCAAAGTAGAAGGAGAAAACAAAATGTCAACATATCTCCCAGAAGAAGAGTCAGACATCATCTCTCAGGTGGCATCAATAAGAAGTCTTAAGTTCAGTCAAGAGGTCAAAAAGAAAAAGAAGAAGGAACAAAAAGGTGAAAAGTTGGAAGCTGAAAAGGATGGGAAGCAAAAAGTGGTCAAGGCCTTGGATTTGGATGAGTTTTGGGCTGCAGAAAATATGAGCAACAAAGTGTGGAAGAAAAAGTACCCCCCATAAGGGGATAAACCGCCGAGCCAGGAGATGTTAAACAAAGCGCTTCATGGGAGGCAACCCACGCTTTTAATAACTTAGTTTCTGTCTATTGTGTTTGCAGGTGATAAAAAGGGAGCCTATTGGTGAAAGCTAGGAGGCAACAACTGAGTGTGTTGCGTTACCCTCTGTGAGTCACTTCTCTTGAGCTTGGTCTAAAACATTGAGGTCAATGTTTAGTTCAAGTGTGAGGGGGTTTCTCTTTCATATGTTTTTGCATTTTCCTTACATTCTATGCACTATTATTATTTTTGTTTTGTTGGTTTTGTTTTAAGTATTATTAAGTGTCTTCTGGTTTACCATGGTGTTACATTGGATGAATCCAAAACTAATAGCTAGTGGATTAACGGTAATCCCCATGCTTGATCCCCCAAGGCACCCCGAAAGTTGACACAACCAAAGAAAAAAATAAAGATTGGACGCAAGTTAGTGACACTAGACCAAAATTGTTGTATGGTATACTCGAGTTGGAAAAGAAGCCACATGACACGCAGAGTGCTTCAGAGCGTGTAAGCTTAACCAACATGGTGAGAATACAAAGGCCAAATACAAAAAATATCATCATGAGAGCTCAATCAGGTATGACTCTATCACTCTTATTTTGCGTATGTTCTTTCGACACAACATATCATGAATACACACACTGAGGCACTTTGTTTGATTAACCTTGAGCCTTTCTAGCCATCCCATATTAAATGTTTATCCCTTGTGAACCCCGTTGAGCCTTATCCTTTTTTGTAATAAACCCCGTGTTAACCAAACACCATACACTTCCTACCATTGCTCAACTTGATTGTGATTAATTGTAAAGTGTGCAAGAATCTAAGTTTGGGGTGGTAAACCATAGAGAAAGGGAAAGTGAGTAAAAATAAATTCAAAAAGAAGTGTAAAAAAAAGATAAAATAAGAAAATTAGAGGCATGCGAATGTCCTAAAAAAAAGGGAAAGGGAGACAAGTACTTGCCTATACTTAAGACTCTAAGATTTGTGAAATGCTCAAAGAAAAATGAGTAAATACGAGTCAAAGCGAATAAACCCCAAGGTTGTGAGTCGGAGCATAAAAATGAGAAAAATAACATGAATGTCGAGCCCAAAACCCTTTGTGATCCATTTCTTTGTTTATCACACCGTACCTAAGCCCCGTTACAACCCGAAGACCTCATAAAGTGTGTGAAATCTGTTTGTGTAGTGAAAATATAATACATTCAAAATTAAGAGTGGTATTTCATGCTTTTGTACAGTGAGTGTAAACACTTTAACCTCGATAGATCTTGTGAGAGTGTGAAAAAGTGTTAGTGTTTTAAGTTGGCATTAATTTTGGTAAAACTAGGCTATGGCAATGTCTTGATAAATGTCATGACATGCAGAGATTGAAGATAAATCCTACTTGACAAGGATGTTTGAAGTACACTCGAATCGAAGCTAAAAGTCGCCGAAATTCAGAAAATAGTCCGATGTCATAATGTATGTTGTGACATTGTGACTCTTGAACTGTTTTCTGAGACTTTTCAGGAAGTTTGTTGAGCTGCTATATTATGTTTTTCTGGTATTAAAATGCATGCTCACGTGGCTGCTAGGTTAATCTTAGTTAAACCTAAATTGGTTGTTGAAAAGACCATGTTTTTAGGATTAAATTAAGTGAACCCTAGCTATCTTTATGGAAGCCCAAACGAAGTTTGGATCGCTTCTATAAAAGGAATTCAACCCTTACACTGCTGTTGTGCCTTTTGTACTGTTAGGAGATTTAGCAGTTGTATTTTGTGTAATTCTAGTTACTCTTGTGAGCCAAGCAATTATCAATTGATAAGTGCCTTGGACTAGGATTTGTTTGTAAGGGTAGTTTATCACTCAAAGCTGTGAAGCACGAGTGTTTGTCTCTTGATTGAAGCTTTGAATCAAGATCAAGATAGTTTATTGAAGTGTGTCTTCACAATTCAATTATTCAATAGGTTGATATCACCGCGTGATTGAGGGGAGTAGGAACTCGGTCTAAGTAGGACTTAGATTGAAGTTGCATTGGGTAGGTTTAAGTGAAGGAGATAAACGGTTGGTTTATTCGAATTAATTCTACTAATAGTGAATTTCCTCCCCGGCTTGGTAGCCCCTGATGTAGGTGTAGTTAGACACCGAACGGTAAATAATTTATTGTGTTCTTTATCTGTTTAAATTTATTGTGTGAATAGTTAACGAGTGTCGATAGTGTGTCATAACATTCCCTGTGACATCACATATCTGTTGCCAGGAATTTCAATTGGTATCAGAGCAGGCACCCTGCGTGTTATTTCTGGGTGAGATCTAGGGATAATAGTTTATGGCATAATGGATAAGGAAGGAGGATTTGGAGGTAGACCACCTATTTTGGATGGGTCTAATTATGATTATTGGAAACCTCGTATGGTTGCCTTCTTAAGATCAGTAGATATTAAAGCTTGGAGAGCTGCTGACAAAGGATGGAAACATCCCACCAAGCTTGAGAAAGATGGGACTACTGTCTTGAAACCAGAGGAAGAATGGAGCAAAGAGGAAGAGGATCTAGCTCTGGGGAACTCTAAAGCATTGAATGCCCTATTCAATGGTATTGACAGAAATATCTTCAGATTAGTTCATCAATGTGAGCTGGCAAAGGATGTTTGGGACACTCTCAAAACTACTCATGAGGGGACATCCAAGGTGAAGTTGTCAAGACTTCAGATGCTCACTTCCAAATTTGAGAATCTGAAGATGAAAGAAGATGAGACTATTCATGAGTTTCACATGAATATTTTGGAGATTGCCAACACCTCAGGAGCACTTGGAGAAAAGATGTCAAAAGAAAAGTTGGTGAGAAAGATTCTCAGATCCTTGCCTAAAAGGTTTGCAATGAAAGTGACTGCAATAGAGGAGGCTTAGGACATCAGCACCTTGAAGGTTGAAGAACTTATTGGATCTCTTATGACTTTTGAGGTGGGAATCAGTGAAACTGTTGACAAAAAGAACAAGAGCATAACACTTGTATCTAATACTGAAGAAGGGTGCAAGGTGGAAGATGAAGAGAAGATATCTGAAGCTATAGCTATGCTTGGAAGACAGTTCAACAAGCTCATCAAGAGGATTGATCCAAAGTCAAGGTCAAATGTCAAGGACATTTCATCTAACATCAGCAGATCTTATGACTCCAGCAGAAGATCCAAGTCAGAGGAAAAAGGAAGTCAAGGTAGTGGAATCCAATGTCATGGTTGTGAAGGATATGGGCATATTAGAGCTGAATGTCCCACCTTTCTAAAGAAACAAAAGAAAGGAATGGCTGTCACTTGGTCTGATGGTGATTCAGGAAGTGAATCTGAGGAAGAAGGAGTCAAACTTGTCACTGCTCTCTGGAGTGTACAATTCTGATATGGATTCTAGTGATGAGGAAGTGACATTTGAAGAGCTCTTTGAAACCTACAGTGAAGTGTGTATAAAAATAGTGAAGTATGTCAAAAATGAGAAACAAAAAGTCGATTGAGAAGTTGAAGTCGAGAATGTGAAGTCGAGGTCGAGAAAAGGAAAACACAACCACTATAAATCACCTCAATAGTGATATTATAATGTTGAACTCAAACTTGATCAGATGTCTAAATCACAAAATGTTGACATCTGCATCGATAAGTTGGAAGAAATTCTTCACTTGGACAAAATGCGTGAAATAAGCATGGTCTAGGATATGTGGTGAAAAGAAACCTTGGTGACATTAAGAAGAAGAGACATGGGAAACCAATGTCAAAACAGTTGTCACAACATAAAACAGGAAATGTGTATGGCTCAGGGTATGTGGCTGCAAAGAGATTTGCTAATAACCAGGAGAGGAACAAACCAGGCAAGTCAATGGCAAAGAAGATGTCACACCATAAACAGAAATAGGTCGCCTCGGGATATGGAGGCTAAGAAATTTGTTAATAACAAAAGGAAGAACAGACCTAATGAACCAATGTCAAAACAGATGTCACAACATTGGGTTCAACATCAAAATCATAGAAACTTGAATAAAAAGTTTCAAAGATGGAGATGTCATTATTGTGGAAGGTTTGGTCACATAAAGCCTTTTTGCTTTAGGCTACATGGATATCCTAACCAAGGTTCTTATGAGAAGCCTAAGACCAACAGGTATCATACACTCAACAATGGAAGAAGAAGATCAGCTCGTAGCTCACACTTCTCTTAGAGTGTCGCCAATGAAGATTGGTACTTTGACAAGGTGTTCTAAGCATATGATCGGAGATGTAAATCTCCTCAATGATGTTAAACCTTATTCTACCAGTTTTGTTACTTTTGGAGATGGAGGTAAAGGAGAAATCAAAGGTATTGGAAACTCAAACTGGTCTGGAGTTCCAAATCTAAATAGGGTGTTGCTGCTAAAAGGTTTGACTGCCAATCTCATCAGCATAAGTCAGCTATGTGATATGGGATTCACAATCAACTTCACTAAGTCTGAATGTCTTGTAATAAATAATAAACAAGAAGTGATTATGCGAGGAGTCAGATCAAAGGACAACTGCTACATGTTGGAATCTGAGAATACCACTTTGTCTCATGTGTGCTCTATAGACAAAGATAAAGAGGAAGTAAGATTGGGACAACAAGAACCTGATCATCCACATCTCAGAGGAATGAAAAGGATCAGTTCCTTAGAGGGAGTCAGATGGATACCAAGATTTCACTTTGATAAAGGGAGAACCTGTGGTAAGTATAAGGCTGGACAGGAAATCAGAATGTCACACTCAATGTCTAGACATCTGACCACTCCTAAAGTACTAAAGCAAAGTACTAGGATCTGGCATGAAAGGCTAACCAAGCACCTTACTGTCAAAGGATATAGGAGATGAGTCTTGGATGAAACCCTCTTTGTCAAAGGAGGAGAGATCATGGTGCTTCAAATTTATGTTAATAACATAGTTTTTGGAGGAATGCCTGACACAATTGTGAGATATTTTGACAACCCAATGCAAGCTGAATCTGGGATGAGCCTCATTAGAGAGTTGATTCATTTTCTTGGACTGCAAGTCTCATAGATGGAAGACTCAACACTCCTTCCACAGAGCAAGTATGCAAGGAATTTTGTCAAGAAATTTGGAATGAAGAATGGCTGCCATAAAAGGACTCCTGCTCCCACACATTTGAAGTTATTTTAGAAAACAAGTGGAGAAAGTGTTGATCAAAGCTTGTGTAAAAGGTCTTTTGATGGATGTGTCTTCTTGAGAAACAATCTTATTTCTTGGATTAGCAAAAAGCAAAACTGTGTGTCCTTATACAATGTTGGAGCTGAATACATAGCAGCTGGTAGCAATTACTCTCAGATGATCTGGATGAAGCAGATGCTGACTGAGTACAATGTCATACAGGATGTCATGACATTGTACTGTGACATTCTTACTAAAACTCTTGAGGCTAGTCAGTTTAAGTCTTTAAGGGGCAAATTGGGTATTTGTCAATATGAGGAGTTGTAGCAATTAACTGTGCTTACAACAAGGGATGGAAGGGACCTTTTACTTCAATTATTTATAAGTGGGTTATTTAATTATTTTCATATTATTTTTTAAAGGTCCAAGAATAGGAAGAGACTCCCACATATAATAGTTTCTTCATTTGAAAGTAGTATCACTTTTCTTCATCCAAAAGAAACCTTGAAACCTCTCGCTACTCCCGCCTCATTCTCTCAAAAGCCATCAAAAATATGTCTTCATCATCTTCTTCATCTCAAGAATCGATCTTTATCTCCCTCCATGGATGAAGTTAGGGAAAATGCTGAAGCCATGCAAGCTGAAGCACTGATGGTTACTCCGCTGTGCAATGGCCATCGACCCGAAAAAGTCAAGAAGTTACGCACAAGGGCAAGAAGGTCACAAGCATCTCTTCGTTATTCCTCCATTCCGTCTAGGTCTGCATGAGGCCATAGCTAGGATAGTGACTAGTATCCTAAACGAGAATCAATCTGCACTGGATTTCTCCGAACCATAAGTCCGCTAGCCCATTGATCCGATGTCAATTGAATGTCAAGACATCCGTGATCATGTTGATTCTCTGCCCATGTAAACCGCTAATGAGAATGAGATTTCTGATGAGATTCTTGAGGAATCCCCAGAACATTGTACCTCTGTTAAAACTCCTACTATTTCTGCTGATAATATCTCTGATAGCATTCTTGAAGAAATTCTAGAAAAACAAGCTGATGACAACCTGGAAGATTCTTCTGAGAAAAATACTAATCATAATGTTGATTCTCATATCATCAATCTAGATGAGGAGTTCTCTGATAATGACCTCATAGCAAAAGTTCATCCCAGCATTGCTAAGAGGGTGATGAATAGGAAAGGGAAGCACAATGCTATTCCAAGTTCTGCTCAGAAAAAGGTTGCTAAAATTGCTCATAAGACTCCTAGATTTGAGAACAAAACTGAAGAAAAATCTGGGAAAGACCAGGGTGGAACTTCCAAAGGGAAGAGTAAGGTGAAGACTGTTGGAGGTATCTCTAAGCCAAAAAGAACCCAAATTGTAAAGAAGAGGAAGTCTCCTGAACCCTCAGAACATGATGATGATTCTGTTTTTAATGTCGAAGAGAATGTCTCAGACATTCACCTAAGAAAGAAGCCTTCTCTTTGGAAACTGTCCAAAGTCCCTGAAGTGGCAATTGACAACATTTCTTTCCACCACCCTGAGAATGCTAATAGGTGGAAATATGTGTGTTTGAAGAGAATTGCACTTGAAAGGGAACTGAATAAAAGTGCTCTTGAATGCAAGGATGTGATTGATCTGATCAAAGAAGCTGGGTTGGTGAGAACTGTGGTGAAGTTCTCAAATTGTTATGAAGTGTTGGTGAAGGAGTTCATTGTGAACTTGTCAAGTGGCTGTGCTGATGGAAGGTCAGCTGATTTCAAGACTGTCTATGTCAGAGGGAGAAGGGTGAAATTTTCCCCAAGTATAATCAACAAATATTTGGAAAGATCAGATGAAGCTCAACCTGAGCTAGAACAAACTGATGACCAAATCTGCCACACTATCACTGCTAAACAAGTGAAACATTGGCCAATGAAAGGAAAATTAACTGCCAGCAAACTAAGTGTTAAGTTTGCTATTTTGCACAAGATAGGGGCTGCAAACTGGGTTCCAACAAACCACAAGTCCACCATCTCCATTGGTCTGGGCAGATTCATCTTTGCTGTTGGTACTAAAGCAAAATTTGACTATGGAACCTATATTTTTGAGCAAACCCTTAAACATGCTGAAAGTTATGCAGTTAAAGGACCAATAGCCTTTCCCTCCCTCCTGTGTGGAATCATAGTTGATCAGTACCCTGACATACTTGGTGATAGAGATTCAATATGCAAAAGGGCTCCTGCTCTTGGATTTCATTACAAACTCTTCCAAGGCAAACATGTCCCAGATATTGTCATGACATCTGCTAAGACATCAACTGTCAAAGAAAATTCTCAAAAGGCAAATGTCATTGCTGTGCTAAAAGCAACTTGTAAGGAGCTTGAAGCAAGAAAGCAAAGTCTGGAAGAACTGATCTCTACACTTGAAAAGGAGAAAGACACAGAGGTTGAGGAAGAAGGGCTTGATGGTGATGATTCTGCTGCACATACGGATGAAGATGCTGATGCTGATTAAGCAGCTGCTGGTGAAGAAGGTTCTAAAGATGCTTCCTTCCACAATGCTTCTTCTGGAGAGGAAAGCACTTGAGTTGTACTCCTGTGCATTGTTGCAACTGTTTCCTGTTTCTTGTTCTGCTTTTCCCATGTGTGTTTTGGATGATTGTAATTTTCTGTTGACTGCATTGTAAACTTAACATTTGTTACTGCTTCTCTTCATATATGTTTGAATGCTTGGGGTACTTGTATTGGTTCCTTTGGCCCCTTTGTGGCTAAAAAGGGGGAGAAGAAATATTGTGGGAAACTGTATTGGGAAATTGGGAAACTGTATGTGGGCAATTGTGGGATATTTGTATGGGTAGAATTTATCTTATCTCTAGGTTCTAGTTTCTTTAAGCTTAGAACTAGTTTATTCTTCTGCTGCATAGGTACTCTGATAGCTTAAGTAGTTTTAGCCAAAAATGTGCCAAAGGGGGAGTTTGTTAGTGTTTTAAGTTGGCATTAATTTTGGTAAAACTAGGCTATGGCAATGTCTTGATAAATGTCATGACATGCAGAGATTGAAGATAAATCCTACTTGACAAGGATGTTTGAAGTACAGCTCAGAACTGGAAGCTAAAAGTTGTGCTGGAAATTCTGCAGAAAATAGTCTGATGTCATAACAGATGTTGTGATATTCAGTGTGACATTCTGTTCTGCAGAATCTGTTTTTCCTGAGACTTTTCAGGAAGTTTGTTGAGCTGCTATATTATGTTTTTATGGTATTAAAATGCATGCTCACGTGGCTGCTAGGTTAATCTTAGTTAAACCTAAATTGGTTGTTGAAAAGACCATGTTTTTAGGATTAAATTAAGTGAACCCTAGCTATCTTTATGGAAGCCCAAAACTGAAGTTTCAGGACTGCTTCTATAAAAGGAATTCAACCCTTATACTGCTGTTGTGCCTTTTGTACTGTTAGGAGATTTACCAGTTGTATTTTGTGTAATTCTAGTTACTCTTGTGAGCCAAGCAATTATCAATTGATAAGTGCCTTGGACTAGGATTTGTTTGTAAGGGTAGTTTATCACTCAAAGCTGTGAAGCACGAGTGTTTGTCTCTTGATTGAAGCTTTGAAGCAAGATCAAGATAGTTTATTGAAGTGTGTCTTCACAATTCAATTATTCAATAGGTTGATATCACTGCTGTGATTGAGGGGGAGTGAGTAGGAACTCAGGTCTAAGTAGGACTTAGATTGAAGTTGCATTGGGTAGGTTTTAAGTGAAGGAGATAAACTGGTTGGTTTATTCCTGAATTAATTCTACTAATAGTGAATTTCCTCTCTGGCTTGGTAGCCCTCAGATGTAGGTGTAGTTAGACACTGAATTGGGTAAACAATTTATTGTGTTCTTTACTGCTGTTTAAATTTATTGTGTGAATAGTTAACAGAGTGTCAGATAGTGTGTCATAACATTCTCTGTGACATCACATATCTGCTGCCAGGAATTTCAAAAAGCTTGCAGGTGAGAAGTCCTCTGATGTGGAAATATGGTATACAGTTCGATTCAGGAAGCCAAACGCTTGATCGGGAAGGAAGAAAGTATGTTGCGAAAGACGCAGGTTGTGTTGTGGGAAGGAGAAATTCGCGGGTGACATTTGTTTGGTCTCAATGCATTACTTAAGGACACACAATGAGATAAGTTTGGGGTTGTGATCGGTCACCATTTCTAGTAAGTTTATGTGTTTTATTCGGCATAAGTTCATCACTTGGATAACACTTTTGGTCGTTTTTTATTTGTTTTCAAGTAAGTTAGTGTGTTTCTGTTATCTTAGTATCGTTGTGCATTTTGATTTAAAGTTTTTGTGAAAAGTATCTTTTTATGCTTTTGTTTGGTAGTTTTAGTGTTTCAGGTTGATGCATGTGATCGGAGGAACTAATGGCAGGATTGTAAGGACTTTGGAAGGCTGAAAGTTTGAAGTTTTTAAAGAATTCAGAGGTCAACATGGGCAGTCGTGTGCATCAACACGACCTGTGTTAAAAAGCCACAGGAACTCTTAGAAAAACAAAAGTCAATGGATCAACACGGGAACCCGTGTTTATCAACATGTCCCGTGTTGAATGACCTGAAGCAAGCCTGTAAATCAAGAGACCAACACGGGCACCCGTGTGCATCAACATGGCCCGTGTTGATGGACGCGTGTGGAAACTTCACTTTGTGATTTTTTGGATCATTATTTGTCATTAAGGGTACTTTGGACTTTTGCTAAGACTTGGATGGAGCTGAGACTATTAGAATGAATTTTGTGAAAAGAGAAAGGACTTTTGAACGTACGAGAAAAATATTACAGAGGAGAGAAGATAACTACTACGAGGAATTCAGAGACAGAGAGATTTAAGGGCCGCCACCATTGAAGATCAACGTCATTGTTATTCTTTGTAATGTTTAACTTCTATCTAATGTTTTCTTCGAATACTATGAGAGGCTAAACCCCCAATGCTAGGGGGATGGTCCTGATTTGACGATTATAATGAATTCAGATTGTTGATTTCCTTAATGCATTGTTTATCCATTTCAATTTAATTGTGTGGTGTTTCTATGCTTTTGTATCAGACAAATACAAGTAGATCTATGACTAACTGTGATACGGTGAACTGACTTTGTAGGATTTTTGTATCCAAATGTGCGGATAGCAAGAGTCGCCACCGACTTTTATTTTTATCCAATTAAGGGAAGGTAAAAGTAACAGAAAAAGACCTTCGTTAGATTCTGAGTTCGGGAGAATGGTTATGAAAAGGGAAGGTATTAGCACCCCTTTCCATCCGTAGTTATCTACGGGCTCTTAGTTGCTCTAGATCACTTTTTTAAAATTATGCTTTTTGTGTGTTTGACAAAAAATGTTTTGAAAGAGGCATTTCGCTTTGACTTTGTAATGACTCATGTAGGAGTGTATACAAAGTGTTCGGAAATGTTTTTGTTTTGAAAAGAATTTGAACTTTGAAAAAAAGTGTGTGGTGTGAAAAGCATTTGATAGAGCGAGCAACTAGGAGACTTATTACCCACTCAGAATTGGTCGTTTTGTTGTACTTCTACATTCCTTTAGAATAGCGCTAGCCATACCATTAGTTAGTAGGTAGCTCCATTCGTTGGATGTAAGCGGGACATTCGAAGGGACATCGGATGGTCATCGAAAGCAACTTGTAGGAAGTATCCTAGCACATTCAAAGGGACTATCATCATTTTTTCGTAGGCGACAATCGAGGGTCAAGATCATGTATTCGGAGGCGACATCATGGGTCTTATGATCTTTGTATCGAAGGGACTATGATGATTTGTTTGGAAGGCAACGGTGCTAGAATACCTCTACGTTCGAGGGACATGACCATTTGAATCGAAAAGGCATCGAGAGAGAATTACCCTAAGGGGTGCGTGTGTGAAAGAAGTGTGTTGATTTCAGATATTTTATCTTGAAGTTAGTGAGCTATGTTGATTATTAGTCTTGCCATACACGCCTAATTACTAGCAATTGATAGGGTGCAGAAATTAAAATGCGGAATGTAAAAGCGGAAATGTAAATCCTACGCTATTACATGGCTTTGGGGCAGATACATAATTTAAACTTGCGGAAAATAAAATCCTAATTAAAACTATTACAACCCATGAGCAATTACATTATTGGAAAAAAAATAGAATGATAAAAAGAAAACGTCCGAATCGGAGCAACCTGTGAAAGAATAAGAGATCGGAAAAGATGATGGGATCGAAATAAAATAAAATGTTAGAAAAAATGCAAGTTTTAATATGAGAAAATTACTATATGTTGGAAATAAGATAAATAAGTTAAAATAATTTTTTGGGATTTTTTAGAAAGGATTTAATAATTAAAATGCAATTAAAAGTGAATTAAATGCAAAAATATAAATAAAAATAAATATGCATGCAAAAATATGTTTTTTAATTTATTAAATTAAATAAAGATTTTATGAAAATAATGTAAAAAGAAAAATAATTTTTGATAATTTTTAAATGCAGAAATGAAATATAGAAAAGAAATTAAAATGAATAGAAATATTAAAATAAAATAGAAAATATATGAAAATGTGAAAATAATGCAAGTTTTGAAAAGATGAAAACCGTGCCCATAGGATCGAACCCATGACATCGAGCGAAATCTCAAGTCCACAAGCCTTGACCAACCGAAATGGGTGTTCTATGTTTGAAACGGAATGAGGGCTAAGACACGCGTCGTCCGGCTTCCTCCCACTCGCGCCAAGCTTCGTCTTCAACCTTTCAAATATTTGAAAATCCAGCGTCGGCCATTGCTCGACGCTATGTTCCTGGCAAAACCTGAAAATCAAGCACGCATAATATAAATAAGTTCTAAGACCATGGTTCGATTCCTGAGATCGTTCCGAGTTCATTGGCATAGGTCTCATAGTCCAATTTTTCCATTTGAGAAAAACCCCAAAACGTATTCAGAAACCCTAACAATGGTATCATGCGTTCCCCGCCATGGAAATTGATTAAAGCACCCGAAAGTTTGCAAACACATCACTAAACACAAAAACAACAACAAAACATGTTAATAATGCATGAATAATGAAACACGATTTCAAAATTTCCAAGAACAAACCGATTCGTGATTTCTCAATTCTGGATGGTTTTGAATGATATAAGAGTCTGGATCGACTCTAAAGACCTCAAGGAATGTAATGGACACCTCAAAATCGATTGAGAATGGCTGGAAGTAGGATTGCCCTTTGCTTCAAGAACACGATTTTTTCAGTTTGAGAATAGGGTTTCTGAGCCAATTTTTTCGTTCTCTCTTGATAGGTATGCATCAAGTATATATGCTGGATGGATTTGGGATTGAATTTGGAAAGAATTGATCAACATTCAATGGAAATCAAATTTGATATTCTCATGAAATCAAATTTTCAAATTTTGTCCAATTTCAATCCAATCTTGCCAAATTTGATCTAATTTCAAATTGTCGGCATTTATGGGTTGATTGATCACAAGAAAGCAATAAAATCAATCTTCCAATTAATTTTGATTTTATAATTTATTTTAAGATTTAATTTGCATTTAAATAAATAAATTACAAATTAAATAGAAAATAAATCAAAATTCGTGGCATTGGGCTTGGACATTCCTAATTGCATGAGGAACAAGTTAGGATGAAGAAAAAGTAGGCCCATTTGCAAAAGATTTGATTTTTGAAGTATCTCTTGTGCATTCTTCCAAAATCGCCCAACTTGTGAATGGTGTAACTTGCTCAATTTTCCACATTTTTGAGTGTTCTTGGACTTTTTGGAAAGCTCTAAGAGTCTTCTAAGCAATGTCTTTGGTCTCATCTCAATTGGAGTTACCATGCTCAATATATCTTCAAAACAAAAAGTTGACTTTTTGTTGACTTTGAAAATGACCTGTAATGTTTTGAGCTATACCTCTCAAATGAAGCATTTTTGGACATTCTTGTGAGACATGAAGTTGTAGAGAATTGAATTTCCTTCAAAACAAGAGGTGGTGGAAAATTTCGAGAAAGTATGAGAAAGTTATGATCACCAAAGTTCATTGACTTTTCATCTAGAAACCCTAATTTAGAAAGTTTGACTTTTGAGCAAATCTTGAGTTTTCTTGATGAATCATGATCAACCCTTGATCAAATGATGAATGTAACTTCAAAATGAGGATGTTGACCAAAAATCGAAGTTTTGACTGTATGTTGACCACAGTTGACTTTTTGTCCAATACACCGATTTTCAACCATCCGAGCAATCGTCGAGGAAACTTGACTTGTGAAGCTTGAAACTTGACATGGAGAATCTTGAAGCATATGAGGAGGCATGAAGGCCATTGGAGATGTTGGAACCTCATCTTGACTTGAGAGATACCAAACCCTAGTTTGGGTTGATTGTCTAGAGAGAGTTTGTCCGATCAACTCTCGAGGAATCCTCGAGCATAGATGTATGAAATCTTTGAATATATGGAGGGCAAATTTTGGGTATGACAAATGCCCTGCTCAATCTTCTTGTACTGGAGGGTTAGATTGACATGCTTGTCTTTCGCGACCGGAGGTAGAAGATGATTGAACACCGAGTACACCCGAAAATTTGCACTGCTGGTGGATGATGCGGAATGGGCTTACGATGCCATTTGGAGAAGTGGAGGTTTGATGGGAACGAGTCGACGCTAGACTCGAGGTTGTTGATAGGAGAGCTGATGGAGATGGGCTTAAGATGCCATCGGAAAGGGCGATGCCGGGAGTGAGTCGATGTTAGACTCAGATGTTTCTCGAAGGAGAGGAGATGGGCTTAAGATGCCATCCAAAGGAGTCGATGTTAGACTTCGATTCACTTTGAATGAAGTTATTGGTTTGTATTGATTTTAACCATATATGCAGATTCGAAAGTGAAGAAATGTTGACAAGTAGTCGAGATGGGCTTAAGATGCCATCCAGGCAACCGAATCGACGCTAGACTCAGAGTTGTTGAAAATCAAGAATCGTAATAAATCTTCGGCCGATTACTATGAGGAGGTTGTAGTTGGCCAAATGTGGATAGCTTCGTTGTGCATCGGTGTTGATCCATCGCGTTATCGGAGGATAACCGAGGTGGTCTTTCGATAGTTTTCCGCCGGTCCGGCTTAATCCTCGACCACCGTCGGAGGACAACCAAGGGCGGTCTTTCGAGATAGTTTTCCCGCTTGGGGCTTAATCTGGACCCTTACGCAAGGATCACACTGCTTTGAAAAACAAGAGGAACTTTGATGAATATTGGTTAGTTTTATGCAAAGTATGATGCATGAAAGGTATATGAATGACATATGCATGAATTATGACTTTAGGAGTGATGTATGAATGTTGATGTTGTGATATTTCAAACATATCCATCTTGAAGAAGATGCGATGTTCTGCTTGAAGATTTTCGACTTCGCTGAGGGAATTGTGTAGGTGAGAACCCCGCTTGAAGGAGAAGAAAGATATCCCGATTCCTCCGATGCACTATCCGACCAAGTCTTGGGCCTAGATATTGTTGAGGAAGGTAGAGATTGAGAAACTCGTTGTTGGAGATCTCATATAGACCCCGCCGAGGAGAACTGAAGGCGATCCTGGGGACCTTGTATGTAGATCCCGCCGAGGAGATTTAGAGACGCCAGGATTCGGTGCATCTTCCGGAGAGCATTTGATGGTTGCGAGAGACCGGCTAGAAGAGTCCTGAGTCCGTTGTAATCTCCGGCCGGGAATAAAGGTGTATGTTTCTCCGATGCACTATCTCGACCAAGTTTCGAGTCCGGATATCGCGCCGGGAGAAGGGGAGGATTGAGAAATATCCGCTGGGATGAAGTGTTACCGCTGAGACCGATGTAACGTTGCTTGGTTGAGTGGAATCACCGCCGGGACTAACGATATTCCGCTGGGGAAGGTATGTTATGAGTGACACCTTTGTGGGGATCATGCTCGGGGAAATGCATTGGTGACTTTCGCCGCCATCTCAATTCCGGAGCCTAGTAAGTATTTTTGTATGTTCGCAGATGTTTGTGATTAGATTCTTATTGTCAAATGCGATAGTCATTCAAAGCGACGTTGGACTTATTGCAAATAACAACAGAGATTGTAAAGAGAAAGAAGTCAGATTCATTTGAAATGTGGCGATGGCCAAGTAGTTTGTACACAAGAAAAGTAAAAGCCATGCGGAAACAATCTCGTTAAGTTCCAACTATGCTAGTACTCATATATTTCAACTATCTCATCTCCTTGCCAGAGAAAGTGAGTAGATCGATCTTCGCCATTTGAATCTTGAATGCCGATAGTAGTTTGGAAGCAGTGATCCGAAGAGACATAGTCGACGCTTAAATCCCTAACTTTTGCCTAGACCGCCTTTCGGTTTTCACCACCGATACCTTTTTGCCCAAGCCGCCTTTTCGTGTTTTCGACTTGCCGGTGTACATGTTTTGTATGTATCCTTAATTTTGCCCGAACCTTTGGTTCGCCAGATGCCCTTATTTTTGCCTAGGTTCGCCGACCTAGCGGGTCTATTTCATGCGTAGTATTTTTGACTATGTCTCGCTCACTGTGGTGTGGGAAGTCTTCACCATCCATGGTGCTAAGTATCATAGCTCGCCGAAAATATCTGTCTTGACTACAAACGGTCCCTCATAAGTGGGAGTCCATTTGCCCTCGATCACCTTGTGGAAGAATGATGCGCTTGACTACTAGATCACCGCTTGGTAGACTCTTGTTTGACCTTCTTGTTAAATGCTCGATCATTCATTTCGATAAATTTGTCCATGGCATATAGATGCGAGTCGCTCATCAATCAAATTAATCGTCAAGCCGAGTCTCGACCCAATCGCTTCGCCTAACTCGCCTCCCGGAGGACTCGTTGAGGGTATCTCGAACTCGATGGGTAAGACGGCTTCCATACCGTAGACAAGAGAGAAGGGGTTGCCCCTGTTGATGTTCGAAGAGTGCGATAACCATGAAGAGCAAATGGTAACATCTCATGCCAATCCTTGTAAGTCACCGCATCTTCTATATAATCTTCTTAATGTTCTTATTGGCGGCTTCCATCGCGCCATTCATCTTAGGCCGATATGGAGAAGAATTGTGATGCTTGATCTTGAACTGCGTGCGTAGTTCGGTGATCATCTTATTGTTGAGATTGGAACCGTTATCTCGTGATAATCCTTTCAGAGTGCCATATCGATGATAAGATTATGTTTGATGAATCGAGCCACAACATTCCTGTAATGATGCATACGAGGTCGCTTCTACCCACTTGGTGAAATAATCTATTGCCACAAGGATGAAACGATGTCCATTGGAAGTGTGGGCTTAATTTCTCCAATCATGTCAATGCCCCACATTGCAAAAGGCCAAGGAGAAGTTAAAACATTCGAGGTACCGGAGGTACGTACTTTGTCGCATAACCGCACTTGTGACAAGATCGAGATAGCGGTGACAATCGCCCATGGTAGACCAATAGTAACCTGTTCTCAAAATCTTCTTAGCCATGGCGTGTCCACTGGAGTGGGTACCAAATGCGCCTTCGTGTAATTCTTCCATGATATGCATTGCTGTTTTCTGGTCTACACAACGGAGTAAGCACAAGTCGTGGTTGCGCTTGTATAGGATGTCGTTGCTGAGGAAGAATTTGGAAGCGAATCTTCTCATGAACTTCTTATCATTGATGATGCCCTCGCGGATATTCCCGAGTCTCAAGATACCTCTTCACGTCATAGTACCAAGGTTTCTCTTCTGCGTCAAGTTCACAACAATACGCTGGTTCGTCGAACTTCTCAATGATGATCTGGGGAGCCTCGTTATCCCATCTGACCTTGAACATAGACGACATAGTAGCTAATGCGTCTGCCAACTGATTCTCTTCTCGTGGAATGTGATTGAAAGTAATTTCTTCAAAGTAGGGATCAAACTCGTAACATGCTCGACACGGAATGAGATTCGGATGCTTCGATCCCACTCGCCTTAATCGACCGACACAAAGTCGAGTCTCCATACACTTGTAAGAACTTGATTCTTAAGTCAATAGCATTTTAAGACCCATGATGCACGCCAGACGCCATGTTGTTAGTGCAATCAAACACAATCGGCGGTGAAAGGAGTATGTCCGCATAGGGATGTGATGATGGCACCAATGCCATTGCAAGCGCTTGAGGCTCCATCAAAACCATGATCCATCGATCCTTGTTCGTGTCCTTCGTCCCGCCCGGTTCTTCGCAATCAGAATTAGCAAGACATCTTCGTCTGAAATTGAACCGCATAGACCGATAGTCATCTACGGCTTGATGAGCCAAATGATCGGCCACTACACTTCCTTTGATCGCTCGAGAAGTGTACCGATGTCATATTCGGTCAAGATCATTTGCCATCTTGCTATTCTTCCGAGAGAGCTGGTTTCTCAAAGATGTATTTTATCGATCCATCTTGGAAATCAACAAAGTAGTGTGAGTCAACATATATCGCCTTAGTCGGCGAGCAGCCCAAGTTAAAGCTGTAAGTTTTCTCGAGCCGTGAATATCTTGTTTCACGCCGGTAAACTTTTGCTAAGGTAGTATATTGCATGCTCTTTTCGACTGCACTCGCCATGTTGCCCCAACACACACCCCATTGAGTTCTCTAACACCGCCAAGTACATGATAAGAGGTCTTCTTCGGCGGCGGCATCGGATGGAGGATTCTGTAGGTACCCTTGATTTTGTCGAAAGCGATCCGCAATCGCTGCTCCATTCCACTACTTGATCTTTCTTAAGTAACTTGAAGATTGGCTCACAAGCAGCTAGTGTGCAATGAATCTGCAATGTAGTTTAATCGCCCAAGAAACCTCTCGACTTCCTTCTGCGTGGCACCGCATCTCTTGAATAGCTTTAACCTTGGCGGATCAACTTCAATACCTTTACCATCGACAACAAACCCTAGGAGTTTTCCTGATCCGACTCCAAAGGTGCACTTGTTGGGATTAAGTCTCAACTTCTTCAATGTCAAATAGTTTCGCAAATGATCAAGATGTTCTTCTTCACCGGATCGAGCTATCATATCGCCGACGAGACCTCTATCTCGTGATGAATCATGTCATGAAATAATGTCACCATAGCACCGATAAGTGGCGCCGCTTCACCAAACGCATAACCTTGTAGCAGAAAGTACCCCACTGTGTAACGAAAGTAGTCTTCTCCATGTCTTCGGGAGCCATTTTAATCTGATTGTAACCGGAGAAACCGTCCATGAAGGAGAAAACCTTGTGCTGAGCGGTGTTGTCAACCAAAACATCAATATGAGGAAGTGGGAAATCGTCTTTCGGACTCGCTTTGTTCAGATCTCTGTAATCCACACACATGCGTACCTTACCATCCTTCTTAGGCACGGGTACCACATTAGCAACCCACTGGGGATAGGAAGTAACGGCTAAGAAACCGACATTGAACTGCTTCATAACTTCGGCTTTGATTTTCTCTGACATCTCAGGACGCATGCGACGAACCTTCGTTTCACTGGGAGAAAACCTTCTTTGTCGGCAATCGATGAACCACAATATCAATGTCTCAAACCCGCATGTCTTCGTATGACCAAGCAAAACCTCAATATAGTCTCGTAGCATCCGAATCAACCTTTCTTTAACACTGCTCTCAAGACCCGCCTCCTATCTTGATCTCTTTCTGCCTTCACAAGACTCAAATTCACAACCTCAACTTGTCTTCGTGGTCAGATAACTCGCTTCTTTGTAGCCCGCAAGTTCTCCGGCACTTCACAATCTTCCTCACTTTCGCCTTCGGCTTGGTAGATCGGATTATCAAGTCATATTTAGCACTAGCATAGTTGTTATTAACTAGATTCGGAGTGATTCGCAGTTGTATCACGGGTGTGTGTAAGAAACACATAGCTTTTGAAGGGTGATAAAGTAAAGAAAGAAAACAAACAATTGAATGCAAAAGTCCAACGAATTTATTGAATGAAAATACGCAAACGATGATAATAACCTCGCAACGAGCCATGATGCCCGCAAGGCACTAGGCTTTCAAAGTTTATTGTTCAAACATAAAGAAATACGAAAAGCAAAACAAAACAAGAGTAATTACTCCCGACTAAAGGAGATTGGTATGACGCCTTCGCCTTCCAATTGCCGAGCCCATGATCCGAGTTGGAAGATCCACTTGCCGATGTCAAGTCATTGTCGTTGTCTTCTATAGCATGGATTCCACTGGCCGATGCGGAAGGAAGTTGGCGCACGTCACGGCGTATCATCTTCTCGACTTGATGGTGAAGCCTAAACCATTTGTCAAATTTGAAAGGAAGATCGTGAGTCGACCCCAAATAGTACTCTTTCCTTTTTCAACAGCTTGAGCATCTTTCAATGAGGCCATCCTAGGCGGAACTTGTGTAACTTCAGAGGACGGAGAGTCACAGCATGACTCGACATTGTTTCAAAAGCTTGACAGGAGTCTCAAGAATTCACCTTCCATCTCGAGGTAACGGAATGATCAGATGACCCACCATATACTCTTCTTCACCATACACCGTAACAACCTTCCTTTCACCGGGTACTTCACTTCGATGGTAGAAGTAATACCGCCCCATGTATCCAAGGGCGCCCAAGTAGGTAAGAATAAGTCGGACGGATGTCCATGACAAAGAAAGTAGATCAAAAGTCCGGGAACCGACTTTAACAAAGAGTGAGCTCTCCAAGCATCGTGCGCTTAGAACCATCAAAAGCTCTCACGATAATGTCACCGGGTCTCAGAACCAACCCTTCGACATCAAGCCAATCAAAAGCGCCTTCGTAGGATATTCAGAGCGTAACCGATGTCTACCAAGACATGAGACAATGTAGTGCCTTGCATTCAACAGATGTGCAAGGCTTTGTTATGTTTCTTTCCTATAGAGTCAAATCAAGATCGAGAAGCCTAGGCCGTTGTTGGCAGCCAGTGCTAGCAATACAAACTTCGAATTGATCAAGTAGTGTCTTGCACATGAGCATTCTTCGTAAACTTCACCAAGGCATTAGTACGAGCCTCGAGCACAAGAGCAAAGCGAGCATGGAAATCTTGGACGGAGTCTGTCCCAACTGCTCCACAACATTGTAGTCACTCTTCTTGATAATCTTCAATTTCTCCATTTCTTGTTCGAGGTGTCTTCAAGAACTTCCTTGGTACTTCGGCCGAAAGGTGATGAGTCACGGTTCTTCCTCTAGTCGGGATATTGATTGAGTAGCGGAATGCGAGCCGAGTCGCAGTGTCTTCGGAGGAGAGATCTCGAGAGAATACCCTTCCGGCTCGGTCACCATCGATCCGTGATGTTGTCAATGTCGAGTAGAAACTTGAAGAAGATCTTCAATAGTCGAGGGTCTTGCTTGACACCATGATAGTAAATATAAGCTCCATAGTTCCAAGGGATAGCCTTGTCGAGGAATATGGAACTGGTCTTGAGAAGTAATGATGAGAGGTGCCACTCTAGGCATAGGATCACAGAGGAAACCTTATTGTGTTAACATCAAGATAGTCTTCGTGGAAATCGCCACCCCATCCGTCGCCTTTAACATCTTCAATAGGAATCTTGTAACTATCGTGACAAGGTACTTCACCATGTAATCATACTTTCCACTTGGCTGCCCCAAGGTATCCCACACAGATGATACAGCCATTCGCATTGTCAATCTTCAACTTAGACATTTCTTCACACTTCGCATGTGGTTTCGTAAATAGTATCTCACGGTTGTCCATCATGCACCGAACACGCCTTCTCAGCAAGCACAACCATCAGCGCAGATGGGCACCAACGACAATTCTCCGGCATCCCGGATCGACACCACCAGCAAATTCTTCTTAATAACATCGAGGAATGGTCAAGTCATCTATGTTGAAGACATAAGTATCATCCCCAACAAAGATTGGAACTCTTGTCATGGTTAGCATAGGCGCCTGATCACATTTAGAGTCTCAACAGAGGGTCAAATTCAACTGCTTAGATTCAATCATATCTTGAATTTTGTTCTTCGTGAGCCCAACAATTGTCGCTGTCGTGCCCGGCTATTGGAATGGTAAGCACACTTAGCATTAGGATTGTACTGAGAGGAAATGTTGACATTCGAGGGGATCCTCAGTAATCACCGCTTTCAACATGTGTTGCAAGGCTCATGACAAAGGCATGTTGATCTTCAGAACCGCCTTCGTGGCGCTCGTTACGCTGTCTCGCTGAGGTTGGATGTAGGATCGAGATCACAACCGCCTCTACGATTGAGCACGGTCGGTCTCGCTTTTCCGACCACACAAGATTGGCTTCTTCTTACCACCAAAAGGTTTCTTCAAAGATTCAAGATGACTCTACATGGATCTTCCCACTTGATACCACTTCAATGCGCCCATCAATATCACCTTGAATCCGGATGAAGAATTTCCAATCGATGATCAAGAATGGGCCTGCGTTGTTCCCATAAACATATCAACCAAATCCCTATGGACAAGGGTGGTTGAACTCGCTCGCTAAATCTCTCCACTCTCGAGCATACTCCTTGAACTTCTCGTCACACGACCCATAGACATGCTTTGTAGTTGCATGCAGTGGGTGTCAATTCAAGATTGTACCATATCGTCTCAGAAGGCATCACCAAGTCACCCAAGTACGGATATACCATTCTCTAGCCGATAGTACCATTCCAACTGGTTCTGACAAACTCTTGAAAATAGTGCATCCACAACTTTCGTCATCGCTGGGATTGATCTTCGACATAGGACTTCAAATGCTTGGGCAAGACACGCCATCATACTTGGCAAAAGTTGAACTTTGAACTTGGGAGGAATCACAACACCGTAAACAAGACTCGATCATCAAAATTCATGACATCTTCAAGTTTTCCACAAGATTTAGACGATCTTCAAGTTGCTTGTACTTGTCATCTTCATCGAGTGTGGCTATAATCGAGTGGTCCTCCTCCTTTCTTGGCTCACGCCGCCACCTTCATCACCCTGGTACTCCCCGTATGGACACTTCCTTCAGAGAGCTCAATACGGCCGACCACCTTAGGACCCCTTTGAAACGCTCACCCATGTCGAGGAGACCAACGACCTTCTTCTTCTTGTTGATGAGCTTCTTCGCATCTTCTTGGCCTTGGACCAAGTTGGTGAACATCAATAAACCGAGCATTCCGAGCCCGGAGATCTTTGATACTATTCAAGAGCCATTTCGCTAAAATAAATAGCGAGCAAATGAGAAAACCAATCTCCAATGTACCGTGATGCAATGTTATGATGTGCTATGCGATGTTTATGCAAATGCAATGCAATGTTTTCAAGGACCTTAGAGATTTAAATTTGTTAAACAAGCAATGAACAAACATTTATTAGTACTTCTCATTATTCTTTTTCTTTTAAGTACAAGAGATAGCTCAAAACAATAAAAGAAAACAATAAATCCTAAATTTCTAAGTCTCCCATGGGCCTCTCTGGTGCCGATGTAGGCATTGATGTTTCGCCTCGTGAAGTAGCTTGGTCAACTCTAGCACTTTCTTCTCGCTTGCATAGCACCGAGCTTCAAAGGTATCCCTCTTCTTTAAGTCGAATCCAGATCTCTTCAAGTCTTCAAAATCGAGGCATGTCGTGATGAAGAACAAGATAGGTACGCCACCCATAGCAATGTGTTCCATAATTATTGGTAAAACAAAGTGAATGGCATCATAAGGTTTTGAGCTCGAGCTCGCACCCATTTGAGGTAAGGTTCCCAAGGAATGGAGTTCGGTGCCCCAAAGTCTTGGTATCGCCTCTTACCATGCCACAAGCATGTATAAACCTTCGCTTAACTCGAGATCGTGATTGTAATCGAACACAATATCTTGGAGAAGCATATCATGTGGACCATCTCTTCGAGCAAAACCAAACCGACGAGAGCTAGAGAAGGGTTGTGTAATACCCTTATACCAAGTAGTGGTACATTAGGGAATTCTCCACAACGCTCAATGAATGTGAAACTTTTGAGAGAAAAGATTCCAACGGATATCCGAATGAGAGAGTGACATTAGTCTTTGAGACCATCTCAACCTTTGTTCGCTCTTCAAGATGATGGAGGAAGGTGCAAATAAACCACCTTGAAAGTAACGTATACAACACATGAGAGTTCCTTGTCTCTTAGTAGTACGAGTGGAGAGAATGTAGAATGTCTCCAAGTAAAGTAGGCACCGGATCGGGTAAGAAACAACTTGATGGCGTTGACATCTATGAATTGATCCGAGTTAGGAAATAGAACCAAACCATAAATTAGCAAGGCCACAATGTCTTCAAATGCATGGAAACTCATAACTTTGAGGAATTCTCGGCCTTCTTGATTAGAACTTGGAAAGTAAACCCTTAACTCCACTTCTAGTTTCCCAATTGGCTTCAATATCCGAGCGCTTAAGATGTAAGGCGGATGCGATGTCTTCGCATTTTAGGAACCTTTCTAGACCGTGAATGGCATTTGGTCAAGAATAGGTACCCCAAGTAGCTTAGAGAACTCTTCCAAGGTAGGAACCAACCGATAACTGAAATGTAAAGCAATGGTGTTTTGATTAAAGAACCGAATAGACATGCATCATATCTTCTTCAAAACCGTAGATAACCAAATCAAGCAGATAACCATGTCTTTTGATGAATCGAGCATGGTCGGAATTTCAAACCAATTTTTGAGTCGAGAAGGGATACCCATGAAGTTGATTCGATAGTCTTTCTAGAAGCCATAATCCCTACAAAACAGAGCAAAGATAAACTCAGGTCCTTGAAATAGTTAGAAATGATATGCAATGCAAATGATGTCATGATGTCATGTTTAGCACACACAAACAATTTACACAATGAGCCTAGGTTTAAGGCTTGCATGAGGTATAGGTGATTACCCCACCAAAAGTTTGAGTTGGTTCATCCTGTCCTATAATAGTAACCGAGTTCTAGGAATCTCACATCACGATCTTTCTCGAGGCGCTTATTTCAATACGACGCCAAGTGGTCGATCGAAATGTCCCAAAAGTCTAATCTCAATGAGCGTAGCATCGAGTATCAACCAACCTCGGTCTACACCAAAGCCGACCATCTCACTACCTTCTAATGGCCAAGATGAGTCAATTAAGGTTCTAAAAGTTTAGTTAGCGCTTGATGACACCACGCAGAAGCCAAATACTATCTTCAACATGGGAATGAAGAGTATCGGGACAACCAAAGTGTCACGCTAACGTAGCCATCATGTTGACCGCTTAGTTATACGCCTAACGGTCGCGATGATCTAATGCTACTTACCTAAAAGGAAACCCGATCCGGTGTAGGATCCCCAACAATATAATACCCAAGCAACCCTTAAAGATAAAGCATACAAGTCAAACAAAAGCAATAAAAGTTATCTAGAAATCCCTAAGGTAATTCTCTTTGGGTGTTTCTCACAGAGTCGCCAGCCTGATACGTGAACCGACTTTGTAGGATTTTTGTATCCAAATGTGCGGATAGCAAGAGTCGCCACCGACTTTTATTTTTATCCAATTAAGGGAAGGTAAAAGTAATGTAAAAGACCTTCGTTAGATTCTCGAGTTCGAGAATGGTTATGAAAAGGGAAGGTATTAGCACCCTTTCCATCCGTAGTTATCTACGGCTCTTAGTTGCTCTAGATCACTTTTTAAAATTATGCTTTTTGTGTGTTTGACAAAAATGTTTTGAAAGAGGTATTTCGCTTGACTTTGTAATGACTCATGTAGGAGTGTATACAAAGTGTTCGGAAATGTTTTTGTTTTGAAAAGAATTTGAACTTTGAAAAAGTGTGTGGTGTGAAAAGCATTTGATAGAGCAAGCAACTAGAGACTTATTACCCACTTAATTGGTCGCTTTGTTGTACTTCTACATTCCTTTAGAATAGCGCTAGCCATACCATTAGTTAGTAGGTAGCTCCATTCGCTGGATGTAAGCGGACATTCGGGACATCGGATGGTCATCGAAGCAACTTGTAGGAAGTATCCTAGCACATTCAAAGGACTATCATCATTTTTTTCGTAGGCGACAATCGAGGGTCAAGATCATGTATTCGGAGGCTACATCATGGGTCTTATGATCTTTGTATCAAGGGACTATGATGATTTGTTTGAAGGCAACGGTGCTAGAATACCTCTACGCTCGAGGGACATGACCATTTGAATCGAAAAGGCATCGAGAGAATTACCCGGCGTGTGTGAAAGAAGTGTGTTGATTTCAGATATTTTATCTTGAAGTTAGTGAGCTATGTTGATTATTAGTCTTGCCATACACGCCTAATTACTAGCAATTGATAGGGTGCAGAAATTAAAATGCGGAATGTAAAAGCGGAAATGTAAATCCTACGCTATTACATGGCTTTGGGGCAGATACATAATTTAAACTTGCGGAAAATAAAATCCTAATTAAAACTATTACAACCCATGAGCAATTACATTATTGGAAAAAAAATAGAATGATAAAAAGAAAACGTCCGAATCGGAGCAACCTGTGAAAGAATAAGAGATCTGAAAATATGATGGAATCGAAATAAAATAAAATGTTAGAAAAAATGCAAGTTTTAATATGAGAAAATTAATATATGTGGAAATAAGATAAATAGGTTAAAATAATTTTTGGGATTTTTAGAAAGGATTTAATAATTAAAATGCAATTAAAAGTGAATTAAATGCAAAATATAAATAAAATAAATATGCATGCAAAAATATGTTTTTAATTTATTAAATTAAATAAAGATTTTATGAAAATAATGTAAAAAGAAAAATAATTTTGATAATTTTAAATGCGAAATGAAATATAGAAAAGAAATTAAAATGAATAGAAATATTAAAATAAAATAGAAAATATATGAAAATGTGAAAATAATGCAAGTTTTGGAAAAAGATGAAAACCGTGCCCATGGGATCGAACCCATGACATCGAGCGAAATCTCAAGTCCACAAGCCTTGACCAACCGAAATGGGTGTTCTACTGCTTGGAAACGGAATGAGTGGGCTAAGACACGCCGTCCCCCGGCTTCCTCCCACTCGCCAAGCTTCGCCTTCAACCTTTCAAATATTTGAAAATCCAGCGTCGGCCATTGCTCGACGCTATGTTCCTGGCAAAACCGAAAATCAAGCACGCATAATATAAATAAGTTCTAAGACCATGGTTCGATTCCTGAGATCGTTCCGAGTTCATTGGCATAGGTCTCACAGTCCAATTTTTCCATTTGAGAAAACCCCAAAACGATTCGAAACCCTAACAATGGTATCATGCTCCCTGCCATGGAAATTGATTAAAGCACCCGTAAAGTTTGCAAACACATCACTAAACACAAAACAACAACAAAACATGTTAATAATGCATGAATAATGAAACACGATTTCAAAATTTCCAAGAACAAACCGATTCGTGATTTCTCAATTCTGGATGGTTTTGAATGATATAAGAGTCTGGATCGACTCTAAAGACCTCAAGGAATGTAATGGACACCTCAAAATCGATTGAGAATGGCCGGAAGTAGGATTGCCCTTGCTTCAAGAACACGATTTTTCAGCTTTGAGAATAGGGTTTCGAGCCAATTTTTTCGCTCTCTTGATAGGTATGCATCAAGTATATATGCGGATGGATTTGGGATTGAATTTGGAAAGAATTGATCAACATTCAATGGAAATCAAATTTGATATTCTCATGAAATCAAATTTTCAAATTTTGTCCAATTTCAATCCAATCTTGCCAAATTTGATCTAATTTCGAAATTGCGGCATTTATGGGTTGATTGATCACAAGAAAGCAATAAAATCAATCTTCCAATTAATTTTGATTTTATAATTTATTTTAAGATTTAATTTGCATTTAAATAAATAAATTACAAATTAAATAGAAAATAAATCAAAAATTCGTGGCATTGGGCTTGGACATTCCTAATTGCATGAGGAACAAGTTAGGATGAAGAAAAGTAGGCCCATTTGCAAAAGATTTGATTTTTGAAGTATCTCTTTGTGCATTCTTCCAAAATTGCCCAACTTGTGAATGGTGTAACTTGCTCAATTTTCCACATTTTGAGTGTTCTTGGACTTTTGGAAAGCTCTAAGAGTCTTCTAAGCAATGTCTTTGGTCTCATCTCAATTGGAGTTACCATGCTCAATATATCTTCAAAACAAAAGTTGACTTTTGTTGACTTTGAAAATGACTGTAATGTTTTGAGCTATACCTCTCAAATGAAGCATTTTTGGACATTCTTGTGAGACATGAAGTTGTAGAGAATTGAATTTCCTTCAAAACAAGAGGTGGTGGAAAATTTCGAGAAAGTATGAGAAAGTTATGATCAAAGTTCAATTGACTTTTCATCTAGAAACCCTAATTTAGAAAGTTTGACTTTTGAGCAAATCTTGAGTTTTCTTGATGAATCATGATCAACCCTTGATCAAATGATGAATGTAACTTCAAAATGAGGATGTTGACCAAAAATCGAAGTTTTGACTGATGTTGACCATGCTGACTTTTTGTCCAATACACCGATTTTCAACCATCCGAGCAATCGTCGAGGAAACTTGACTTGTGAAGCTTGAAACTTGACATGGAGAATCTTGAAGCATATGAGGAGGCATGAAGGCCATTGGAGATGTTGGAACCTCATCTTGACTTGAGAGATACCAAACCCTAGTTTGGGTTGATTGTCTAGAGAGAGTTTGTCCGATCAACTCTCGAGGAATCCTCGAGCATAGATGTATGAAATCTTTGAATATATGGAGGGAAATTTTGGGTATGACAATGCCCCTGCTCAATCTTCTTGTACCGAGGGTTAGATTGACATGCTTGTCTTTCGCGACCGGAGGTAGAAGATGATTGAACACCGAGTACACCGAAAATTTGCACCGGCTGGTGGATGATGCGGAATGGGCTTACGATGCCATTTGGAGAAGTTGGAGGCTTCATCGGGGAACGAGTCGACGCTAGACTCGAGGTTGTTGATAGGAGAGCTGACGGAGATGGGCTTAAGATGCCATCCGAAAGGGCGATGCCGGGTGAGTCGATGTTAGACTCAGATGTTTCGAAGGAGAGGAGACGGCTTAAGATGCCATCCAAGGAGTCGATGTTAGACTTCGTATTCACTTTGAATGAAGTTATTGGTTTGTATTGATTTTTAACCATATATGCAACATTCTGAAAGTGAAGAAATGTTGACAAGTAGTCGGAGATGGGCTTAAGATGCCATCCGTGGCAACCGAATCGACGCTAGACTCAGAGTTGCGTTGAAAATCAAGAATCGTAATAAATTGCCGATTACTCGAGGGAGGTTGTAGTTGGCCAAATGTGGATAGCTTCCCCAGCATCGGTGTTGGTCCATCGCTCGTTATCTGAGGATAACCGAGGTGGTCTTTCTGATAGTTTTCCGCTTGGCCGTGGCTTAATCTCGACCACCGTCGGAGGACAACCAAGGGCGGTCTTTCGATAGTTTTCCGCTTGCCTCGGGCTTAATCTTGGACCTGCTTACGCAAGGATCACACTGCTTTGAAAACAAGAGGAACTTTGATGTAATATTGGTTAGTTTTATGCAAAGTATGATGCATGGTATATGAATGACATATGCATGAATTATGACTTTAGAGTGATGTATGAATGTTGATGTTGTGATATTTCAAAACATATCCATCTTGAAGAAGATGCGGATGTTCTGCTTGAAGATTTCGACTTCGCTGAGGGAATTGTAGGTGAGAACCCCTGAAGGAGAAGAAAGATATCCGAATTCCTCCGATGCACTATCCGACCAAGTCTTGGGCCTAGATATTGTCGAGGAAGGTAGAGATTGAGAAACTCGTTGTTGGAGATCTCATATAGACCCCGCCGAGGAGAACTGAAGGCGATCCGCTGGGGACCTTGTATGTAGATCCCGCCGAGGAGATTTAGAGACGCCCACCGATTCGGTGCGATCTTGCCGGAGAGCATTTGATGGTTGCCGAGAGACCGGCTAGAAGAGTCGGAGTCCGTTGTAATCTCCGCCGGGAATAAAGGTATGTTTCTCCGATGCACTATCTCGACCAAGTTTCAGTCGGATACCGCCGGAGAAGGGGAGGATTGAGAAATATCCACTGGGATGAAGTGTTACCGCTGAGACCGATGTAATGTTGCTTGGTTGAGTGGAATCACCGTCAGGACTAACGATATCCGCTGGGGAAGGCATGTTATGAGTGACACTTTGTGGGATCATGCTCGGGGAAATGCATTGGTGACTTTCGTCATCTCAATTCCCCGAGCCCGAGTAAGTATTTTTGTATGTTCGCAGATGTTTGTGATTAGATTCTTATTGTCAAATGCGATAGTCATTCAAAGCAGACGTTGGACTTATTGCAAATAACAATGAGATTGTAAAGAGAAAGAAGTCAGATTCATTTGAAATGTGGCGATGGCCAAGTAGTTTGTACACAAGAAAAG
Source organism: Vicia sativa (assembly GCA_021764765.1). Taxonomy (NCBI): domain Eukaryota; kingdom Viridiplantae; phylum Streptophyta; class Magnoliopsida; order Fabales; family Fabaceae; genus Vicia; species Vicia sativa. The sequence continues at coordinate 129,741,226 of CM038795.1, forward strand.
TAAAAGCCATGGAAACAATCTCGTTAAGTTCCAACTATGCTAGTACTATATATTTCAACTATCTCATCTCCTTGGTCAAGAGAAAGTGAGTAGATCGATCTCCGCCATTTGAATCTTGAATGCCGATAGTTTGGAAGTGTGATCCGAAGAGACATAGTCACGCTTAAATCCCTAACTTTTGCCTAGACCGCCTTTCGGTTTTCACCACCGATACCTTTTTGCCCAAGCCGCTTTTCGTGTTTTCGACTTGCGGTGTACATGTTTTGTATGTATCCTTAATTTTTGCCCGAACCTTTGGTTCGCCAGATGCCCTTATTTTTGCCTAGGTTCGCCGACCTAGGGTCTATTTCATGCGTAGTATTTTTGACTATGTCTCGCTCATGTGTGGGAAGTCTTCACCATCCATGGTGCTAAGTATCATAGTTCGCCGAAAATACTGCCTTGACTACAAACGGTCCCTCATAAGTGGGAGTCCATTTGCCCTCGATCACCTTGTGGAAGAATGATGCGCTGACTACTAGATCACCCTTGGTAGACTTGTTTGACCTTCTTGTTAAATGCTCGATCATTCATTTCGATAAATTTGTCCATGGCATATAGATGCGAGTCGCTTCTCATCAATCAAATTAATCCGTCAAGCCGAGTCGACCCAATCGCCTTCGCCTAACTCGCCTCCCGAGGACTCGTCGAGGGTATCCAACTCGATGGGTAAGACGGCTTCCATACCGTAGACAAGAGAGAAGGGGTTGCTGATGTTCGTGTAGTGCGATAACCATGAAGAGCAAATGGTAACATCTCATGCCAATCCTTGTAAGTCACCGCCATCTTCTATATAATCTTCTTAATGTTCTTATTGGCGGCTTCCATCGCGCCATTCATCTTAGGCCGATATGGAGAAGAATTGTGATGCTTGATCTTGAATCTGCGTAGTTCGTGATCATCTTATTGTTGAGATTGGAACCGTTATCCGTGATAATCCTTTCAGAGTGCCATATCGATGATAAGATTATGTTTGATGAATCGAGCCACAACATTCCCGGTAATGATGCATACGAGGTCGCTTTACCCACTTGGTGAAATAATCTATTGCCACAAGGATGAAACGATGTCCATTGGAAGTCAGGCTTAATTTCTCCAATCATGTCAATGCCCCACATTGCAAAAGGCCAAGGAGAAGTTAAAACATTCAGAGGTACCGAGGTACGTGTACTTTGTCGATAACCGCACTTGTGACAAGATCGAGCATAGCGGTGACAATCGCCTCCATGGTAGACCAATAGTAACCTGTTCTCAAAATCTTCTTAGCTATGGCGTGTCCATCGGAGTGGGTACCAAATGCGCCTTCGTAATTCTTCCATGATACGCATTGTTTCTCGTCTACACAACGGAGTAAGCACAAGTCGTGGTTGCGCTTTGTATAAGATGTCGTTCGAGGAAGAATTTGAAGCGAATCTTCTCATGAACTTTATCATTGATGATGCCCTCGCTGGATATTCCCGAGTCTCAAGATACCTCTTCACGCCATAGTACCAAGGTTTCTTCCGCCAAGTTCACAACAATACCGGTTCGTCGAACTTCTCAATGATGATCCGGGAGCCTCGTTATCCCATCTCGACCTTGAACATAGACGACATAGTAGCTAATGCGCCCGCCAACCGATTCTCTCTCGTGGAATGTGATTGAAAGTAATTTCTTCAAAGTAGGGATCAAACTCGTAACATGCTCGACACGGAATGAGATTCGGATGCTTCGATCCCACTCGCCTTAATCTGACCGATTACTAAAGCCGAGTCTCCATACACTTGTAAGAACTTGATTCTTAAGTCAATAGCATTTTAAGACCCATGATGCACGCCAGACCGCCATGTTGTTAGTGCAATCAAACACAATCGGCGGTGAAAGGAGTATGTCCCCGTAGGGATGTGATGATGGCACCAATGCCATTGCCAAGCGCGCTTGAGGCTCCATCAAAACCATGATCCATCGGATCCTTGTTCGTGTCCTTCGTCCGGCCTCGGTTCTTCGTAATCAGAATTAGCAAGACATCTTCGTCTCGAAATTGAACCGCATAGATCGATAGTCATCTACGGCTTGATGAGCCAAATGATCGGCTACTACACTTCCTTTGATCGCTTGAGAAGTGTACGGATGTCATATTCGGTCAAGATCATTTGCCATCTTGCTATTCTTCCGAGAGAGTGGTTTCTCAAAGATGTATTTTATCGGATCCATCTTGAAATCAACAAAGTAGTGTGAGTCAACATATACCGCCTTAGTCGGCGAGCAGCCCAAGCTAAAGTTGCAGTAAGTTTTCTCGAGCGTGAATATCTTGTTTCACCGGTAAACTTTTGCTAAGGTAGTATATTGCATGCTCTTTTCGACTGCACTCGCCATGTTGCCCCAACACACACCCCATTGAGTTCTCTAACACCGCCAAGTACATGATAAGAGGTCTTCCTTCGCGCGGCATCGGATGGGAGGATTCGTAGGTACCCTTGATTTTGTCGAAAGCGATCCGGCAATCGCTGCTCCATTCCACTACTTGATCTTTCTTAAGTAACTTGAAGATTGGCTCACAAGTAGCGCTAGTGTGCAATGAATCGCAATGTAGTTTAATCGCCCAAGAAACCTCGACTTTTCCTGTGGCGCCGCATCTCTTGAATAGCTTTAACCTTGGCGGATCAACTTCAATACCTTTACCATCGACAACAAACCCTAGGAGTTTTCCTGATCCGACTCCAAAGGTGCACTTGTGGGATTAAGTCTCACTTCTTCAATCAAATAGTTTCGCAAATGATCAAGATGTTCTTCTTCACCGGATCGAGCTATCATATCGCCGACGAGACCTCTATCTCGTGATGAATCATGTCATGAAATAATGTCACCATAGCACGCCGATAAGTGGCCCGCGTTTTCACCCAAACGGCATAACCTTGTAGCGTAGTACCCCACCGTAACGAAGTAGTCTTTCCATGTCTTCGAGCCATTTTAACTGATTGTAACCGAGAAATCCATGAAGGAGAAAACCTTAGCCGAGCGGTGTTGTCAACCAAAACATCAATACGAGGAAGTGGAAATCGCCTTCTGACTCGCTTTGTTCGATCTCTCGAATCCACACACATGCATTTTACCATCCTTCTTAGGCACGGTACCACATTAGCAACCCATCGGGATAGGAAGTAACGGCTAAGAAACCGACATTGAACCGCTTCATAACTTCGGCTTTGATTTTCTCTCGACATCTCGTGACGATGCGATTTAACCTTCGCTTTCACCGAGAAACCTTCTTTTGTCGGCAATCGATGAACCACAATATCAATGTCTAAACCCATGTCTTCGTATGACCAAGCAAAACCTCAATATAGTCTCGTAGCATCCGAATCAACCTTTCTTTAACACCGCTCTCAAGACCCGCCTCCTATCTTGATCTCTTTTCTGCCTTCACAAGACTCAAATTCACAACCTCAACTTGTTCTTCGGTGGTCAGATAACTCGCTCTTCTTGTCAGTAGCAGCCCGCAAGTTCTCCGGCACTTCACAATCTTCCTCACTGCCTTCGGCTTGGTAGATCGGATTATCAAGTCATATTTAGCACTAGCATAGTTGTTATTAACTAGATTCGAGTGATTCTCGTTGTATCACGGGTGTGTGTAAGAAACACATAGCTTTTGAAGGGTGATAAAGTAAAGAAAGAAAACAAACAATTGAATGCAAAAGTCCAACGAATTTATTGAATGAAAATACGCAAACGATGATAATAACCTCGCAACGAGCCATGATGCCCCTGCAAGGCACTAGGCTTTCAAAGTTTATTGTTCAAACATAAAGAAATACGAAAAGCAAAACAAAACAAGAGTAATTACTCCCGACTAAAGGAGATTGGTATGACGCCTTCGCCTTCCAATTGCCGAGCCCATGATCCGAGTCGAAGATCCACTTGTCGATGTCGTCATTGTCGTTGTCTTCTCATAGCATGGATTCCACTGGCCGATGCGAAGGGAAGTTGGCACGCTCATGCGTATCATCTTCTCGACCTTGATGGTGAAGCCTAAACCAGCCTTGTCAAATTTGAAAGGAAGATCGTGAGTGACCCCAAATAGTACTCTTCCTTTTTCAATGCAGCTGAGCATCTTTCAATGAGGCCATCCTAGGCGGAACTTGTGTAACTTCAGAGGACGGAGAGTCACAGCATGACTGGACATTGTTTCAAAAGCTTGACAGGAGTCTCAAGAATTCACCTTCCATCTCGAGGTAACGGAATGATCGAGATGACCGACCATATACTCTTCTTCACCATACACCGTAACAACCTTCCTTTCACCGGGTACTTCCGATGCGGTGGTATAATACCGCCCATGTATCCAAGGGCGCCCAAGTAGGTAAGAATAAGTGGACGGATGTCCATGACAAAGAAAGTAGATCAAAAGTCCGGGAACCGACTTTAACAGCAGAGTGAGCTCTCCAAGCACCGCGGCGCTAACCATCAAAAGCTCTCACGATAATGTCACCGGTCTCGTAACCAACCCTTCGACATCAAGCCAATCAAAAGCGCTTCGTAGGATATTCAGAGCGTAACCGATGTCTACCAAGACATGAGACAATGTAGTGCCCTTGCATTCAATGTAGATGTGCAAGGCTTTGTTATGTTTCTTTCCCAGAGTCAAATCAAGATCGAGAAGCCTAGGCCGTTGTTGGCAGCCGTGCTAGCAATACAAACTTCGAATTGATCAAGAGTAGTGTCTTGCACATGAGCATTCTTCGTAAACTTCACCAAGGCATTAGTATGAGCCTCGAGCACAAGAGCAAAGCGAGCATGGAAATCTTGGACTGAGTCTCGTCCCAACTGCTCCACAACATTGTAGTCACTCTTCTTGATAATCTTCATTTCTCCATTTCTTGTTTGAGGTGTCTTCAAGAATCCTTTGGTACTTCCGGCCGAAAGGTGATGAGTCATCGGTTCTTCCCTCTAGCCGGGATATTGATTGAGTAGCCGGAATACGAGCCGAGTCGCAGTTGTCTTTCGGAGGAGAGATCTCGAGAGAATACCCTTCCTGCTCGTCACCATCGATCCGTGATGTTGTCAATGTCGAGTAGAAACTTCAGCAGAAGATCTTCAATAGTCGAGGGTCTTGCTTGACACCATGATAGTAAATATCACTCCATAGTTCCAAGGGATAGCCTTGTCGAGGAATATGGAACCGGTCTTGAGAAGTAATGATGAGAGGTGCCACTCTAGGCATAGGATCGCAGAGGAAATCCTTATTGTGTTAACATCAAGATAGTCTTCGTGGAAATCGTCACCCCATCCGGTCGCTTTAACATCTTCAATAGGAATCTTGTAACTATCGTGACGGTACTTCACCATGTAATCATACTTTCCACTGGCTGCCCCAAGGTATCCCACACGATGATACAGCCATTCGCATTGTCAATCTTCAACTTAGACATTTCTTCACACAGCTCGCATGTGTGGTTTCGTAAATAGTATCTCACGGTTGTCCATCATGCATCGAACACGCCTTCTTAGCCAAGCACAACCATCAGCGCAGATGGGCACCAACGACAATTCTCCGGGCATCCGGATCGACACCACCAGCAAATTCTTCTTAATACCATCGAGGAATGGTCAAGTCATCTATGTTGAAGACATAAGTATCATCCCCAACAAAGATTGGAACTCTTGTCATGGTTAGCATATAGCGCCGCTGATCACATTTAGAGTCTCAACAGAGGGTCAAATTCAACTGCTTAGATTCAATCATATCTTGAATTTTGTTCTTCGAGCCCAACAATTGTCGTTGTCGTGCCTCGGCTATTGGAATGGTAAGCACACTTAGCATTAGGATTGTACTGAGAGGAATGTTGACATTCGAGGGGATCCTCAAAGTAATCACCGCTTTCAACATGTGTTGCAAGGCTCATGACAAAGGCATGTTGATCTTCAGAACCGCCTTCGTGGTGCGCTGTTACGCGCTGTCTCGCTGAGGTTGTGCCGATGTAGGATCGAGATCACAACCGCTCTACGATTGAGCACCGGTCTTGGCTCTCGCTTTTCCGACCATACAAGATTGGCTTCTTTCTTACCACCAAAAGGTTTCTTCAAAGATTCAAGATGACTCTACATGGATCTTCCCACTCTTGATACCACTTCAATGCGCCGTCAATATCACCGTGAACCGGATGAAGAATTTCCAATCGATGATTGAAGAATGGGCTGCCGTTGTTCCTATAAACATATCAACCAACTCCCTATCGACAAGGGTGGTTGAACTCACCGCTAAATCTCTCCACTTCGAGCATACTCCTTGAACTTCTCGTCACGACCCATAGACATGCTTTGTAGTTGCATGCGAGTGGGTGTCAATTCAAAGATTGTACTCATACCGTCTGTAGAAGGCATCAACCAAGTCACCCAAGTACGGACATACCATTCTCTAGTCGATAGTACCATTCCAACTGGTTCCGACAAACTCTTGAAAATAGTGCATCCACAACTTTCGTCATCTGGGATTGATCTTCCGACATAGGACTTCAAATGCTTTGGGCAAGACACGCCATCATACTTGGCAAAAGTTGAACTTTGAACTGGGAGGAATCACAACACTGTGAACGAGACTCGATCATCAAAATTCAGCCCGACATCTTCAAGTTTTCCACAAGATTTAGACGATCTTCAAGTTGCTTGTACTTGTCATCTTCATCGTGAGTGGCTATAATCGTAGTGGTCCTCCTCCTTGGCTCACCTGCCACCATCACCCTTGGTACTCTGTATGGACACTTCCTTCAGAGAGCTCAATACGGCCGACCACCTTAGGACCCCTTTGAAACGCTCTACCCATGTTGAGGAGACCAACGACCTTCTTCTTCTTGTTGATGAGCTTCTTCGATCTTCTTGGCCTTGACCAAGTTGGTGAACATCTCACGAACCGAGCATTCGAGCCTGGAGATCTTTGACAGTCTATTCAAGAGCCATTTCTGCTAAAATAAATAGCGAGCAAATGAGAAAACCAATCTCCAATGTACCTGTGATGCAATGTTATGATGTGCTATGCGATGTTTATGCAAATGCAATGCAATGTTTTCAAGGACCTTAGAGATTTAAATTTGTTAAACAAGCAATGAACAAACATTTATTAGTACTTCTCATTATTCTTTTTCTTTTTAAGTACAAGAGATAGCTCAAAACAATAAAAGAAAACAAATAAATCCTAAATTTCTAAGTCTCCCATGGGCGCTTCCTCTTGGTGCCGATGTAGGCATTGATGTTTCGCTCCTCGTGAAGTAGCTTGGTCAACTCTAGCACTTTCTTCTCGCTTGCATAGCACTGAGCTTCAAAGGTATCCCTCTTCTTAAGTCGAATCCAGATCTCTTCAAGTCTTCAAAATCGAGGCATGTCGATGAAGAACAAGATAGGTACGCCACCTATAGCAACAGTTCCATAATTATTGGTAAAACAAAGTGAATGGCATCATAAGGTTTTGAGCTCGAGCTCGCACCCATTTGAGGTAAGGTTCCCAAGGAATGGAGTTCGGTGCCCCAAAGTCTTGGTATCGCCTTCTTTACCATGCCCCAAGCATGTATAAACCTTCGCTTAATTCGAGATCGTGATTGTAATCGAACACAATATCTTGAGAAGCATATCATGTGGACCATCTCTTCGAGCAAAACCAAACCGACGAGAGCTAGAGAAGGGTCAGTAATACCTCCCTTATACCAAGTAGTGGTACATTAGGGAATTCTCCACAACGCCAATGAATGTGAAACTTTTGAGAGAAAAGATTCCAACGGATATCCGAATGAGAGAGTGACATTAGTCTTTGAGACCATCTCAACCTTTGTTCGCTCTTCAAGATCGATGGAGGAAGGTGCAAATAAACCACCTTGAAAGTAACGGTATACAACACATGAGAGTTCCTTGTCTCTTAGTAGTACGAGTGTGGAGAGAATGTAGAATGTCTCCAAGTAAAGTAGGCACCGATCGGGTAAGAAACAACTGATGGCGCTGACATCTATGAATTGATCCGAGTTAGGAAATAGAACCAAACCATAAATTAGCAAGGCCACAATGTCTTCAAATGCATGGAAACTCATAACTTTGAGGAATTCTCGCCTTCTTGATTAGGAACTTGAAAGTAAACCCTTAACTCCACTTCTAGTTTCCCAATTGGCTTCAATATCCGAGCTTAAGATGGGCGGATGCGATGTCTTCGATTTAGGAACCTTCTAGACCGTGAATGGCATTTGGTCAAGAATAGGTACCCCAAGTAGCTTAGAGAACTCTTCCAAGGTAGGAACCAACCGATAACTGAAATGTAAAGCAATGGTGTTTCGGATCAAAGAACCGAATAGACATGCATCATATCTTCTTCAAAACCGAGATAACCAAATCAAGCAGATAACCATGTCTTTTGATGAATCGAGCATGGTCGGAATTTCAAACCAATTTTTGAGTTGAGAAGGATACCCATGAAGTTGATTCGGATAGTCTTTCTAGAAGCCATAATCCCTACAAACAGAGCAAAGATAAATCCCTAGGTCCTTGAAATAGTTAGAAATGATATGCAATGTAAATGATGTCATGATGTCATGTTTAGCACACACAAACAATTTACACAATGAGCCTAGGTTTAAGGCTTGCATGAGGTATAGGTGATTACCCCACCAAAAGTTTGAGTTGGTTCATCCTGTCCTATAATAGTAACCGAGTTCTAGGAATCTCACATCACGATCTTTCTCGAGGCGCTTATTTCAATACGACGGCCAAGTGGTCGATCGAAAATGTCCCAAAAGTCTAATCTCAATGAGCGTAGCATCGAGTATCAACCAACCTCGGTCTACACCAAAGCCGACCATCTCACTACCTTCTAATGGCCAAGATGAGTCAATTAAGGTTCTAAAAGTTTAGTTAGCGACACCACGCAGAAGCCAAATACTATCTTCAACATGGGAATGAAGAGTATCGGACAACCAAAGTGTCACGCTAACGTAGCCATCATGTTGACCGCTTAGTTATACGCCTAACGGTCGCGATGATCTAATGCTACTTACCTAAAAGGAAACCCGGATCCGTGTAGGATCCCCAACAATATAATACCCAAGCAACCCTTAAAGATAAAGCATACAAGTCAAACAAAAAGCAATAAAAGTTATCTAGAAATCCCTAAGGTAATTCTCTCTTTGGGTGTTTCACAGAGTCGCCAGCCCGGATACGTGAACCGACTTTGTAGGATTTTTGTATCCAAATGTGCGGATAGCAAGAGTCGCCACCGACTTTTATTTTTATCCAATTAAGGGAAGGTAAAAGTAATGTAAAAGACCTTCGTTAGATTCTCGAGTTCGGAGAATGGTTATGAAAAGGAAGGTATTAGCACCCTTTCCATCCGTAGTTATCTACGGCTCTTAGTTGCTCTAGATCACTTTTTAAAATTATGCTTTTGTGTGTTTGACAAAAATGTTTTGAAAGAGGTATTTCGCTTTGACTTTGTAATGACTCATGTAGGAGTGTATACAAAGTGTTCAAATGTTTTTGTTTTGAAAAGAATTTGAACTTTGAAAAAGTGTGTGGTGTGAAAAGCATTTGATAGAGCAAGCAACTAGAGACTTATTACCCACTTAATTGGTCGCTTTGTTGTACTTCTACATTCCTTTAGAATAGCGCTAGCCATACCATTAGTTAGTAGGTAGCTCCATTCGTTGGATGTAAGCGGACATTCAAGGACATCGGATGGTCATCGAAAGCAACTTGTAGGAAGTATCCTAGCACATTCAAAGGGACTATCATCATTTTTCGAGGCGACAATCGAGGGTCAAGATCATGTATTCGGAGGCGACATCATGGGTCTTATGATCTTTGTATCAAGGGACTATGATGATTTGTTTGGAAGGCAACGGTGCTAGAATACCTCTACGCTCGAGGGACATGACCATTTGAATCGAAAAGGCATCGAGAGAATTACCCTAAGGTGCGTGTGAAAGAAGTGTGTTGATTTCGATATTTTATCTTGAAGTTAGTGAGCTATGTTGATTATTAGTCTTGCCATACACGCCTAATTACTAGCAATTGATAGGGTGCAGAAATTAAAATGCGGAATGTAAAAGCGGAAATGTAAATCCTACGCTATTACATGGCTTTGGGGCAGATACATAATTTAAACTTGCGGAAAATAAAATCCTAATTAAAACTATTACAACCCATGAGCAATTACATTATTGGAAAAAAAATAGAATGATAAAAAGAAAACGTCCGAATCGGAGCAACCTGTGAAAGAATAAGAGATCGGAAAATATGATGGAATCGAAATAAAATAAAATGTTAGAAAAAATGCAAGTTTTAATATGAGAAAATTACTATATGCTGGAAATAAGATAAATAGGTTAAAATAATTTTTTGGGATTTTTTAGAAAGGATTTAATAATTAAAATGCAATTAAAAGTGAATTAAATGCAAAAATATAAATAAAAATAAATATGCATGCAAAAATATGTTTTTTAATTTATTAAATTAAATAAAGATTTTATGAAAATAATGTAAAAAGAAAAATAATTTTTGATAATTTTTAAATGCAGAAATGAAATATAGAAAAGAAATTAAAATGAATAGAAATATTAAAATAAAATAGAAAATATATGAAAATGTGAAAATAATGCAAGTTTTGGAAAAAAGATGAAAACCGGTGCCCATAGGGATCGAACCCATGACACTGGAGCGAAATCTCAAGTCCACAAGCCTTGACCAACCGAATGGGTGTTCTACTGCTTGAAACGGAATGAGTGGGCTAAGACACGCCGTCCCCTCGGCTTCCTCCCACTCGCGCCAAGCTTCGCCTTCAACCTTTCAAATATTTGAAAATCCAATATTTACCATTGCTCGACGCTATGTTCCCCGCAAAATCGAAAATCAAGCACGATAATATAAATAAGTTCTAAGACCATGGTTCGATTCCGAGATCGCCCGAGTTCATTGGCATAGGTCTCACACCAATTTTTCCATTTGAGAAAACCCCAAAACGATTCGTAAACCCTAACAATGGTATCATGCTCCCGCCATGGAAATTGATTAAAGCACCCGTAAAGTTTGCAAACACATCACTAAACACAAAACAACAACAAAACATGTTAATAATGCATGAATAATGAAACACGATTTCAAAATTTCCAAGAACAAACCGATTCGTGATTTCTCAATTCGATGGTTTTGAATGATATAAGAGTCGGATCGACTCTAAAGACCTCAAGGAATGTAATGGACACCTCAAAATCGATTGAGAATGGTCGGAAGTAGGATTGCCCTTTGCTTCAAGAACACGATTTTTCAGCTTGAGAATAGGGTTTCGAGCCAATTTTTTCGCTCTCTCTTGATAGGTATGCATCAAGTATATATGCCGGATGGATTTGGGATCAATTTGGAAAGAATTGATCAACATTCAATGGAAATCAAATTTGATATTCTCATGAAATCAAATTTTCAAATTTTGTCCAATTTCAATCCAATCTTGCCAAATTTGATCTAATTTCGAAATTGTGGCATTTATGGGTTGATTGGATCACAAGAAAGCAATAAAATCAATCTTCCAATTAATTTTGATTTTATAATTTATTTTAAGATTTAATTTGCATTTAAATAAATAAATTACAAATTAAATAGAAAAATAAATCAAAATTCGTGGCATTGGGCTTGGACATTCCTAATTGCATGAGGAACAAGTTAGGATGAAGAAAAGTAGGCCCATTTGCAAAAGATTTGATTTTTGAAGTATCTCTCTTTGTGCATTCTTCCAAAATTGCCCAACTTGTGAATGGTGTAACTTGCTCAATTTTCCACATTTTGAGTGTTCTTGGACTTTTGGAAAGCTCTAAGAGTCTTCTAAGCAATGTCTTTGGTCTCATCTCAATTGGAGTTACCATGCTCAATATATCTTCAAAACAAAAGTTGACTTTTGTTGACTTTGAAAATGACTAATGTTTGAGCTATACCTCTCAAATGAAGCATTTTTGGACATTCTTGTGAGACATGAAGTTGTAGAGAATTGAATTTCCTTCAAAACAAGAGGTGGTGGAAATTTTCGAGAAAGTATGAGAAAGTTATGATCACCAAAGTTCATTGACTTTTCATCTAGAAACCCTAATTTAGAAAGTTTGACTTTGAGCAAATCTTGAGTTTTTCTTGATGAATCATGATCAACCCTTGATCAAATGATGAATGTAACTTCAAAATGAGGATGTTGACCAAAAATCAGAAGTTTTGACTGTATGTTGACCACAGTTGACTTTTTGTCCAATACACCCGATTTTCAACCATCTGAGCAATTGTCTGAGGAAACTTGACTTGTGAAGCTTGAAACTTGACATGGAGAATCTTTGAAGCATATGAGGAGGCATGAAGGCCATTGGAGATGTTGGAACCTCATCTTGACTTGAGAGATACCAAACCCTAGTTTGGGTTGATTGTCTAGGAGAGAGTTTGTCTGATCAACTCTTGAGGAATCCTTGAGCATAGATGTATGAAATCTTTTGAATATATGGAGGGCAAATTTTGGGGTATGACACTAACAATTGATAGGATTGTGATTGTTAGGGTTTCTGCACAATTAGGTTATTAAGAATATTACCTAGGATTAGGAACTCTTTTTAATCACCTGAATTTCTTGATAGTATTAATGATTAAAACCAAGAGTTATTTGAATGGTCATTTGAATAAGGATTGGGAGTTTAATAGTTTTCTTCATTAAGGACTTAAGGAAGAACATTCTAGAGATAGGTAATTGAAAGTTTTCATATGTAATGAGGAAATTTGGATTCAGATCATAACTTGTTGAATCAACCACTCATCCTAGCATTCTTTTCTCTATAGAACATCTGTCACTATATTGATACGTTTATCATTTAAAGTCTTACACTCAAACCAACCATTGTTTTTGTTCATTTGAATCAAGAGTAAAATAGGTTATTACTACGCAGTCCTCGAGATCGATACTTGGGGAAACTCATTATAACTACATCGGTAAAAATAGTTCACTTGCTATTTTCCGATCAAGTTTTTGGTGTCGTTGCTGGGGACTACCAAAATACAGATTTTAATCTTAGTTCAATTGAAATTTGGCTTAAATGTACTTTTGGCCCCCTATATTAATTTTCTAAACATTTTAGTCCCCCTATAAAAAAACCCAACTATTAGGTCGCCCAATATCGTATTATGTTTTTTTGAGGTCCCCCATAACAAAATAGTCTAATTTGCATATGTGACATTGAAATTATAAGGTGACATTTTTTAATTGTTGTCACTTCATTAAAAATAGACCACAAAATATATATTTTAGAATTAAAATTTATAGTATATAATTTCTAAATAAATATTTATAAACAAACATAACAAAAATAATTAAAAACGTTTAATTATTATAAAGAAAACTTAAAAAAAATAATTTAAATATTTATGATGACGTGACATCAATTAAAAAAATGTCACTTCCTAATTTCAATGCCACATATACAAATTAGACTATTTTATGATGGGGGACCACTAAAAAAACATGAAATATGATATTGGGGGACCTAATAGTTGTTTTTTTTTACAGAGGGACTAAAATGTTAAAAAAAAAATAGGGGGACCAAAAGTGCATTTAAGCCTTGAAATTTTATTGCTCTGCAATTAAAATTTTATTTTTCCTGTTAAATTGTATAAGTACTAATATTGTGTCTAATATTTTATGAGGTCAGGCCTCAGCTGATTATCTTTTTGACGCAGAGATAGAAAGAACCTTTCACGCTCGGCGAAGAAAAGGGAAGCAAGAAAGACTGGCAGAAGAAGAAGATAAAAATTCAGTACACTCAGGTTCAGAATCAGAAGATGAGACCATGGATCCACCGCAAGAAAGACTCCTAGGAGATTACGGAGGCACAAATGCACCAGGGGAAGACTGACCATTGTCAACCAACCGGTGAATGTTCCTAACTTTCAGCTCCACCCGAGCACCATCACTCAGTTGGAGAAGAGATCCTTTTCTGGAAGGGTTAATGAAGACGCTAACAAAGCATTTGCAACAATTTCTGACTATGAGCACCACTCTAAAAATAGATGGGCATACTGAAGAACAGAAAAAGTTGCGCATGTTTTTGTTCACCTTGGCAGACAAAGTAGAAGAGTAGTTCTTCCAGCAGGAAGCATTACATCTTGGGAAGATATGGGAACAACGTTCCATAATGAGTATTTTCCAGCATCGGTGCTCATGAGAAAAAATATGAGATCCTGAATTTCAAGTAGAAGGAGGGTGAATCATTATGAGACTCTTTCAAGAGATTTAAGAGACTCCTGGTGGCATGCCCTACTCATAACCTGGATCAGACTGAGCAGATGCAGATGTTTGTGAATGGTCTGAGAATTAAAACGAAGCAACTCATTGACACAACAGTTGGTGGCTCATCCAATTTCTCAACAGCCACTGGCATCAAGAAGATTATTGAAGCTATAGCTACAAATAAGCATATGGAATTATATGACAGGGTTACGAGCAAGCCAGAGGGAGTGATTGATTTAAAGTTGGAAGTAAATAGACAACTCAAAGTTGAAGAGGCGATAGCTGCAGAAGTGGAGAAAAAGCTCAAAGCTATGAACATGGGAACTCATCAGGTAGCACAGGTTAAAAATATGGTTTGTGACATTTGTAGTGGACCACACATAACTGTGCTATGTCTTGCAACTCCAAAGCAAATTGAGGAGATAAAATTCTTGAAGCAGAATAATCCATATTCTAATACCTATAAACCTGGGTGGAAGAATCATCTGAATTTTGTAACACCCTTCTAAATACCCCGCGATAATATATTAAATTCAGAGTTTAACATGCATTAAAGGGCGTCACAATTAATTAAAATAAAATTTCATATAATGTCATGATTTACCAAGGAACATAATTCAATTAATCATCGAATAATACACATGTTCAACACAACGGAATAACTTCAAAACTTGGATAATTCAAAACCAAATAAATATCATAAGGTCCACGCCTTAGTTCATAAACAATTATCCAAAGCAACATCAAATAAAATAAAAGAGTTTAATGATAACTCTAAACCAAATGTTCCCCAGTGTTACAAGACCAGAGCATGACACCGACACATGATAAAATAAAAGCATAGCTCTACGAGCCATCCTCACCAACTCCTAAGCCGCTAAAGCTTCAATCTGAAATCATCAAAGTAAGGGTGAGACTACATCATAATTAACATGCATTGTAAATTCATAAAATAAATAGAACTTCACAAGCTATTACTTCACCCTATTTAGCATAATAGATTCAATCCTCTATTCCACAAAAACACAAGTCATGAACATGCATCAAACACAATAATCAAATCATAAAATTGGAATTCTTCCAATCATGTTATAATTCATACAAATGCAACACAAGGACTCTATGCATGTGGTACCGACAGTGAACTAAATTCACATAATGTTCAATTCCAACTCGGACACAGTATTAACATCTGTTCCATTCCAACTCGGAAACAGATAAAACCTCACCGCCCATTCCATCTCGGCTACAAATATTGGCCAACTCACTAATTCCATACAACGGGAATTAGCTACCACGAAATGTATATGCATGCTGTTCGCGTTAAAAGGTGACGCGCTAGAGGATGCGAACATGAGTTCGGATTCTCTGGCTCGAAACGATTTAATCTTTGGATTTGTTTATAAAGATGCCGCGAGCATCAAGCTTTATTATTTTCAACACAAGAAAGATGATTTAATGATTATGAAAAAGGGGAAAGCTGAAATACCCTCAATTGATATTGATATGCGTAATGACTAGCGCAAACTAGACACAACGCATTGGGGAGATTCTGAGTAAGGGGGGTTGTTATATAAAGGGAATAGATGAAGCACCCTAAATATATATAGTTATCTATAGCTTTATATATGAATATATTTGATATGTTTGTGTGTTTTAATTGCTATTTCTATGATTGGAAAAGTTTCTCCTTTGGGATTTTAAGAAAGACAGATTATGTGGGATTCTAATGTTTGTTATTATTGTGCTCGCAAAGATCTATGGATCTTCTGCATACATATCCCCTAGTGGGAATCAGAGCATTTGTAGCTCGATCCTGTGGTTCTATGGTTTGTTTGGTCCGAGAGAGAAAGAAATTTGCTCGCAAGGATGAGACCTCAGGCCACGTATTCTCAAAAGGATGTTGAGAAAGTCGAGCAATCGTAGTTCCCACTTATGCTAGTGGAAAGCAACGGATGTTAGTAAGAGATGATAAATGTCATCTTAATGAAAAATGTATCTAATCTATTTCATCACATACATTTTGAAAAGTTTGACTGTTTGAAATCTTTCATCGTAAGTATTAGGTGTTTTGCTTGAGTGTACAAGCGTTACCACTTACATGTTTAAGAAAGATGTTTTGAAAAAAGATGATTGAATCTTTTAACTGTAAGCATTGGGTGTTTTGCTTGAGTATACAAGCGTTACCACTTACTGTTAAGAGATGTTTTTGTTTGAAAAGAGTTTGAAAAGTTTTTGACTGTATGTGATGTAATAGATAAGATACTTCTTCCATAGAGATGATAGATGTCTAAATCTCAAGGAGAAATTGATTGGATTAAAGGGATGCTTTTAAGAAGCCCGTGGGTCCTTGTATTGTTAGCCCAAGAGGAGGCATTCCGAGGGTCATCGAGGGTCATCGAGGGTCATCGAGGGTCCTTGTATGAAGCTCAAGAGGAAGCTATAGGTATGGTCGGCTTTGTGTTAAAAGGATTTCACCGAGAAACCATCCTTTTGAATTAAGAGCAATTTCACCGGAAATTTTACTGGGATTTTGAAAGTGATTTCACCGGAAACCATCCTTTCGTGGTTCTATCTTAGCTGGTGATTCTTTGTATTGAAGCCCAATAGGAGGTCAGTTAAGAGATTTCTCTTTCATTGTATGATGCCCAAGAGAAGGCTAAACTCAATGAGGAGTTCTTTTGAACGGCCCAAGAGGAGGCCGACTCAACAGGAGTGTTGTCTTATATGAAGCCTAAGTGGAGGCTAAACTCGTGGGGAGAGTTTTCTTATATGAAGCCTAAGAGGAGGTGACCCATGTGGGATGGATTGTCTTGTATAAAGCCCAAGCGAGGCTAAATTATGGGAACCTATTGATTAGTCTAATTGTTATGTTATAATCGACAATGGTATAAACAAGTGTGTGTGTGTGTGTGATATGTATTCACTGGAGTTTATGAAGGAAATATAAACAATGCATGATGTTTATTTGCAGGAGTTTATGAAGGAAATATAAACAAGTGTCTGTGAAACGAACGCTTAAAACGAGCGCAACTTGATTGTTTACAAGTTTGAATGTGTACAAAGAAATGAATATGTACACGAACGAAGTTTTATGTACGTAAAATGTGGATGTACATAGGAGGATTGGGACTTACACCAAGGGAGGCCCATTGGTTTAAAAGCGCTTCACAGGAATAATGCTCCTTTCAATACCAATGGTATTCAAGTAAAATGTATGATGAAACGGAAAACAAAGGATTGAAGTTTATCGTGAAAAGTATCTCAGATATGTATGCATAAAGATTTGTATGTATATGAAAAGAATTTTATATGTACAAGGAAAATATGTACATAAAAGAATGTTTTGTTTGTGTATACACAAGTGAAGTGAAAACAAACGATCAAGTTTGTCGATTGAGTATAAAAGTATCTCAGATTATGTATGTATAAAATTGTATGTATCTGAAGAGAGTTTGATATGTACAAAGAAATATTATGTACATAAAAAGAATGTTATGGGGCTTACACCGTGAAGGAGGCCCATTGGTTTGAAAGCAGTTTCACTGGGAATAATGCTCCTTTCAATACCAATGGTATCGGTGTATAAACAAACGAATGAAAACAAACGAACGAAATTTGTTTATGTTTGAATATTGACAATGATGATTTGAGTATGTACAAGTAAAACTAAATATGTACATAAAAGGGTTGGGACTTACACCGTAAGGGTGGCCCATGGCGATTGAGAAATTCGAGAGAAAACGAATTTGATTTTTATCGTTAAAATCAGATTGATCATGGTAAAAAGATGTAAGTTTGATGAAAAGTTTTGAAAAATGATTTTTGAAAAGTGTTTTGAAATGTGAGGTTCATTTATGAAAAGTTTTTGAAAAAAATCGGAAGTCGAAAACTTGAAAATTTCACCTAAAAAGGAGGTTTGAAAAAGTGTTCGTAACGCCGCTGCTCGATTAAAATATGATCAGATGAAATTTTTTTCTGAAAATTTTTGCACTATCATAAAATAGATGTATTTATTGACAAGTGTTTAAAAATCATCTCAAAATGAGAAGTTTTGATTGGTCAAAAATTGTGAAAGTTTTATAAAAAACATGAAAATGGAAAGTTATAAAAAGAAATGGTCCCGATGGGAGTCGAACCCATGACCAAAGGGTGGAACACGTGTCGAGGAGACTAAGGAAAAGAGACTACCACCGAGCCAAACGCGCTTCGTGTTTAGTGGGCAATCACACGTAAATGAGAGATTGAATATTTGAAAATTTAATTTGAAAACAATGAAGAACACGCGCGCATCCCGGTTCTTCATTTTGATCTTCAGATTGCCAAATTTAATCTAAAATCTTCGTTTCTCAACGAAATTGAACGATGTAAAAACGAAACTTGATCGATTTTGAACAACGAACATGATAGTAACATAATTGCATTTATTTTAAGCCCGAACGATTTAGGTTTCGAAGAACACTAAGAACCCTAAACTGAAAAATTCAAATTAAATGATGTATGTTTGATGATTCTTGGATTTTTTTGAGGGTTATTGATCGTGTTAGGTGCAGAAAGAGATTGGCCAAGAGATTTTTCAAAAAGAATCAAAGAATTATGAGAATGGATTTCGTGTTCTTACCTGTGAAAGTGAGAATCGAATTCGATCTTAGAGCGTTTCCAGAACGGATTTCTTGATCATTTGAGCTTCATCGGCATGTATGGAAGCTGTATGAATGATTTGCTTGCTTTGAGCTTGCTCCAATCTTTCCAACCAAGTCAACCTACAGTCAGTTCAATATGAAACTCGAAATTGGGGTTAATGGAATTACAGTTGCTTTAATGATCCGGATCATGTACATGAGGTACATGGATGATGTTTGAGTAGTTAGATCACAAGTTAATTCATTAGCCATTAATTCAATCATAAGGCAGATTTGGAAGTTTTGAAAACATGAAAAGTGAAAACTGGTTTTAACTTGATTTCAGTTTGATTTTAAGTTACACACAAGTTTGATAATGATATTGAAACATGTTAGACACCAAATTTTAACATGTTTTCAACTGTTTTTCAAAAATGCAATAATTCTCCAATTTGCACTATGTTGCTTAATTTTCAAGAAATAAGAATGAAAGCATGGATTTGTGATGCTTTGGTGTGATTTTGGACTTGAATTTGTGAGCTATTTATAGGCAACAAGTTCTGAAATGTTAGGCAAAGAGGTACAAGCTTTTGGAAAATCAAGGATAACTTAGAGGGCAAGAATGGTATTTGCCAAAAAAGGAAACTTCCTTTTTTCACCATGTGCTCATTTTTACAATTTGATCCAATCCTCTTAATTATTACCTCTAACTGATAATTATCAGTTCAATCATCCATTTGGCAAGGTTAGATTGCTTCTAAATGAAGAAAACACAAAATGACCTATAACTTGAAGTTTTGAATTTTGAAAATCAAGTTTCATGGAGCCTTATGTTTCAATTTCAAAAGTATGGCTAGACTCCATGGATTTAAGAGTTCTTGGACATTTTGGAAAGCTTGTTTCACAAGCTACAACTTTCATGTTTTGAGTTTTTTCAAATTCAATTTGGAACTAGGTGAAAAAATGGCATGAAGTTTGGAAAAAATAAGAATTTTCAACACTTAGAAATTTTTCTAAGTATGAAAACTTTTGACTTTTTGTTGACTTTTTCAAATTCTTTGATTTTTTATGATCATGATGGATCATTTGAAGTATTTTGATGATGGAAAAAGTTTTGTTTTGAAAATTTTGACCAAAAGTCAAAGTTTGACTTTTCTGTGCAGATGAATTTTCATCAGATGTTTCTGAAATTGACTGATGAAGTATGTGAACTTCTGTGATGTTTTGAATCCAGAAATTAGGTCAATATGTTGTATCTAAGATATAATGACCAATCTCTATCCAAAAAAGTCATTTCTTGTTCAAAAGTCAGAGAATTCTCATGCCCGATCAAAACCCTAATTGGTCGATCCTTGATTGATCTGTGTGAGAAATGAGTATCTGATGATCAGAGGCTGATGATTTGATCAAGATAGATCAAATGAGGTGAGAAAAACTCCAAACCTAATTGATTGTCTCTTGAATTAGATGAAAATCTGATGAAACCCTAATTTTGACCTGTGACTGCTACACCCGATTAATGCTGTCTGAACTGTTAGTGATGCAATGATGCAAATGTAAGGTGGTATATTAGGTCAAAATTTGGGGTATGACACATGCACATCAACAACATGCAACATTCAACAACAACACATGATATCAACAACAATCATGAGTATACAACATCAACAACAATACATGATATCAACAACCATCATGAATATACAACATCAGCAACAACACATGATATCAACAACCATCATGAATATACAACATCAACAACAACACATGATATCAACAACCATCATGAATATACTACAACTAAAACACCACATGATATCAACAACCATCATGAATATACAACATCAAACTCACCAACCAAAAACATGATACAATCATTTATCATGAACACATCCAATCACATAAGCATGCACATCATCAAACATACAACATCATCAACCAAAACATAATGCAATCATTTATCTTGTACATCACCAATATCATAACATGCAAAACAATTACTCATCAATTAATAATGTTATCACCAACATAAGCATACAACCATCGATATGCACACATACATCATCACAAAACAACATACCATTGCCTATCCATCAAGTGTACAAAATACGAATAACCACAAGTCAGAAAATCAATACTTTTCAAAATAAAATCAAGTTACTGTTATTTTCTTCATTTTATAAAATAGATTATTTAATTTAAGAAACAACTTCCAAAACGGCGACTAAAACGGACTTACAATTTGAAAGTTATGAATTTTTAAAGTTTAGTATTTTTCAAAAAGTAGCAATGGGAATGGGTTCCTCCAGGTGGGGAACGGGTTCCCACACTCATGAGAAAACACGCTGAAAATGTACTGGGAACCCGGGTTCTCCTATAGGGGAACCGGTTCCCAGACCCAAAAATCCCATTTTTACGTAAAATACATAGTGGTAATCGGTTCCCCCCACAGGATAACCGGGTTCCACGACCCCTGTAGCAGAAAATCACTATTTTGACAGCATTCTTCATTCTCATTCCATCCAATAGTTCCAATTACGAACCCATACACAATTAACACCAAAACACAACCCAATACAAGATTCCAATGCCATAACAACACGCCACAACATCATACAACAACTGTATAACACCGATTGCATCAAGAATGTCAAAATCATGCATTTAGGGTCAAAATTCATAAACCTAAAAATCTTAAATTGGGATTCCTAATATCTTACTCTATTCTATCATTCTCAAAACTCATAATACATTATAATTAGAGCAATCAACACTTACCTTAGCCAATTGCTTGAATCCCTCTTGAGCTTTGGGTTCTTCCTCCTCCTCTTTGCCTATTCTCTTCTCACGTACGTTCTTTTCTCCCAATTCCTTCTTTTTGGCTTTTCTAACTCTTTTCCCTCTTACTCCTTATTTTATTAATAATAAAATTAAATTATTTAGACACTTTTACTACCTTACAATTCCTTCCTCCACTAATCACAACACAAGCCCAATTCTTTTTCTTTATTTATTTTCCAATAATTCTAATATTCCAATAATTCCCAAAAATCAAATTTTAATTAATTAAATAATTAAAATTCCAATTTAGTAATAATTGAAAATATGGGGTGTTACAAATTTCGCATGGAAAGATCAACAACAACAAGCTCCTCAGAAGACATAATGGGAAGTGGCCATTGAAAAGATGGTTACCCACACTTCCCAATTCCGAGAAGAAACACGAAGCAATCACAGGAACACCACAACTGCAATTAAAAATCTGGAGGTTCAAATGGGGAAAATTGTAAAACAAGTAGCGATGCAAGCACAAGGCAATCAGAAGAACCATGAGAATGCGAATGTTGTCACGACAAGGAGTGAAAACGTTGCTAAAGAAAGAGAAGATGAGGTAAAAGTTGATGATGATCTTATAGAAGTGGATTTAGTAGTGAGAGAGAACAAGAAAAAGCAGGAGGAAGTGACGCTATCTGTGAAGCCAACTGAAGAAAAGAGTAAACCTGAGATTAGGCTGTCATATCCCTCGCGAGTGGCAAAGAAGGACACATAACTTGAGAACCGTAACTCGAAATTGTACCTGATTCAAAGTGTTGGAAAGCTTATTAAATTTCCTATCTAACCACGACTAAATATCACCCAAATTCATGATTTTTATCATCCTTAATTTGAGCTTTATTCGTTGATGAATTGCTAAAAATTGCATTCTTGAAGCTTTGTCTTTGGACTTTATTACTTAATGCTCCAATTATGAATGAATACCTATAAAAGAGATTAAAAACTATCAAATGATATAATATTTTAACAAAAACTTGACTATACACTAAATATACACATTTGTACAAAAAAGTGGAGGATTTATTAGAAGAATATCAACAAAAGAACCGATAAGTGCCACAAAATATATATACAAAATAACTACATTTTGACACTTATCACCGTTACACAATAGTACTTCCATGTCCTTATGAATTCCACAATTCAAGCTAGTTGAGAGATAATGGAGTAAGCACTTTTTCGTACATTCTACTATTGTACCATGTTACTGTTATCTTCTAAACTTCTGTACTTTAGAGGCTTTTGTGAGCATGAGTAAGAGAAGAGAATCTAAATTTTGGTTAATCAAAACTTCAAGCCTTTGGAGTCTTCAAAACTTCCTCTTCAGAGTACTTAGCACTTGGTTTTGAAGAACCTTGTATCGTAACATAAGGTTGAAAGAACTTCAAGTCTTCAGAACCACGTCTTCAGAGTCTTCAACACTTGGTATTGTAACCTTGCATAATAACATAAGCTCAAAAGAACTTCAAGTCTTTGGAATCTTTAGATCCACGTCTTCAGAGTCTTCAAGCACTTGGTCTTCAAAACCCTTGTCTTCTTAAACTTGAGTCTTCAACATCTTGACATAAGTAACACTTTTGTCTTTAGATCTTCTAACTGGTTTCTTCAGACTAACATATCAGAGCAACTTAGCTTCAGAGCCTTATGAATCTTTCCTTGCTACTTGTTCATCAAAACCTCTGTAGCTTAGAAGCGGAACATTTTCTCTTTTAATGTCTTGGCCACACCATTCATTAGGAGTAGGATCTGTTTGTTTATTCTTAAAAATACAACAAACATTAGAGTAACAAATTTTTTCACTCAAACATATTTTTTGTTATCATCAAAACTCAGAGACATGATTGCATAACCAAATCTTGTTCTAACAATCTCCCCCTTGTTGATGATGACAAAACTATATATTTTGATGACACAATTTTGCATAACATCATAAGAAAGAAAAAATGAAAAAGGTAAGGATTACTTAACCTTTACATGGAAACTCCCCCTGAATCAGAGATTGGGTAAAAGATCAGAACTTTTGACTAAGGACCATCCGAGCAACAACTCCCCCTGGTTCCAACAGATCAGATAGAAGGATCTTGAGAGTTTTGATTCTCGAAGACACAACTTCTCAACTAAGATCTTGAACTTAACATAGGTTCCAGATTCTCCAGTTAGAACTTAACTTCGAACTAACTCTTCCAGAGTCCAGTGTAAGGAGTCAGATGCATGACTTTCTTCAGATTCTATTTTCCTTAAGCTTTATCTTTCAGATAGCTTTCATTTTTACTTCTTAACCTATTTAGGATGCATAGTGAACTTGTTTAGATTTCCTTGGTTATTTATCAACAGATACTCGTTAGTGGTAAATGCATGTTTCTCTGCTATATCAAAATCATTTATGCTTCTTCCCCTTTTTTACATCATCAAAAAGTTGAACTTCAAAACGGAGTCATGGCAATAAAATAAAATATGATTTCATTAATAAAAGTTAAACATTACATAGAATAGGAACAAAATAGACAAATAAAAATAAACATAAATACAAACACCTAGAATCCATTAAGATCCCTAATTTAAAATCATTAATCGTAAGACTTTAATCTTCAAATTCCTCTACCGCATCTACCCTGGCACATCTATCTTCAACAAGCGCCCCTTCTGGTCCGTTAACCCTTAAAGCTTCACATATTCCCTATTTAGCCATAAGTTCCAACTGAATCCTTCCATTTGAAATTAAAGATTCAAGTTGATCTCTAGAGGCTTCAATAGAACCCTTCAGATGATCGAAAATAGTTTTGGGAAGGTTGATATTATAATGATGAACCAAGAGAAATACAAAGACTTTGTCATCATGAGTCAAAGTGCTTCTGGATCTACCACGAGGACGAAGGTTGGACAACATGAATTTGAACCAAAGTTTAGGAGTTGGAAGGAGAGTTTCAGGGTTCGTTGGTTCAAAAAATACAGAGCTACCATGAAAAATCATGAGCTTTTCTACCTGCCCAAGTTCATACTGATAGTTATCAATTGTGACTCCATTAGAAAACACCCAGTGGCTTTGGCTATGGAGGAAAGAGTAGTAACCATACCAGTTTTGGACCTGCATACTCCTTACAATTTCTAAACCTTGATATTTAAGACGATCAAGGTTAGGATGTTTTTCTTGAATTAGTTCAAGAGATCTTTCATCACCATAGAAGGTTGGAACATTCATTATAGATCAGTATGAAGATTTAAGCTAAAGAAATCTGGGTTTAAAGGATAACTTGAGAATGATGAAATGAGAGGACGGAAGAGTGCTATTTATAAGCGTGATGTTGAAGGGAATTTATGAGAGACGGTTGAGGTTCTTAAATAGGTTATGATTACCTAGAGACGACTAGGGAAACAAGTTTATGGGAAAAGAAAAACAATGATTATATGCATTTATGTGAGAATATTACCAATTTAAGAAGAGAAGTTCAACCGACTACTTTCTCAAAAACGTGAGAAAACGTACTGACATATGTTAAAGATTATATCTTATTTATGTTTTTGGAAACACTTATGAGCAACATTAAATTCTTTAATCAATTTATATTGTTTAACTACTTAGACATTTCTAGTATTTATATCTATAGAAAGTAAGAATAGACAGTACTAACAAAAAGTAAACAACTTCATTTATTACTTAAGAAACATCATACAAGATTTTTTAAGACAAGAATAGATAATTGACAAGACAACACCAAAAACTACAACTAGAGAAATAGGAAAATATTCCTCTAACCACTAAAGACTTCCATCATGGAAGAAAACTCTAGATAGAACTCTTCCATAAGGGATATAGGATTTGACATGATTTCTGGATTCAACAATGGATTTCCACAGGTGATTGAAAATGGTATGAGGAAGACTGACTCTAGTTTCATTCAGCAGAAGACAAATGAAAGCCTTGTCATCATATCTAAGAAGGTTTTGATTTTATCCCCTAGTAAGAAAATTGGACACACAGAGCTTGAACCATGCTTTGGGGACATGTAAGAGATTCCCAGGATTCATGGGTTCATAACCAGAAGACATGTCATGAAGAGATGCAAATCTCTCCGACATGATGAACATACTTCTTGATAAGGAAACAATGACTTCCATGTATTTTCAACTATTAGCTAAAGTGATTGAGAAGGTGTTGTACCCCAATCTCCCCCCCAATATTCACTCATACTTCATACCATTGTATGGCACAAAGATCAAAATTTGAATCTACCTCTCTCTCCTATCTTTGGCTTTACCCTTAGGAGATCACCAAGAACCTTGTGTATATGTTCATTTCTTGTGTGTGATGATTGATACTTGGATAACAATGATATGTGTACACTTTGCTTGTTAAATGTTGTAGGTGAATGGTGCACAAGTTTCTTATTCAAGGAGTCAATAGGTTCATGTGTTTATTTCCATGCCTTATCTCCTCAATTCTCAAGATTTTGAAAGTATTGTATGTCATTGAAGACTTATCTTGTAACCAACCATGGTCTCTTATATTGAGTGTATGCTTCATATTTTAAAGAGATCATCAAATTCAAAGAATTCTCCATTTTATGGCCATCTATCTTGAAATTAGGGTTTTGGACTTCTGAGGATCATATCTTGGTGTTTGTATGAAGTTTGTGGATGTTTTCAAATTAATTTTATTCTTAAGAGGAATTCTAATATGAATATTCTTAGATCCAAAGAGCTTGATTGATGAAAAGATTATTTTAGAGGTCTATGATTGCCCACTCTCTAAGTTGATGCTTCATCTATCTTGTATAACTTTAAAGGATCATAACATGGTTATCCCTTGTATCCTTAAGCTCATTTTTCTTTCAAAACAAACCTAAGGATGTCTAATACAACTTAGTTGAATTGGTGAGAAGAGAAAATGCTTGGAAATTTGCCTATGAAGTCAAAAGATTACAAGTCCGTGATGAATTTCTCAATTGTTGGTCAATCAACTTTAAAAGATCATATCTTGATCATCACTTATCACCTTGAGGTCATTATTTTTGCACAACAAACTTGAAGATGTGAAATTTATATCCATATAAGTTTTGAAGATTGAAAGTGTTTGTAAGTTGCTTGAAGAAGTCAAAAGATTATAGGTCACTTCACAAATTTTCATCAAATTCACAAGATCATAACTTTCTCAAATTTTGGAATCTTTGAGTGATTCTTTTTGCAAAATATTCCTTGAGAGGTCTAGTTCATATCATCTTTGAAAATCAAGAGAAAATTTTGAGTGGAAGAGCAAGTTTGAAGAAGAAATATTATAGGTACTTTTTAGAAAGTGGCATGCTTGACCAAGGCCTGGCCAGGAAAATCAGTGATTTTTCAAGAATCCTAAAGGCTCAATCTCTCAACTCAAGCATCCATTTGATTTGATTCTTTTTGCATTGTGTTCTAGTCTTTGAATACTTCATTTGGCTAAAAGAAAATCATAAATCGCACGAGGGAATTGGATTTGGCCTTAACTAAAAGTTTGTGCAAAATTCTGATTCGAGCTCACCATCAGTTTGTGCATTTGCGTGTGTAACTTGATTTTAATCCAAATTAAGCCTTGATTCTTGTGACTAATTGTGATTAGGAACTTCCCAGGATTAATTAGCACATCAAAACTCAATGAATGATTAAATTTTGATGCACATAAGGTCACACTTTCTTCATGAACACGGATGTGCATGATTTCCACTCAAATGTCATCATTCACCCCTCATTTTGATTCCATTCGCCTCTCATATAAATAAGGGAAACATTCCACTAATTTCTTCAAGCTTTGATAGCCAAAAAACCCCTGCCAAACTCTCTCTCAAATCCAATTTTTTGGAACTTCGTTTTCACTCTCAAAGTCATTCCAATTTGAAATTAACCATTCATTCTTCTTCCTTGAACTTCACTGAAGCTAACAGGACAAGAATTGTGCTATCCAAGTTCAGTTTCAGAGCTATGAAAGTGAACTTCGTTCAGGTAGGAATCTCTATCAAACCTTGTAAAATAAAGCATTATTGCACTCTCATCATCTCCCTGATCCTTGTGATCTTCACCATTTGCATTTTCATCAAGTATTGACTGAAAATTTCTGAAAACAAGTGCTCGCTATTATTTGTGGTTTTTTCAAATTGTTCATGATAGAAGTGAAATAAATTCTTCGCGAGGGTACCATTAGAATCGTCTTGAAGAGACGAAGTGAATGACATGGGTCTGAAGAATTTATTTCACAGTTTGAGAATCGAGTAAGGATGATGGTTGGAGGTTGAAGACGACCTATGTGTCTGTCTTCAACCAATGAAGTCTTGCCATGTAATTTTTTCAAATTCGATCCGGTGTATTTGCTTCACCGTACACGCGTCTCTGGAGCCTTTGGATCTGATTACTTTTATTAGTCAACATCGATCTAACGCGTGATATTATTTTTTGTTTTATTTTTTAATTTTGTAATCCAGTGTGAAAACCAAGGAGGTCTATCTCAAGCACAACGCTCCATGTCCGTTGGATGTGATTACTAACTCGTTTTGACTATGATCAGATGGTCCACATTTTTTTGGCTTTTATTTTATTTTCTGATTTTATATTTTAAATGTTTTAAACTTCAAAAAAGCATATAAAATTCATTTTTCACTAAAAAATCATGAAAAAATTCACAATTTTTTTTGAAATATTATCTTTCTGAATTTTATTTTTTCATAATTTTATTTTCAAATTTGATATTTTTTATAAATTTTCCCTTTTATTTGAGGTTTTTAATTATTTTAAAATACTTTCCAACATTTTAAAATTCTGAAAAAATTATGGAAGGATCCAATGGTCATTTGAAAAATATTGGTGACCTCATTTTATTTTTATATTTGATTTTACTATTTTTTGCCATTTTTGGTTTATTTCACCTTTTATTTTATTTTCTAAAAATATTTTTTGACTTTAAAAAATTCTTAAAATTGTTGTCAACACTTATTGACCTCTATTTGACTTTGGGTAATTTTTTTGAAATTTTATTTTGATTAAAAAAAATACTATTTATGTATTTCGTCAATAAAATCCAATTAAATAACCTAATTTCAAAAATTATTTTTGATCCTTTTATTTGACCTTATTTTCATTTTTATTTTGCTGACTTTTGAATTAATTTTGGAGTCACAAGTTTCCTCAATATCAATGGAATTTGGGTGTTGATAGGTCTCTTGACCAAATCCACCAAGAAAGTTGATTGATTTTGACGAAGTTAGACCGAATAAATTCACCTGATACAAAATAAACTTGAAAATTACTTTTTCTTCTCCATCTTATTTTTCTTTTGTCCCGACTCAGAAAAGTGATCAATTGGTGCATGAACTTTAATGTTCTAACATAAGCCCCAAAATATGACTTGAGCCTTGATCTTGGTTCAACACTTGTGGCGCTTGTCATGTGGTCGCGTTGATTTCTAATCAAGCTTCTGATAAGTTTCTACTAACGTTGTCCATTTGAAATTCTCAATCATCTTTGATCAAGTAATGTGATAATTCCAAAACCGGTGATATACTTGACAAAAAACAATTGAAACATGTCGTGTGATCGCGTTGATTCTATCAAGCTTCTGGCAAGTCTTCATGCGTAAGTTTCAAGATGGCCACCTTGCTGACGACTAACAATTAACAATTCGATGATATACTTGACAAGTTTCAAGATGGTCATCTTGCTAACCTTTATTAATTGCTTTTTATTTTTCGCTCTTTACTTTCCGCATTTACTTTTATGCTCTTTATTTTTATGCACCTTTAATTTTAGCATTTATATTTCATGTTATTTTTTCTTTGCTCACTTGAGTATTTATTTTTCATGTCATTTTTCTTTGCTCACTTGAGCATTTTATTTTTTTGCCATTTTGAATTTGCTCATTTGAGCTTTGTTTTCCTTTTCCAAAACACTTTAATAATTCAACCTAAACATAAACTTTCTAATTGGACTTGGTTAATATCCTTGTGCTTGGAGCTTGATATTTGGACTTAGGATTAGGACCTCTACCTCAGCTTGGAGATTTCTATGCCCTTGGTGATATTCTGTTTTGTTTGGTTATTATCTTTGTATGCAGCTTATTTTGTTATACTCGATTAAGAGTGATTTTCCTCCAAATATAGCAGTTACTCTGCCCATTTTTCTTAAGACAAGAGTTCACCTAAAGACTTTGATTTATCTGGAGCTTGGTTTTTTTGTCTGGTTATTTGTTGTTTATGTGGTAATCCAAAGGATAGGATATGATATTGGCTCTTGATGTCAAGTACTAATCTTCTCACCCGGTTAGATCTTTCTTTGCCCTTACCTTTTTACTTTATGCACTTAGGTTAGCCTCTTCATCTCCTCCCCATTCTTTAATTTTCAAAATCTTTTCTCTTTTTTTCAAAGAATTCTTGTTTTCAAAACTCGAACCGCTTTCATAAAAAACTTGGACTTAGGTCTATGAATTTTCAAACTTTGTTTTCTTAATAAACTCTCAATCCATTTAATAATAATTTGACTTTTCTTTTCATAAGACTAAAAAACACCTAACCTCATCCAAACTTTTTTTGAGCTCTTTGTGGCTTTTCTAAACTAACATTTTCTTAAAATCAACCAACACACAATTTTGGTCTTTTTTAGCCGAACTACTTGGTTTTGAATTCAACATTGCATATTGTTGGTATGTAAGCCTGGAACTCATTGGAAGTTCCATCAAACCAAAAATTATAAAAAATACTTCTTTTCTCCCCCACTATCCATTTTGTACATATACTCTTTTTTAGCACACATATACAAATTTTCAAAAAGGTTCCTGTGGAGTAGTGTAGATGCTTTGGGTGCCTAACACCTTCCATTTGCATAACTAACCCCCGGTCTTAGATCTCTGGTCTTTTTATTAGGATTTTATTCGCTCTTTTTTCCTAGTCCTTTGGATAAAATAAAAGCGTGGTGGCGACTCTTTTGTTATTTTTTGAGTTAAGTTAATTCAATGGCTTATATTCGCAGTTTTTGCCGCTACATAAGGGATTAATTATAATGGGACAACCATAGATGTAAGATTCAATAGAACCCATTTCATAATCAAGGAAAGCATGCTTCCAAAAGCCTTTGACAAGATTAACATGGGCTTCTCAAGCATGGTGAAATACCGAGACCATTCTTGGAAAAAGGAAACATTTGCAATGTTGTAGCTAATGCTGCTCTATAGAGGAGTGAATTCAATTCACTTTTAAGTGATAATCTCAAGAATATTTTCATCACCAAGAAAGGTTACTAGAGGCATAATATTTGAGCTTCTTGAACAAATGATACATAGAAGAGAGTGATAAACGAAGTTTTATGAGCAGACGAAATGGAAGATATTGACTATTATTAATTGAATGTATGAGGACTATATAAGTGACGTTATTTACCGATAGGGAGAAGACAAAACTATCAAGAAAAAGGAATGGAGTAAGCTAGTCTCCAAAAGGAGCAGAGTGCTAAATAGAAATCCTATAAGTCTAGAGAGAATCAATCATAGCAGATTTGACCCTGACAAATGATGGCTGATGCTGAACTGTTGACTTATACTCTACATAAGAATTTTCATTAAGTAATTGGAATATTTTTGTTCAAAATAAACTTTTAGCTAATATAACTGTTTTTATCATAAGTCATAGTAAAAAGAATAGAAGAAGATATACCTTTGAGATTCTGAAATCTTTATTAATATTCTTCATCTGATCATGTTTATTTGAATTTGACTTCTCCAAGCCCTTGAGTAGACAATGTTTTCTATCTGCTTCTTCTATGATGATACAATCAGAGACTTTGAGCTTGAACACATTGGTTCCCCTTGGTTTCTAATATTTAATAAATATTTGTTCCTTCTGAACTTTATTCATTATACTTGTTTTACTTACTTTTCGAGATCAGTGTTTAGAACATATATATTTTGATCACTTGATCATCAAAACACACATTCTGACACTTGTGAGAAACAATCTTGGTATCATGATTGATTTTCCAGCTAAGCTTCAGAATTCTTACTTAAGGGATCTATCTTCTTGAGCTTCTGTTTACAGCTTCTAACATTTTCTTGTAGACGAAGGTTCTTGTGAATAAGAGGGCTATACTTCCTTTTCTAATTGAAGGAATTTCTTAATAAGATTCTTATGAGAAAGTCAAGGATGGACAAATCTGTTTCTTGAAAACATCTCATTCTCATTTAGAAATTGATCCTTTACAACTACACATGAGTTTCTTGTCTTGTTGAATCCGAGTTATTAGTCGATTCTCTCAGTTTTCTTTCACTATGAAAATATTCTTTCAGAGTTAGAGATTATGATTCTACAAGATGTTCATACTGTTCCTAGGAAGAATTGATTGTATCTGAAGTAAAAGCCTCTGGTGTTGATAATCCTCTAATATCAACTTTCTTGAATTTTGAAAATTTTACCCCAAAGCATTTTGAGAACACTCAAGATAATTTAATAAGATCATTATCCTTTGAATGACGAGATAGCCGTTACCCGAAGCATTTCTTCACACATCATCTGGATCTTTATCTGACACTGTTAGGTGTTTTATCTTAATCAATAACAGAACCAGAGCTCTGATACCAATTGAAGGTGTGAAGAAAACACAAGAAAGGAGGGTTTGAATTGGTTTTTCACAAATTGATAAATTTTTTCGCTTCTTATGCATTTTTGCGTTGATTCATGCTTTTGAATATTGCTTCTCAAAATTGCTTCTTATGATTGTTTCTAACTAATGCTTCTAACAAATTGTATAAATATAAACTAGCAGGCATAAGCAAGAATAAATAACACATGATTTTATCTTGGTTCACTTGATAACCTCAAGCTACTCCAGTCCACCCTTCCGAGGTGATTTTGCCTTGAACTCAAGGTCTT
This sequence comes from Vicia sativa, assembly GCA_021764765.1. NCBI lineage: Eukaryota > Viridiplantae > Streptophyta > Magnoliopsida > Fabales > Fabaceae > Vicia > Vicia sativa. Next base: position 129,773,847 of record CM038795.1, read on the forward strand.
AATCCACTATAACCAATCTTGATTACAACCTGCGGAGACAACTGTTATGACTAACATGCACTAAGATTCCATCTTAGTCTTATTAGAGCTTATGACCTAACCGGTCCTCTAAGGAACACAATACCTTCTAAAGCTTCAGACCCAACTGGCCCTTTAGAAGAATTGTCAAAACCTTCCTAAAGCTTTAGACCCAACTGGTCTTTTAGGAGGAACAAATAACTATTTGTTTTTACGATGTTTGCTTACAAGATAATGCTTCTACACAAGCAGGTGTAAACTCAATTAAGTACATCAGAAGATCATAATACACACTAAGAATATTACATTGTATTTTATCTCAAATGTGTGATCTTCATTATCTTCAAGTTGCTTCTTTATGGACAACGACCCAGAACACTTGAATGATTGAAGTCTTCTTCTTCATAAGCTTATGAATGCTTTGTTGGTCTTGATATAATAAGGAGAAGAACTTCTTCATCTTGGTTCACTTTATAACATTCTGGACATCAACCCTTTGTTATAATGATCACTTTGAGCACAACGCATATGTTATGGATTTATAATCATAGCCTCCATGATCGTCTTCATTATCTTCTTCAACTTAACAAGCTTTTTTGCATTATTTGAGATTAAAGCACAATGTGAATCAATGACTTTTTAGTTTGAGATTATCAAATCACATGATTCAAAACTACACGTTGTTCTTCATGTTTCTCTTGTTGTTGATATATTCATTAATAATTTTGTTGTTATCTTTTATCAATAACAATTTCCATCATTGTTGCATTTTTTACACCCAGCAACAACAACACAAACTTGTGCTTCCCTTTATATAGCCAGTTAAAATAGATTTGTTGGCCATTTTAAAAAGAGATTCGTTACCCAATATTACTTCCATGTCCTTATTTATTCCGCAATTCAAGCTAGCTGAGAGATAGTGGAGTAAGCATTTTTTCGTACATTGTACTATTGTATCATGTTACCGTTATCTTCTAACCTTTTGTACTTCAAAGGCTTCCGCGAGCAAGAGTAAGATGAGAGAATCTAACTTCTGGTTTGAAATTCCTGGCAGCAGATACGTGATGTCACAGAGAATGTTATGACACAGTATCTGACACTAAGTTAACAATTCACACAAGAATACGTAGCAAGAAGAACACAATAAATTGTTCACCCGCTCGTTCAACAAACCTACATCCGGGAGCTACCAAGCCAGGAGGAAATTCACTATTAGTAGAATTAATTGTGAATAAACCACCGTTTATCTCCTTCACTTAAAACCTACCCAATGCAACTTCAACCTAAGTCCTACTTAGATCCGAGTACCTACTCACTCCCCTCAATCACGCAGTGATATCAACCTATTGACTAATTGAATTGTGAAGACACACTTCAATAAAATATCTTGATCTTGCTTCAAAGCTTCAATCAAGAGACAAACACTCGTGCTTTAAAGCTTTGAGTGATAAAACCCTTACAACAAATCCTAGTCCAATGCACTTATCAATTGATAGTTGCTTGGCTCACAAGAGAAACTAGAATTACACAATACCAACTGTTACAAATCCTAACAAGACACAAACACAAGTCGCTATCTCTTCAATACATTCAAAGGGTGCAACATAGTCGTAGGTTGAATTCCTTTTATAGAAGCATCCGAAACTTCGCTTTGGGTCCATAAAGATAGCTAGGTTCACTTAATTTAATCCTAAAAACATGGTCTTTTCAACAACCAATTTAGGTTTAATTAAGATTAACCTAGCAGCCACGTGAGCATGCTTTCTAATAACAAAAACAATATTTTAGCTCAACAAACTTCCCGAAAAATCTCAGAACAAACAGATTCTACGTATGAATGTCACATCGAATGTCATAACATCCGTTATGACATCGATCTTTCTGCACTTCCAACACGCCTTTAGCTTCCAGCTCGAGCTGCTTTTAACATCCTTAGCAGGTAGGATTTATCTTCAATCTCTGAATGTCATGACATCTATCATGACATTGCTAAAGCCTAGTTTTACCAAAATTAATGCCAACTTAAAAACACTAACAAACTCCCCCTTTGGCACATTTTTGGCTAAAACTACTTAACCTATCAGAGTACATATGCAGCAGAAGACAAACTAGTTCTAAGCTTAACTAAACTAGAACCTAGAGATAAGATAAATTCTACCCATACAAAAATCCCACAATTCCCACAATTTCCCACATACAAAATTTTAAAAACAGGCCATACTGTGATACGGTGAACTGACTTTGTAGGATTTTTGTATCCAAATGTGCGGATAGCAAGAGTCGCCACCGACTTTTATTTTTATCCAATTAAGGTAAGGTAAAAGTAATAGAAAAAGACCTTCGTTAGATTCGAGTACGGAGAATGGTTATGAAAAGGAAGGTATTAGCACCCCTTTCCATCCGTAGTTATCTACGGGCTCTTAGTTGCTCTAGATCACCTTTTTAAAATTGTGCTTTCTGTGTGTTTGACAAAAATGTTTTGAAAAGGCATTTCGCTTTGACTTTGTAATGATTCATGTAGGAATGTATACAAAGTGTTTGGAAATGTTTTGTTTTGGAAAGAAGTTTGAATTTTGAAAAAGAGTGTGTGGTGTGAAAAGCATTTGATAGAGCAAGCAACTAAAAGTCTTATCACCTACTCAAAATTGGTCGTTTTTTGTATTGTTACGTTCCTTTAGAATAGCGCTAGCCATACCATTAGTTTAGTAGGTAGCTCCATTTGTTGGATGTTAGCGGGACATTCGAAGGGACATCGAATGATCATAGAAGGCAACTTGTAGGAAGTATCCTAGCACATTCGAAGGGACTATCATCATTTTTCGTAGGCGATAATCGAGGGTCAAGATCATGTATTGGAGGCGACATCGTGGGTCTTATGATCTTTGTATCGAAGGGACTATGATGATTTGTTTGAAGGCAACGGTGCTAGAATACCTCTACGTTCGAGGGACATGACCATTTTGAATTCGAAAGGCATCGAGAGAGAATTACCTAAGGCGTGTGTGAAAGAAGTGTGTTGATTTCAGAATATGTTATCTTGAAAATTAGTGGGCTATGTTCAATTTTAGTCTTGCCATACACGCCTAATTACTAGCAATTTATAAGGTGCGAAAAGTAAAATGCGGAATGTAAAATGCGGAAAGTAAATGTCCTACGCTATTACAAGGCTTTGGGGCAGATACATAATTTAAAATGCGGAAAATAAAATCCTAAATTAAACTATTACATCCCATGAACACTTACATTATTGGAAAAATAAAACGATAAAAGAAAACGTCCGAATCGGAGCAACCTGTGAAAGAATAAGAAAATCGGAAAATATGATGAAATCGAAATAAGGGAAAATGTTAGAAAAAATGCAATTTTTAAATTGGGAAAAATATGACATGCTGGAAATAATGTAAACATGCTAAAATAATTTTTTGGGATTTTTTAGATGCAATTAAGTAATTAAAAACTAATTAACAATGATTTAAATGCAAAATTACAAATAAAAATAAATATGCATGCAAAAATGTATTTTTTAATTTATTAAATTAAATAAAGATTTTCTGAAAGTAATGCAAAAAGAATAAAATGTTTTGGTAATTTTTTAATGCAGAATAAAAATTATGAAAAGAAATTAAAATAATTGCAAAATATTAAAAAAAAACATGAAAATATGAAAATAATTGAGTTTGTGAAAAAGAAGCAGAAACTGGCCCTGGGAGGATTCGAACTCGTGACCCTGGCTTCAATCCTTGAAAACCAACGCACTGACCAGCTGAGCCAAGTGTGTCAACTGTTTGGAAACGGACTGAGTGGAATTACACGCGTTGCCTTCTCCTTCGCCACGAACTCGCGCCAATCATCGTCTTCTTCATTTCAAATATTTGAAAGTTAGCGTCGGCCATTGTTCGTCACTAAGGTTCCTGGCAAAATAAAAAACGCAGCATACATAATATAAACGAATACTAAAGGCATGGTTCGATTCAGGACATTGTCCCGAGTTCATTGATATAGGTCTTGAGGTCCAATTTTTCCTGTTTGAAGAAACCCTAATTCGAAACCAGAAAACCTAGCCATGGTGATTTTCGTTCCAGGTCACTAAAACGCAATTGGGCTACCCAGATAGTTTGCAAACTTGATGCTGGTCATGAATACACAATCAAAAAGTGTCAATGATGCATAAAAATTGAAAATCGAATTCGGAAAAATAAGAACAAACCGAAACCGGGATTGCTTGATTCTTGATGGTTTTGAACGATGTAAGAGTCTGGATCGACTCTAAAGATGCCAAGGAATGCAATGGAATCCTCAGAATTGCTTGAGAATGGCTGGAAATAGGATTGCTAATTGCTTCAAGAACACGACTTTTTCAGTTTGAGAATAGGGTTTCCAAGGCAATTTTTTCGTCTTTTTATGATTGGTATGCATCAGGTATATATGCTGGAAGGATTTGGCATTGTTTTGGGAAAGATTTGATCAATAATCAATGATAATCAAATTTGATATTTCCATGAAAATCAAATTTTCAAAACTTGCTCAATTTCAATCCAATCTTGCCTTTTTTGATCCAATTTCGAAATTGTTGGCTTTTAATGAATTTCTTGAATCTCAAGGAAGGAATAAAATCAATCTTTCAATTAATTTTGATTTTATAATTTATTTTAAAATTTAATTTGTATTTAAATGAATAAATTCAAAATTAAATAGAAAAATAAATCAAAAATTCGTGGCATTGGGCTTGGATATTCCTAATTGCATGAGGAATAAGTTAGGATGAAGAAAAAGTAGGCCCATTTGCAAAAGATTTGATTTTTTGAAGTATCTCTCTTTGTGCATTCTTTCAAAATTGCCCAACTTGTGAATGGTGTATCTTGCTCAAATTTCCACATTTTTGAGTGTTCTTGGACTTTTTGGAAAGCTCTAAGAGTCCTCTAACCAACCCTTTTGGTCTCATCTCAATTGGAGTTACCATGCTCAATATATCTTCAAAGCAAAAAGTTGACTTTTTGTTGACTTTGAAAATGACCTGTAATGTTTTGAGCTATACCTCTCAAATGAAGCATTTTTTGGACATTCTTGTGAGACATGAAGTTGTAGAGAATTGAATTTCCTTCAAAACAAGAGGTGGTGGAAAAATTTCTGAGAAATTATGAGAAAGTTATGATCAGTCAAAGTTCAGTTGACTTTTCACCTAGAAACCCTAATTTAGAAAGTTTGACTTTTGAGCAAATCTTGAGTTTTCTTGATGAATCATGATCAACCCTTGATCAAATGATGAATTTAACTTCAAAATGAGGATGTTGACCAAAAATTATGAAGTTTGACTGTATGTTGACCACAGTTGACTTTTTGTCCAATACAATTGATTTTCAACCATCTGAGCAATTGTCTGAGGAAACTTGACTTGTGAAGCTTGAAACTTGACATGGAGAATCTTTGAAGCATATGAGGAGGCATGAAGGCCATTGGAGATGTTGGAAGTTCATCTTGACTTGAGAGATACCAAACCCTAGTTTGGGTTGATTGTCTAGGAGAGAGTTTGTCTGATCAACTCTTGAGGAATCCTTGAGCATAGATGTATGAAATCTCTTGAGTAGATGGAGGGCAAATTTTGGGGTATGACAGCTGCCCCTGTTCAATCTTCTTGTACTGGAAGGGTTAGATTGACACGCCTGTCTTTCGTGACCTGGAGGTAGAAGATGATTGAACACTCGAGTACACCTGAAAATTTGCACTCGCTGTTGGTGGATGATGCGGGAATGGGCTTACAGATGCCATTTGGATACTTCGCTGGTGGATGAGTCGTACACTAGACTCGAGAATGTTGATAGGAGAATTGACGGAGATGGGCTTAAGATGCCATCTGGGAAGATCGATGCTGGGGAGTGAGCCATACGCTAGGCTCTGTAGTCGTTCCTGGAAGGGAGAGGAGATGGGCTTAAGATGCCATCTAGAGGGAGTCATACGCTAGACTTTGTGTTCATTTTTTTTAATGAAGTTATTGGTTTGCATTGATTTTTAACCATATATGCAGCATTCTGAAAGTGAAGCACTGTTGATAAGTAGTCGGAGATGGGCTTAAGATGCCATCCAAGGCAACTGAGTCATATGCTAGACTCTATAGTTGCTGTTGATAATAGGAAGGGGTCAGAATAAATCTTCGTGCCGATTACTCTGAGGGGAATTGCAGTTGGCAAAAAATGTGGATAGCTTCCCTGTTGTGCATCGGGTGTTGATCCATTGCCTGTTATCGGAGGATAACCAGAGGCGGTCTTTCGGATAGTTTTCCGCGGTTCGGGGCTTAATCTGGACCATCGTCGGAGGACAACCAGGCGGTCTTTCGATAGTTTTCCGTCGGTTCGGGCTTAATCTCGACCACGGAGGAGGACAACCAAGGGCGGTCTTTCGATAGTTTTCCGCCGATTCGGGCTTAATCTCGACCTGCTTTGCGTAAGGATCATACTGCTTTGGAGAAAACAAGAGGAACTTTGATAGAATATTGGTTAGTTTTATGCAAAGTATGATGCATGATGTGTATATGAATGACATATGCATGAATTATGACTTCATGAGTAATGTATGGATGATAGATGTTGTGGTATTTCAAAACATATCCATCTTGAAGAAGATGGATGCTGCTTGAAGATTTCGACCGCTGGGGAATCGAGTAGGTGGAACCCTGCTTTGGAAGGAGAAAAAAGATATCCTGGATTCCTCCGATGCACTATCTGACCAAGTCTTGGGCCTAGATATCGTTGAGGAAGGTAGAGATTTGAGAAGCTCGTTGTTGGAAATCTCATATAGACCTCGAGGAGAATCTGGGAGGCGATCCGTTGGGGACCTTGTATGTAGATCTTGCTGAAGAAATTTAGGGGGCGCTCTACTGGGGATTCTGAGTGTAGATCACGCTGGAGAGCAATTGGTAGTTGTTGAGAGACCGGGCTGGAAGAGTCAGGATCCCGTTGTAATCTCTGGCTGGGGAATGAAGATGTAGGTTCCTCCGATGCAATATCTGACCAAGTCTTGGGTCTGGATACTGCCGCTGGGGAAAAGGGACGGACTGAGGGATACCCGCTGGGGATAAATACCTTGACTGGGGGTGAGGTGTTACTGCTTGGAGACTGATGTAACATTACTTAGTCGAATGGAGTTGTAGCTCGTGGATTCCCTTTTGCTCTGCTGGGGAAGTTGTGTTGTGAGTGACACCTTTGCAGGGATCATGCTCTGTGGGGGAATGCTTTGGTGACTTTCGTCGTTGTCCCAATTCCTGGAGCCTGTAGTAAGTACTTTTGTATATTCACTTTTCGTATGTTTGTGATTAGATTCTTATTGTCAAATGCATATAATCATTCAAAGCAAACGTTGGACTTATTGCAAATAACAACAGCAAAAATTGTAAAGAGAAAGAAGTTGTATTCACTTGAAAGGTGGTGTATGGCCAAGTAGTTTGTACACAAGAAAGGTAAAAAGCTATGCGGAAACAATCTCGTTAAGTTCCAACTATGCTAGTACTCATACATTTTGACTATCTCATCTCCTTGCTGTCAGTAGAAAGTGAGTAGACTGATCTTCGCCATTTGAATCTTGAATGTGATAGTCCGAAGTGTGATCGAAGAGACATAGTCGACGCTTAAATCCCTAACTTTTGCCTAGACCGCCTTTCGGTTTTCACCACCGATACCTTTTTGCCCAAGCCGCCTTTTCGTGTTTTCGACTTGCCGGTGTACATGTTTTGTATATATCCTTATTTTTGCCCGAACCTTTGGTTCGCCAGATGCCCTTATTTTTGCCTAGGCCACCGACCTAGCGGGTCTATTTCATGCGTAGTATTTTTGACTATGTCTGCTCACGGTGTGGGAAGTCTTCACCATCCATGGTGCTAAGTATCATAGCTCCGGAAAATACTGTCTTGACTACAAATGGTCCTCGAGGTGGGAGTCCATTTACCCTCGGATCACCTTGTGGAAGAATGATGCGCTTGACTACTAGATCACCAACTTGGTAGACTCGGTGCTTGACCTTCTTGTTAAATGCTCCGATCATTCGCTTCGATAAATCTGTCCATGGCGTATGGACGCGAGTCGCTTCTCATCAATCAAGTTAATCCGGTCAAGGCGAGTCGAACCCAATCGCCTTCGCCTAACTCGCCTCTTGGAGGACTCGTTGAGGGTATCCGAACCTCGATGGGTAAGACGGCTTCCATACCGATACAAGAGAGAAGGGGTTGCCCTGTTGATGTTTCGTCAGCGATAACCATGAAGAGCAAATGGTAACATCTCATGCCAATCTTTGTAAGTCACCGCATCTTTATATAATCTTCTTAATGTTCTTGTTGGCGGCTTCCACTGCGCCATTCATCTTAGGCCGATAAGGAGAAGAGTTGTGATGCTTGATCTTGAACTGCGTGCAGAGTTCGGTGATCATCTTATTGTTGAGATTAGAACCGTTATCTGTGATAATCCTTTCGGGAGTGCCATACCGACAGATAAGATTATGCTTGACAAATCGAGCCACAACATTCTTGGTAACAGATGCATACGAGGCTGCTTCTACCCACTTGGTAAAGTAATCAATTGCCACAAGGATGAAACGATGTCCATTGGAAGCCGTGGGCTTAATTTCTCCAATCATGTCAATGCCCCACATTGCGAAAGGCCAAGGAGAAGTTAAAACATTCAGAGGTACAGGAGGTACATGCACTTTGTCTGCATAAATCTGACATTTGTGACAAGATCGAGCGTAGCGGTGACAATCAGCTTCCATGGTGGACCAATAGTAACCTGTTCTCAAAATCTTCTTAGCCATGGTGTGTCCACTGGAGTGGGTACCAAATGCGCCTTCGTAACTCTTCCATGATACGCATTGCTGTTTTCTCGTCTACACAATGAGTAAGCACAAGTCGTGGTTGCGCTTTGTATAAGATGTCGCTGCCGAGGAAGAATTTGGATGCAAATCTTCTCATGAACTTTATCATTAATGTATGCCCCCTGGATATTCCCGAGTCTCAAGATACCTCTTCACGTCGTAGTACCAAGGTTTCTCTTCTGTATCAAGCTCACAACAATATGCTGGTTCGTCAAACTTTTCAATGATGATCTGGGGAGTCTCGTTGTCCCATCTAACCTTGAACATAGACGACATAGTAGCCAATGCGCGCCAACCGATTCTCTCTCGTGGAATGTGATCAAAAGTAATTTCTTCAAGTAGGGATCAAACTCGTAACATGCTCTCGATATGGAATGAGATTCGGATGCTTCAGATCCCACTCGCCTTAATCGACCGATCACAAAGTCGAGTCTCCATACACTTGTAAGAACTTGATTCTTAAGTCAATAAGCTTTAAGACCCATGACGCACTTCAGATTCGGCCATGTTGTTAGTACAACTGAAACATAATCTGGCGGTGAAAGGCGTGTGTCCGCAGGGATGTAATGATGGCGCCAATGCCATTGCCAAGCGTTTGAGGCTCCATCAAAACCATGGTCCATCGATCCTTGTTCGTGTCCTTCGTCTGGGCCTTTTTCGTAATCAGAACTAGTAAAACATCTTCGTCTGAAATTGAACCGCATAGATCGATAGTCATCTACGGCTTGATGAGCCAAATGATCGGCTACTACACTTCCTTTGATCGCTTCGAGAAGTGTACCGATGTCATACTCGGTCAAGATCATTTGCCATCTTGCTATTCTTCCGAGAGAGTGGTTTCTCAAATATGTATTTTATCGGATCCATCTTGAAATCAACAAGGTAGTGTGAGTCAACATATACCCTTAGTCGGCGAGCAACCCAAGCCAAAGCGTTGCAAGTTTTCGAGCCGTGAGTATCTTGTTTCACAATCGGTAAACTTTTGCTAAGGTAGTATATTGCATGCTCTTTCGACTGCACTCGCCATGTTGCCCCAACACACACCCCATTGAGTTCTCTAACACTGCCAAGTACATGATAAGAGGTCTTCCTTCGGCGGGCGGCATCGTAATAAGAGGATTCAAGGTACTCCTTGATTTTGTCAAAAGCAATCGCAATCGTCGCCCATTCCACTACTTGATCTTTCTTTAGTAACTTGAAGATTGGCTCACAAGTAGCTTAGGTGTGCAATGAATCGCAATGTAATTCAATCGCCCAAGAAACCTCCGACTTCCTTCTCAGGGAGCGGCATCTCTTGAATAGCTTTAACCTTAGCGGGATCAACCTCAATACCTTTTCCGCTGACTACAAACCCTAGGAGTTTTCCGGATATGACTCCAAAGGTGCACTTGTTAGGATTAAGCCTTAACCGTACTTCTTCAATCACAAATAGTTTCGCAAATGATCAAGATGTTCTTCTTCACCGGATCGAGCTATCATGTCGCCGACGACCTCTATCTCGTGATGAATCATGTCATGAAACAATGTCACCATAGCACCGATAAGTGGCACCCGCTCTTCATCAACGGCATAACCTTGTAGCGAAAGTGCCCCACCGTGTAACAAAAGTAGTCTTCCATGTCTTGGAGCCATTTTGATCCGATTGTAACCGGAGAAACCATCCATAAAGGAGAAAACCTTATGCTGAGCGGTGTTGTCAACCGTAACATCAATATGAGGAAGGGAAATCATCTTTCGGACTTGCTTTGTTCGATCTCGTAATCCACACATTCGCATTTTACCATCCTTCTTAGGTACGGGTACCACATTCGCAACCCATCGTGGATAAGAAGTAACACTAAGAAACTGCGTTGAACTCGCTTCATAACTTCAGCTTTGATTTTCTCTCGACATCTCGTGACGCATACGATTTAACCTTCTGCTTTCACCGAGAAAACCTTCTTTTTCAATCGTGTACCACAATATCAATGTCTAAACCCGCATGTCTTCGTATGACCAAGCAAAACCTCAATATAGTCTCGTAGCATCCGAACCAACTTTTCTTTAACACTGCTCTCAAGACACGCTCCTATCTTGATCTCTTTTCTGCCTTCGTCAAGACTCCAAATTCACAACCTCAACTTGCTCTTCGTGGGTGTATAACTCGCTTCTTCTTGTAGTAGCAGTCGGCAAGTTCTCCGGCACTTCACAATCTTCCTCACTTTCGTTCGGCTTGGTAGATCGGATTATCGAAGTCATATTTAGCACTAGCATAGCCGTTATTAATAGATTCGAGTGATTCTCGCAGGTATCACGGGTGTGTAAGAAACACATAGCTTTTGAAGGGTGATAAAGTAAAGAAAGAAAACAAACAATTGAATGCAAAAGTCCAACGAATTTATTGAATGAAAATACGCAAACGACGATAATAACCTCGCAAACGAACCATGATGCCCAAGGCACTAGGCTTTCAAAGTTTATTGTTCAAAACATAAAGAAATACGAAAAGCAAAACAAAACAAGAGCAATTACTCCCGACTAAAGGAGATTGGTATGACGCTTCGGTCTTCCAATTGTCGAGCCCATGATCCGGAGTTGGGAAGATCCACTTGTCGATGTCGGTCGTTGTCGTTGTCTTCTATAGCATGGATTCCACCGCTGATGCGGAAGGAAGTTGGCAAGACGCTAGCGGCGATCATCTTCTCGACCTTGATGGTGAAGCCTAAACCACCTTGTCAAATTTGAAAGGAAGATCGTGAGCCGCCCCAAATAGTACTACCTTCTTCAACAGCTTGAGCATCTTTCAATGAGGCCATCCTAGGCGGAACTTGTGTAACTTCAGGGGTGGTGGGAGAGTCAACAGGCATGACTCTGGGGATTGTTTCAAAAGCTTGACAAGGAGTCTCGAAGAATTCACCCTCCATCTCAAGGTATCGGAATGACTGGAGATGACTGACCATATACTCTTCTTCACCACATACTGTGACAACCTTCCCTTTCACCGGATACTTCAGTTTCTGATGCAAGGTAGAGGTAACAGCGCCTGCCCCATGTATCCAAGGGCGTCCGAGTAGACAAGAGTATGCGGGACGGATGTCCATGACAAAGAAAGTAGAGTTAAAAGTCTGGGAACCGACTTTAACAGGCAGAGTGAGTTCTCCAAGTACTGTTCGCTTAGAACCATCAAAAGCTCTCACGATTATATCACTGGGTCTCAGAACCAACCCTTCGATATCAAGTCGATCAAAAGCGCTTCTGAAGATGTTCAGCGTAACCGGTATCCACCAAAACATGAGACAATGTAACGCCTTGCATTCAATGTAGATGTGCAAGGCTTTGTTGTGTTTCTTCCAAGGAGTCAAATCAAGATCGAGAAGCCTTTGTTGGTGCTGTGCTAGCAATAAACTTAACCGTCATGGTAGTGTCTTGCGGTACATGAGCATTCTTCAAAAACTTCACCAAGGCATTAGCATGAGCCTCGGAGCACAAGAGCAGAGCAAGCATGGAGATCTTGGACGGAGTTTGTCCCAACTGTTCCACAACATTGTAGTCACTCTTCTTGATTATCTTCAGAATTTCCTCCATTTCTTGTTTGGAGGTGTCTTCAGTAACTTCCTTTGGTACTTCTGGTTGAGCAGGATGGGCCACTGGTTCTTTCCCTCTAGCTGGGGATATTGGTGGAGTAGACGGAATGCGAGCTGGAGTCGCAGTGTCTTTTGGAGGAGAGATATCTGGAGAGAATACCCTTCCGGTTCTGGTCACCTTACTAGATCCGGTGATGTTGTCAATGTCAGGAATGGTAGCTTCAACTGTAAGATCTTCAATGGTCAGAGGGTCTTGCTTGACGCCATGATAGTAAACATCAGCTCCATAATTCCAAGGGATAGCCTTGTCAGAGGAATATGGAACTGGTCTTGGAGAAGTAATAATGAGAGGTGCCACTCTAGGCACAGGATCAACAGAGGAAATCCTTATTGTGTTAACATCAGTATAGTCTTCTGGGAAATCGTCACCCCATCCGGTCGCCTTAACATCTTCAATAGGAATCTTGTAACTCTCAGGAACAGTGTACTTCACCATGTAATCATACTTTCCACTTGGCTGCCCCAAGGTATCCCATACGGATGGTACAGTTTCATTTGCATCTTTGATCTTCATCTTAGACATATCTTCACACACACGACAGTGGTTTCGTAAATAGTATCTCACGGTTATCCATCATGCACCGAACACGCCTTCTCAACCAAGCACAACCATCGCGGATGGGCACCAACGATTCTCGGGCATCCGGATTGACACCGGCTTGCAACAAATTCTTCTTAACAATCATCGAGGAATGGTCAAGTCATCTATGTTGAAAACATAAGTATCACCAACAAAGATTGGAACTCTTGTCATGGTTAGGCATAGGCGCGTTGATCACATTCGAGTCTCAACAGGAGGATCAAACTCAATCGCTTAGTTTCAATCATATCCTGAATCTTGTTCTTCGAGCCCAACAATTGTCGTCGTGTCCTGGCTATTGGAATGGTAAGCACACTTAGCATTAGGATTATACTGGAGAGGAAGTGTTGACATTCGAGGAGGATCCTCAAAGTAATCACCGCTTTCAACATGTGTTGCAAGGCTTGCGACAAAGGCATGTTGATCTTCGTAAATCGGGCGCGCTCGGTTACGCGTTGTCTCACGAGGTTGGTCGATGTAGGATTGGAGATCACAACCGCCCCTACGATTGAGCACGGTCGGTCTTGGCTCGGCTTTTCGACCATACACAGATTAGCTTCTTTCTTACCACCAAAAGATCTCTTTCATTTGAAGATGACTCTATTTGAATCTTTCCACTCTTGATACCAGCCTTCAATATCATACCGGTGAATCCGGATGAAGAATTTCCAATCGATGATTGAAGAACGGCCTGCTGTTCCCATAAACATATCAACCAACTCCCTATTGGACAAGGGTGGTTGAACTCTGCCTGCTAGATCTCTCCACTTCTGAGCATACTCCTTGAACTTCTCGTCACGACCCATAGACATGCTTTGTAGTTGCATGCGAGTGGGTGTTAATTCAGCATTGTACTCATACTGTCTGTAGAAAGTATCAGCCAAGTCACTCCAAGTACGGATACGGTCATTCTCTAGCTGATAGTACCATTCCAACTGGGTTCCGGACAAACTCTCTTGAAAATAATGCATCCACAACTTTCTGTCATCAGTGTGGGGGTTGATCTTCTGGACATAGGACTTCAAATGCAGCTTTGGGCAAGACATGCCATCATACTTGGCAAAAGTTGGAACTTTGAACTTGGGAGGAATCACAACACCAGGAACGAGACTCAGATCATCAAAGTTCAGCCCGGACATCTTCAGGTTTTCCACAGCATTCAGACGGTCTTCAAGTTGTTTGTACTTGTCATCTTCATCGTAGTATCGCTATAATCGAGTGGTCCTCTCCTCCTTTCTTTGGCTCACGCGGTCACCTTCATCACCCTTGGTACTCCCTCGTATGGACACTTCCTTCGAGAGCTCGATCCGACCGACCACTTTAGGACCCCTGTAGCGCCTACCCATGTTGAGGAGACCAACAACCTCTTCTTCTTGTTGATGAGCTTCTTCGATCTTCTTGGCCTTGGACCAAGCCGGGTGAACATCATTAAACCGAGCATTCGAGCCCGAGATCTTTGACAATCTGTTCAAGAGCCATTTCGCTAAAATAAATAGCGAGCAAATGAGAAAACCAATCTCCAATGTACCGTGATGCAATGTTATGCTATGATATGCAATGTTTATAATGCAATGCAATGTTTTCAAGGACCTTAGAGATTTAAATTTGTTAAACAAGCAATGAACAAACATTTATTAGTACTTTTTATTATCTCTCTTTCTTTTTAAGTACAAGAGATAATTCAAACAATAAAAGAAAACATAAACATCCTAAAGCTCTAAGTCTCCCATGGCGCTTCCTCTTGGTGCCGATGTAGGCATTGATTTTTCGCTCCTCGTGAAGTAGCTTGGTCAACTCTAACACTTTTTCTCACTTGCATAGCATTGAGCTTCAAAGGTATCCCTTTCTTCTTTTAGTTGAATCCAGGATCTCTTCAAGTCTTCAAAATCGTAGGCATGTCGATGGAGAAAAGATAGGGTACGCCACCTATAGCAACAGTTCCATAATTACGGTAAACAGCGTGAATGGCATCATGAGGTTTTGAGCTCGAGCTCGCACCCATTTGAGGTATGGTTCCCAAGGAATGGAGTTCGGGTGCCCCAAAGTCTTGGTATCAGTCTTCTTTACCATGCCCCAAGCGTGTATAAACCTTCGTCGGTAATTCTGGAGATCGTGATTGTAGTCGAACACAACATCTTGGAGAAGCATATCATGTGGACCATCTCTTCGAGCAAAACCAAACTGACGTAGAGCTAAAGAAGGGTTGTAAGTGATACCTCCCCTTATACCAAGGAGTGGTACATTAGGGAATTCTCCACAACGCTCAATGAATGTGAAATCCTTTTGAGAGAAAAGATTCCAACGGATTTCGGAATGAGAGAGTGACATCAATCTTTGAGACCATCTCAACCTTTGTTCGTTCTTCAAGACTGATGGAGGAAGGTGTGAAATAAACCACCTTGAAAGTAACGGTATACAACACATGAGAGTTCCTTGTCGCTTAGTAGTACGAGTGTGGAGAGAATGTAGAATATCTCCAAGTAAAGTAGGCACAGGATTACGGGTAAGAAACAACTTGATGGCATTGATATCTATGAATTGATCCGAGTTAGGAAATAGAACCAAACCATAAATTAGCAAGGCCACAATATTTTCAAATGCATGGAAACTCATAACTTTGAGGAATTCTCGGGCTTTCTTAATTAAGAACTTGGAAAGTAAACCCTTAACTCCACTTCTAGTTTCCCAATTGGCTTCAATATCTGAACGCTTAAGATGTAAGGCGGATGCGATGTCTTCGAACTTAGGAACCTTTTCCAAACCGGTGAATGGCATTTGATCAAGAATAGATACCCCAAGTAGCTTAGAGAACTCTTCCAAGGTAGGAACCAACTGATAATCTGGGAATGTGAAGCAATGGTGTTTCAGATCAAAGAACTGGAATAGGACATGCATCATATCTTCTTCAAAACCGGAGATAACCAAGTCAAGTAGATAACCATGTCTTTAGATGAACTGAGCATGGTCGGGAATTTCTGAAACCAATTCTTTGAGTTGAGAAGGGATACCCATGAAGTTGATTCGGATAGTCTTTCTAGAAGCCATAATCCCTACAAAACAGAGCAAAGATAAATCCCTAGGTCCTTGAAATAGTTAGAAATGATATGCAATGCGAATGATGTCATGATGTCATGTTTAGCACACACAAACAATTCACACAATGAGCCTAGGGTTAAGGCTTGCAAGAGGTACAGGTGATTACCCTACCAAAAGTTTGAGTTGGTTCATCCTGTCCTATAATAGTAACCGGGTTCTAGGAATCTCATATCACAGATCTTTCTCGTAGGTGCTTATTTCAATACGACGGCCAAGTGGTCGATCGAAATGTCCCAAAAGTCGATCTCAATGAGCGTAGCATCGAGTATCAACCAACCTCGGTCTACACCAAAGCCGCCATCTCACTACCTTCTAATGGCTAAGATGGGTCAATTAAGGTTCTAAAAGTTTAGTTAGCGCTGATGACACCACGCAAGCCAAATACTATCTTCAACTTGGGAATGAAGAGTATCGGGACAACCAAAGTTTCACGCTAACGTAGCCATCATGTTGACCATTTAGTTATACGTCTAGCGGTCGCGATGATCTAATGCCACTTACCTAAAAGGAAACCCGGATCCGGGTGTAGGATCCCCCACAAATAATACCCAAACAACCCTTAAAGATAAAGCATACAAGTCAAACAAAAGCAAAAAGTTATCTAGAAATCCTAAGGCAATTCTCTCTTTAGGTGTAGTCCCCACAGAGTCGCCAATTCTGTGATACGGTGAACTGACTTTGTAGGATTTTTGTATCCAAATGTGCGGATAGCAAGAGTCGCCACCGACTTTTATTTTTATCCAATTAAGGGAAGGTAAAAGTAACAGAAAAAGACCTTCGTTAGATTCTGAGTACGGGAGAATGGTTATGAAAAGGGAAGGTATTAGCACCCCTTTCCATCCGTAGTTATCTACGGGCTCTTAGTTGCTCTAGATCACCTTTTAAAATTGTGCTTTCTGTGTGTTTGACAAAAATGTTTTGAAAAGGCATTTCGCTTTGACTTTGTAATGATTCATGTAGGAATGTATACAAAGTGTTTGGAAATGTTTTGTTTTGGAAAGAAGTTTGAATTTTGAAAAAGAGTGTGTGGTGTGAAAAGCATTTGATAGAGCAAGCAACTAAAAGTCTTATCACCTACTCAAAATTGGTCGTTTTTTGTATTGTTACGTTCCTTTAGAATAGCGCTAGCCATACCATTAGTTTAGTAGGTAGCTCCATTTGTTGGATGTTAGCGGGACATTCGAAGGGACATCGAATGGTCATAGAAGGCAACTTGTAGGAAGTATCCTAGCACATTCGAAGGGACTATCATCATTTTTCGTAGGCGACAATCGAGGGTCAAGATCATGTATTGGAGGCGACATCGTGGGTCTTATGATCTTTGTATCGAAGGGACTATGATGATTTGTTTGAAGGCAACGGTGCTAGAATACCTCTACGTTCGAGGGACATGACCATTTTGAATTCGAAAGGCATCGAGAGAGAATTACCCTAAGGGGTGCGTGTGTGAAAGAAGTGTGTTGATTTCAGAATATGTTATCTTGAAAATTAGTGGGCTATGTTCAATGCGGAATGTAAAATGCGGAAAGTAAATGCGGAATGTAAAATGCGGAAAGTAAATGTCCTACGCTATTACAAGGCTTTGGGGCAGATACATAATTTAAAATGCGGAAAATAAAATCCTAAATTAAACTATTACATCCCATGAACACTTACATTATTGGAAAAATAAAACGATAAAAGAAAACGTCCGAATCGGAGCAACCTGTGAAAGAATAAGAAAATCGGAAAATATGATGAAATCGAAATAAGAGAAAATGTTAGAAAAAATGCAATTTTTAAATTGGGAAAAATATGACATGCTGGAAATAATGTAAACATGCTAAAATAATTTTTTGGGATTTTTTAGATGCAATTAAGTAATTAAAAACTAATTAACAATGATTTAAATGCAAAATTACAAATAAAAATAAATATGCATGCAAAAATGTATTTTTTAATTTATTAAATTAAATAAAGATTTTCTGAAAGTAATGCAAAAAGAATAAAATGTTTTGGTAATTTTTTAATGCAGAATAAAAATTATGAAAAGAAATTAAAATAATTGCAAAATATTAAAAAAAAACATGAAAATATGAAAATAATTGAGTTTGTGAAAAAGAAGCAGAAACTGGCCCTGGGAGGATTCGAACTCGTGACCCTGGCTTCAATCCTTGAAAACCAACGCACTGACCAGCTGAGCCAAGTGTGTCAACTGTTTGGAAACGGACTGAGTGGAATTACACGCGTTGCCTTCTCCTTCGCCACGAACTCGCGCCAATCATCGTCTTCTTCATTTCAAATATTTGAAAGTTAGCGTCGGCCATTGTTCGTCACTAAGGTTCCTGGCAAAATAAAAACGCAGCATACATAATATAAACGAATACTAAAGGCATGGTTCGATTCAGGACATTGTCCCGAGTTCATTGATATAGGTCTTGAGGTCCAATTTTTCCTGTTTGAAGAAACCCTAATTCGAAACCAGAAAACCTAGCCATGGTGATTTTCGTTCCAGGTCACTAAAACGCAATTGGGCTACCCAGATAGTTTGCAAACTTGATGCTGGTCATGAATACACAATCAAAAAGTGTCAATGATGCATAAAAATTGAAAATCGAATTCGGAAAAATAAGAACAAACCGAAACCGGGATTGCTTGATTCTTGATGGTTTTGAACGATGCAAGAGTCTGGATCGACTCTAAAGATGCCAAGGAATGCAATGGAATCCTCAGAATTGCTTGAGAATGGCTGGAAATAGGATTGCTAATTGCTTCAAGAACACGATTTTTTCAGTTTGAGAATAGGGTTTCCAAGGCAATTTTTTCGTCTTTTTGTGATTGGTATGCATCAGGTATATATGCTGGAAGGATTTGGCATTGTTTTGGGAAAGATTTGATCAATAATCAATGATAATCAAATTTGATATTTCCATGAAAATCAAATTTTCAAAACTTGCTCAATTTCAATCCAATCTTGCCTTTTTTGATCCAATTTCGAAATTGTTGGCTTTTAATGAATTTCTTGAATCTCAAGGAAGGAATAAAATCAATCTTTCAATTAATTTTGATTTTATAATTTATTTTAAAATTTAATTTGTATTTAAATGAATAAATTCAAAATTAAATAGAAAAATAAATCAAAAATTCGTGGCATTGGGCTTGGATATTCCTAATTGCATGAGGAATAAGTTAGGATGAAGAAAAAGTAGGCCCATTTGCAAAAAGATTTGATTTTTTGAAGTATCTCTCTTTGTGCATTCTTTCAAAATTGCCCAACTTGTGAATGGTGTATCTTGCTCAAATTTCCACATTTTTGAGTGTTCTTGGACTTTTTGGAAAGCTCTAAGAGTCCTCTAACCAACCCTTTTGGTCTCATCTCAATTGGAGTTACCATGCTCAATATATCTTCAAAGCAAAAAGTTGACTTTTTGTTGACTTTGAAAATGACCTGTAATGTTTTGAGCTATACCTCTCAAATGAAGCATTTTTTGGACATTCTTGTGAGACATGAAGTTGTAGAGAATTGAATTTCCTTCAAAACAAGAGGTGGTGGAAAAATTTCTGAGAAATTATGAGAAAGTTATGATCAGTCAAAGTTCAGTTGACTTTTCACCTAGAAACCCTAATTTAGAAAGTTTGACTTTTGAGCAAATCTTGAGTTTTCTTGATGAATCATGATCAACCCTTGATCAAATGATGAATTTAACTTCAAAATGAGGATGTTGACCAAAAATTATGAAGTTTGACTGTATGTTGACCACAGTTGACTTTTTGTCCAATACAATTGATTTTCAACCATCTGAGCAATTGTCTGAGGAAACTTGACTTGTGAAGCTTGAAACTTGACATGGAGAATCTTTGAAGCATATGAGGAGGCATGAAGGCCATTGGAGATGTTGGAAGTTCATCTTGACTTGAGAGATACCAAACCCTAGTTTGGGTTGATTGTCTAGGAGAGAGTTTGTCTGATCAACTCTTGAGGAATCCTTGAGCATAGATGTATGAAATCTCTTGAGTAGATGGAGGGCAAATTTTGGGGTATGACACATACAATTCCCCAAAGTCCCATACTACTGTCAACACAGTAGTTCTTCTCCCCCTTTTTAGCCATAAAGGGCCAAAGGAAACCATACAATTGCCCCAAACAATCAACATATAATTAAGTACCCGCATTGTTTCAGGGGTACATTTCTGTCAGGACATTACAAATCAGTCAATAAGGATTACAATTATTCAAACAAAATGGAAGATACAAGAAAACAGGAAACAATTGACAGAATAAAATTAGAGGCAACAGGGGCAGCAGCTTCAAGTGCTTTCTTCTCCAGAAGAAGCACTGTGAAAGGACACATCTTCAGAGCCTTCTTTGTCAGCAACTTCTTGGTCAGCAACATCATCTTCCTCCATATGAGCAGCAGAGGTATCACCATCAAGCATTTCTTCCTCAACCTCCGTGTCTTTTCCTTTTCAAGAGTAGATCGAGTTCAATGCTTCCTGCTTTAAGTTCCCTGTGTCTCCTTTAGCACAACTATGACATCTACCTTCGAGAATTGGCTTTGACATTTGATGTCTCGGTGATGTCATGACAATGTCAGAACATGCTTCCTTGAAAAGTTTGTAGTGGAAGCCAAGGGCAGGAGCTCTTTACTCACTGATTCTATTTCCGAATGTCGTGGTATTGATCGCTTAAAATTCCACACAAGAGGAGGAAATGCTATTGGTCCTTTATAGCATAACTGTCAAGATGTTTAAGGATCCGATAAAAATGTAGCCCATAGTCAAACTTTGCTTTTGTTCCAACAAAAAAAATGAACCTCCCCAGACCAATGGAGATGGTTGACTTGTGATTCGTGGGAACCCAGTTGGCTGCACCAATCTTGTGAAGAATAGCAAATTTGACACTTAATTTGCTAGCAGAAAGCTTTCCCTTCAAAGGCCAATGTTTTACCCGCTATGTTGATTGTCGACACACTTGATTGTCGGCTCTTCAAGCTCAAGATGAGCCTCACCTGACCTCCTAAGTACTTGTTGATTATACTTGAGGAAAACTTCACTTTTCTTCCTCTGACAAACACAGTCTTAAAATCTGCTGATCTTCCATCAGCACAACCATTTGATAGGTTCACAATAAACTCCTTCACCAGACCTTCATAACAATTTGAGAACTTCACCACAGTTCTCATCAACCCAGCTTCCTTGATCAGGTCAATCACCTCTTTGCATTCAAGAGCATCTTTGTGCAGTTCCCTTTCAAGTGCAATTCTTCTTCTCATATATTTCCACCTATTATCATTTTCAGGTGGTGAAAGGAATGTTGTCAATTGGCACTTCAGAACTATGGGCATTTTCCCAAGAGACAACCTTCTTTGAATGAATGTCGAGACATTCTCTGTAACATCAAAGTCGAATCATCCTGATCCGAGGGCTCGGTACTTTCCTTTCCTTACAATTGAAGTGCTCTTTGCTTTAGGGGTATCACTAACATTCTTGACTTTGCCCTTCCCTTTGGAAGTTCCAACCTTGTTGCCCTTACCAGATTTTTCTACAACCTTCCTTTCAGCCCTAGGAGTCTTGCAGCCAACTTCAGCATTCTTCTCATGATCAGAGCTTTGAGCAGCACTTTTCTTCCCTTTCCTATTCATTACCCTTCTAGCAATGCTGGGATTAACCTTGGCTATAAGGTCATTATCAGAAAACTCCTCATCTAGATTGATGATATGAGAAACCATATTCTGATTGGTGTTCTTCTCAGGAGTATCTTCAAGAATGCTATCAGATATGTTGTCAGCAGAGGCAGCAGGAGGTTTATCAGAGGCACTATGATCTGAAGATTTCTCAAGAACCTCATCAGAAATCTCATTCACATTTGCAGGAGATTCAATTATCATCAACATCCTTCGTGAGCCGGAGCGAAGGTTTTACATCATTTTTCACAGGGGAATCAACATCATCACCAGATGTCTTGACATTCTCATTGACATCTGGATCAACTGCTAAGCTAGGGCTAGCAGACTTATGATCTGGGAACCCAAATCCTGTGAGTACTTATTCTCATTTAGGATATCAGACACTATCCTAGCTATGGCCTCATGCACTGACCTAGATCCTTCTCTATTTACTAGTTCTGGGGAAGAGATGATGGTACTGAGGTCTTACCAGAAGGAGATATTTGTGCCCTTCTTGCATTTCTTGTGCGTAACTTCTTGACCTTTTCTGGGTTAGTGGCCATTGTACGCAGTGGTGTCACTCTCAGAGCTTCAGCTTGCATGGCTTCAGTGTTTGCTCTAACTTCAGCCATGGGGAGAGATGGAGATCCTGATTCTTGAGAAGATGAGGATGATGAAGACATTTTTCGCTGATGGTTGTTGAGAGGATGAAAGCGAAAATAGCAAAGGGTTTCAAAGTTTCTTTTGAGAGAAGAGAGGATGGTACTACTTTCAAAAGAAGAAACTATTATATGGGGATGTCTCTTCCTATTCTTGGACTTTTTAAAATAAGGAAGGAAATACCTAAATAACCCTCTAAAACAAAGTTGAAATAAACACTCCCTTTCATCCCTTGTTGTAGGCTCAGTTAATTGCTACAACTCCACATATTGACAAGTACCCAACTTGCCCCTTGACATTTCAAACTGACTAGCCTCAAGAGCTTTAGTAACAATGTCACAGTACAATGTCATGACATCCTGTATGACATTGTCGTCAGTCAACATCTGCTTCATCCAGATCATCTGAGAACAATTTTTACCAGCTGCTACGTATTCATTCTCAACATTGTCTAGGAACACACAATTTTGCTTCTTGCTGATCCAAGAAGCAAGATTGTTTCTTAATAAGAAACATCTATCAAGAGAGCCTTTACACAAGCTTTGATCAAACCTTGTTTTCTTGGACACCCTCAAATGTGTAGGAGCAAGAGTCCTATTATGGCAGCCATTTTTCATTCCAAATTTCTTGACACGATTCCTTGCAAACTTGATCTCAGATTCAGCTTGCATTTGGTTGCCATACTGTCTCACCATTGTGTTTGTCATTTCTCCAAATATTATTTCATAAACATAAATGTGAGTTACAATGATCTTTTCTCCTTTGACAAAGAGAGTTTCATCCAAGACTCCTCTCCTGTATCCTTTGATAGTAAGATACTTGGTTATCCTTTCATGCCAGATCCTAGTACTTTGCTTCAGTACTTTAGAAGTACTCAGATGTCTAGACATTGAGTGTGACATTCTGATTCCATGTCCAGCCTTATGCTTACCACATATCCTTCCTTTGACTATGAGAGATCTTGGTATCCTTCTGACTCCCTCTATGGAACTGATCCATTTCTTTCCTCTGAGGTGTGGATGACCAGATTCTTGTTGCCACAACTTTACTTCCTCTTCATCTTTGACTGTAGAACACACAGAAGACAGAGTGGTGTTCTCAGACTCCCACATGTAGCAGTTGTCTTTTGATCTGACTCCTCTCATAAACACTACTTGTTCATCATTGATTACAAGACATTCAACCTTAGTGAAGTTGACTGTGAATCCCCTATCACATAGCTGACTTATGCTAATGAGATTTGCATTCAGACCTTTTACAAGTAACACTTCATTTAGGCTTGGAACTCCAGACCAGTTTGAGTTTCCAATACCTTTGATTTCTCCTTTAGCTCCATCTCCAAAAGTAACAAAGCTGACAGAATGGGGTTTAACATCTTTAAGAAGATTTCTGTCTCCAGTCATGTGCTTGGAACACCCACTGTCAAAGTACCAATCTTTCTTGGTAGACACACTAAGAGAAGTGTTAGCTACCGGAGCAAATGCCTTCTTCTTCCACTGTTGAGAGTATGATACCCCGTTGGTTTTAGGCTTCACATAAGACCCTTGATTAGGATATCCATGAAGTCTGTAGCAGAAAGATTTTATGTGACCAAGCCTTCCACAATAATGACATCTCCATCTTTGAAACTGTTTGTTCATGTTTCTATGATTTTGATGTTGCACCCAATGTTGGGACATCTGTTTTGACATTGGTCTATTAGGTCTGTTCTTCCTTTTGTTATAGACAAGTTTAGTCTCCATATACCCCGAGGCGCACTATTCCGACTTGTGGTATGACATCTTCTTTGTCATTGACTTCCCAGGTTTGTTCCATTCCTGGTTATTTTCAAATCTCTTTGCAGTCACCGCCTGAGCCGCATTACTCTGTTTTGGGTTGGACACCGCTTTGACATTGTTTTCCTATGTCTCTTCTTCTTAATGTCACCAACGTTGCTTTTCAGCCACATATCCTAGACCATGCTTATTTCCTGCATTTTGTCCAAGCTGAAGAATTTCTTCCAACTTATCAGTACCAGATGTCAACATCTTGACAGATTTAGACATCTGATCAAGTTTGGAATTCAACATACTAATATCACTATTGAGGTGATTTATAGTAGCTGTGTTTTCCTCTTTCTCAGCCTCCAACTTCACATTCTCGCTTCCAACTTCTCAATCGCCTTTTTCCTCCTCATTTTGTCGACATGCTTCTCCATTTTTTACACAGCTCTGTAGTTTTCAAGAAGCCTTCAAATGTCACTTCCTCATCACTAGAATCCATATCAGAGTTGTACACTCCAGAGAGAGCAGTGACAAGTTTGGCACCTTCTTCCTTAGATTCACTTCCTGAATCACCATCAGACTAAGTGACAGCCATTCCTTTTTGTTGTTTCTTTAGAAAGGTGGGACATTCAGCTCTAATATGTCCAAATCCTTCACATTCATGACATTGGATTTTACTACCTTGACTTCCTTTTTTCTCTGACTTGGATCTTCTGCTGGAGTCATAAGATCTGCTAATGTCAGATGGAATGTCCTTGACATTTGACCTTGACTTTGGATCAATCCTCCTGATCAGTTTGTTGAACTGTCTTCCAAGCATGGCTATAGCTTCAGATATCTTCTCTTCATCTTCCACCTTGCATCCCTCTTCAGTATTGGATACAAGTGCTATGCTCTTGTTTTTCTTGTCAACAGGTTCACTGATTCCCATCTCAAAAGTCATAAGAGATCCAATAAGTTCTTCAACCTTCAAGGTGCTGATGTCTTGAGCCTCCTCTATTGCAGTGACTTTCATTGCAAATCTCTTAGGCAAGGATCTGAGAATCTTTCTCACCAGCTTCTCTTCTGACATCTTTTCACCAAGTGCTCCTGAGGCATTGGCAATTTCCAAGATATTCATGTGAAATTCATGAATATTCTCATCTTCCTTCATCTTCAAATTCTCAAATTTGGTAGTGAGCATCTGAAGTCTTGACATCTTCACCTTGGATGTCCCCTCATGAGTAGTTCTGAGAGTGTCCCAAACATCCTTGGCCAGCTCACATTGATGAACCAATCTGAAGATGTTCCTGTCAATACCATTGAACAGAGCATTCAATGCTTTAGAGTTCCCAGAGCTAGCTTCTTCCTTTGCTCCATTCCTCCTCAGGTTTCAAGACAGTAGTCCCATCTTTCTCAAGCTTGGTGGGATGTTTCCATCCTTTATCAGCAGCTCTCCAAGCTTTAATGTCCACTGATCTTAAGAAGGCAACCATACGAGGCTTCCAGTAATCATAATTAGACCCATCCGAATAGGTGGTCTTCCTCCAAATCCTCATTCTTTATCCATTACGCCGAAACTATTATCCCTAGATCTCACCCGTGAAATAACAAGCAGTGGTGCCCGCTCGATGCCAATTGAAATTTCTGCGCAGAACGTGATGTCACGAGAATGTTATGACACAGATTCGACACTAGTTAACAATTCACACAAAAATATGAAAGCAAGAAAGAACATAAATTGTTCACCCGTTCGTTCAACAAACCTACATCCGGGGCTACCAAGCCGTGGAGGAAATTCACTATTAGTAGAATTAATTCGTGAATAAACCACCGCTTATCTCCTTCATTAAACCTACCCAATGCAACTTCAACCTAAGTCCTACTTAGATCCGAGTACCCACTCACTCCCCTCAATCACAGCAGTTGATATCAACCTATTGACTAATTGAATTGTGAAGACACACTTCAATAAAATATCTTGATCTTGCTTCAAAGCTTCAATCAAGAGACAAACACCGTGCTTTAAAGCTTGAGTGATAAACTACCTTACAACAAATCCTAGTCCAATGCACTTATCAATTGATAGTTGCTTGGCTCACAAGAGAAACTAGAATTACACAATACCAACTCGTTATAAATCTAACAAGACACAAACACAAGCGCTATCTTCAATACATTCAAAGGTGCAACATAGTTGTGTGGTTGAATTTTATAGAAGCATCTCAAACTTCGCTGGTTTATAAGATAGCTTGTGGTCACTTAATTTAATCCAAAACATGGTCTTTTCAACAACCAATTTAGGTTTAATTAAGATTAACCTAAAGCCACGTGGAGCATGCTTTCTAACAATGTAAAAACAATATTTAGTACCAACAAACTTCCTAAAAATCTCAGAAATGCATTCTGTATCAGATGTCACATCGAATGTCATAACATCCGCTATGACATCGCATCTTTTTCGGTAATTTCAAATACGCTTTAGCTTCCGCTCGAGCTGCCTTTAACATCCTTAGCGTGTAGGATTTATCTTCAATCTCCAATGTCATGACATCTATCATGACATTAAAGTTTCAGTTTACCAAAATTAATGCCAACTTAAAACACTAACATGGTTAATCAAAACTTCAAGCCTTTGAATCTTCAGATCTTCCTTGAGTATTTAGCACTTGGTTTTAAAGAACCTTGTATCGTAACATAAGGTTGAAAGAACTTCAATTCTTCATAGTATTAAGAAACACGCTTCAAAGACTGTCTTGTAACCTCAGATCATAACATAAGTTCAAGAATTTCAAGTCTTTAGAATCTTCGGGATCCACGCCTTCGTAGTCTTCAAGCACTTGGTCTTCGAACTCCCCGCTTCTCAAACTCGAGTCTTCAAGATCTTGACATAAGTATCACTTATGTCTTTAGATCTTTGACCCGTTTCTTCATACTAACATATCGTAGTAACTTAGCTTCGAGCCTTCTAAAGCTTTCCTCGCTACTTGTTCATCATAACTTTCAGAGCTTTAAGTGGAGCATTTTCTCTTCTAATGTCTTGGCCACAATTCATTCATCGAAGTAGAACTTGTTTGTTTATTCTTAAAATATAACAAACATTGTGAGTAACAAATTTTTCACTCAAACATACTTTGTTATCATAAAACCCAAAGACATAATTGCGTAACAAATCTTGTTCTAACAAGTACTTTGAGAGGTTTCTAATCTCAATTAATCCCGCCTCGATGGCAAAACTGAGATAAGCTAAACTTTAAGAGATTCTTCTCGACTGATTTGGATCGACCGACCTCTTACCAATGGAGCATCCATGCTTCTTCCTGCAATTAGTTTCGATGCCTTGCTCTCTTCAATGTAGTATTACCATTGGAAAATTTCCCTACTCGACGCGAGTCTCGATAAACAATTTCTCGCCCCATGTTCACGGAGGAACCAGGATTCACAAAGTCTTGGATGACAAACATCTCCTCAGTAATCGACCTCTTCATAAAATTAGGTTAGTACACAACCATGCTCAACTTGAAATGCTCGTGCTCAAATAAAAGCGATACATCATTGCTCAACTGGGACTTCGGTAATACAAACTTCCATACAATCTATTTTTGATCTTCTTTCACTCAACAAAGTCATTAAAAGGCATAATGCCCATATTTAGATGATTCTTCAAAATGACTTGCTATTCAATGATTCTCGGCAATTTGCCCTCAGATATAATCAAAATGTCCATCCGATTCTCATTATGAAAGCTTCCTCGATGTTTAAGCACTTTTATATGCAAAGGATGTTTTATCTTAGGAATGATAATTCTAATGCAAATCTATGCTTGTTTGAAATTAAAAGAAACTTTATTGAAAGAGATGTCAAACATCAAATTTTTTCGTATAAAAGATAGTAAAAGCTGGAGTGATACCAACTCAAAGTTTTAGGAAGCCTCCTCAGAGTCGTGTTAGCATTTCAAGTATAGCTGATTTTCACCATGCTTCCAATTAGGACTTTAAGGTCAGGAACGGGCCTGTTCACGCTTATAGAAAAATATTTTAGG